>CM047811.1:103336545-103764303 GCA_026214975.1 Gentiana macrophylla
TTCTGTACATAAAACTTTTTGATGGACATACTTTTCCAAGTGAAACGCTATTCTCACAATAATATGTGCTCACAATGGTTAATGAATTCACACTTTTGAGTTATGATTCCATTATAAAATAAATATTAAAATATATCAGCAGATAAAATATATCATAGTAATTCCAGAAATGGTTAATAAATAACACTACAACTTTTCCAAAATTTCTAAGGCATTGATTCTAGTTCCCACCTTTTAATTAAAGCTCGACAGCATTTGTGTAAAAGGCTGTAGGATAAAAGCATCTGCTACTTATTTTATTCCTTGGGGCTAGCTTCGAAAGTTTGTTTATTCTTCTATATGCTGCTTCTACGCCTCTTGTCGATAATCAGTCCGCCAAAAACAATCTCTCCAGTTATACCTCTAATCTTATTGTTAACCATAATTTAATTTTCTGAGTTGATTAATCTCTGGGACTTTTAATTGTGTCACAAAATTCATCGATAATAATATATATAGTATCCACTTATTGAAAAAATCGAAAGCATTTAATTCACTTTCTAATAATCATTTTCAAGTATGATGTCGTGATGTATCTACTTTTACCCTTTTTTTCCAATCGAAAGTGCAAGTTTATTGAAAAAAACTCGCTGACGCGATACGTGTCCGTGGAAATGGTTAAGGATCAACGACGAAGCATGGAAACCTGCACCTACAAGCTTCCGACCTAGACTAAGCGCCAAGAATACACAACGCTCGCCGCGATAATCGGATTCGTTTTGAAGAGGTGTGTCTTCTACGACAAAGAAGCCACTCACTCAAGAATGATTTGTTTAAGTCGATCGCCTTAAGAAAAGTTTTACTAAATCTCAATAATAATTTGTGTGTTTGACGAAAGTATTATGATAGTAGCATGCCTACATATATGTTATATGTTATAAATAAAAGACTTATCGGGCAAGATGTTTACTTCCCTAGGTTAGTTATGATTTTATTTATTTTTCTTCTCCATATTGCTTAGATATGGAAAACATGCGCCCAATAAGTGGATTTTCTAATGTATCTTGGCCTTATAGTTCTGGCACAAAAATAATTATTAAATAAAATCCAACATCAAAATAATAAAACAAGCCCAAATATCTTAATAAATGGCGCCACCATAAATGGATGGCCTTATTGACAAAATAAATAACTAAAAGACATTCTTGCAATTTAACCCAAGCATTATCTTTGTTGTCTTCAAGCCCAATTGCCTAAATGGTGCATTTTATGGGTCGTTCTTCTTCCGACTTCAGGCTGCCTTTGCTCCAAATAAGTATCTATGATTAGATTATTCAAAGCCTCACGCATCCTCTTCTGGAGCCTTGTCATGGCCCATCTCAATCACAAGCATGCATCAATCGGCACGATCGGGGCCAAAGTGGTCGTGAACCTCACTCGGGATCGTATCACTCGCCAAGATAAGTAAATCTTGTTGGTGAATTAAATATATATCACAGAAACATTGATATTTCAATCAAAATTGGTGGAATCGAGAGATCGATGCCATCGTTGTAAATAACACAACGTCAACAACCGTGGTAGCACCATGATTTCTATTAATCGTGGTAAACAAAATCCCTTCTAGAGAGGGAAAAATCCATCTCAATGCCTCATGCCTACTTAATCATCAATAGAGAACCATTTATTCTCAGACATGACCTAGTTGACAAGGCTTGGGTGCCATAAAGAGCACGCGGACTGAATCTGGAGTGTGAGGTTAGAACCCGCCAATGAGCTTAACTTCTTCTACAATTGTTTGGTATAAAGAAAGCCCATAATGAAGTTTACCTATTTAATATTTTCACTCATTCTGGCGGAAACATGGGGAATGAAGACCCTTGTGGTTGTGGTTTAACCATCAATAGAGAACCATCTAATATGTAAAGAGTCGATCACTTGATCTCGCGATCATGGAAGCTATTTGGAAGGCTACCACCAAGAAATTAACCTTGTAGCCTCAAAAAAAAAAACATACTACATCCGCAGCTCTCAAAATATAAGTCCATCACCACGAGGATGTAACTTGATTTCCGGGCCTGCCTTGGGGAGCGCGTCTTTGCGATAATGTAGCCAAACCCAAACGCCAGTTCAAAGATAACTTTCTTGCGCCCTTATTTGCTTGCTTCACGCATCGAGCCGCAGGCGCTTTCCACATTCTTCCGAGCCTACGCATGCAACTCTTTACCATTTCACTGCGTAAGGCCACCATCCAAGCTAACTCGCATACTTGCGGGCAAAAGGAGCCAAAGAAAAAGGCGTGATCGGGTTGAACCCATATACAACCTCGAAAGGGGTAAAAGCAGTAAAGCGTGAATGTTTACAACGATTATAAGCAAATTCCACAAACGGCAAACAATTCTCCCAATTCCGCTAATTCTTTTGAACAACGATGCAAGCAACCGACCCAAAACACGATTAATTACCTCGGTTTGACCATCCGTTTTGGGGTGATACACAAAGAATATAATAATTGAGTACCCAAACAGCACGCCATAAAACTCTCGTAAATGATTTATAAACTTCACATCATGATCATCACAATAGTACGAGGCACACCATGTAAACGAACAATTTCTCGAAAGAATAAATCAGCTACATGAGATGCATTTGTTTTAGAACAGGCAATGAAATGCGCCATCTTAGAAAATCTATCCACAACCACAAAAATAGAATCCTTACCACTTTTAGAAAGAGGTAATCCCATTACAAAATCCATAGATAAATCAGTCAAGAGGACGAGGGAATAGGTAGTGGTGTGTACAAACCATGAGGTGCTGATTTTGACTTAGCAAAGTTGCACACAATACAAGCAAGACAAAAGCTTGATTAACATCATTTGCGTAATAGCCAATAGAAATGAGACTTAAGCATATCCAAAGCTTTTTAGTGACACCAAAATGACCCATAAGACCACCACCATGTGCCTCATGAACAAGTAATTCACGGATGGAACATTGGGAATACACAAAGCATGCTCACGGTATAGAAAACCATCACCCTATAAAAAATTTCATGGGCCGACTCACTGAAAAGACAAATGGTTTAGAAAAATCGGGATCCGAGACATAGAATTCCTTCACAAATTCAAAGCCGAGAAACTTAGTTTGCATAGTAGTGATTAAAGTGTATCTCGCGAGACAATGCATCAACTACCACGTTATCTTGGCCTTTTTTATACTTAATCACATAAGGAAAAGACTCAATAAACTCCATCCAACTGAACATGCCTTTTACTCAATTTACCTTGGCCCTTATGGTATTTAAGTGATTCGTGATCGATTGTAGATAATAAACCCCTAGGCCATAAATAATTGTTGAAATAGTGTCCAAACCCAATCGGGTTGGACCGGATCCGACCGGGTCGGATCATTTCTACTATTTCTTTGTGTTTATACATATATTAAATGGCTTTTCATTTGTCATATATATGTTTTTAAAGAACCAATTGTGAATTATTATATGATAACGTCCTTAGTATTAAAGCTCGTGATAGAGAAACCATGATAGCGATTATGGTTGATGAGATCTCTAATCACTTTAATAAGTTTGATACTTAAATGTCTTCTAGTCCGATGTACTATTAAGCAGCAGGGCATTGATAGTACAAACAGGCTAGCACGTATTAGATATCTTCTGTTTTTAAGGACATGGATAGATCTCGTCTATCGAAGTGTGGAGACACTTGGACTGTACGTGGACGTGTATTAGAGAATGCATACGTTAGTCGACCGCTTACATTAAGTGTCGCGCACTATGTGACGGTTGTGTAATTATCCTTAAGACCGAGTCTTCATGGCATCACGGTGTGGATTGTCATACTTTGACACTTTATTGAGATTTTCCCCTATCCATGGGGAGATCATGCATTAGTGATTGGGTGTGATCTTGAAGCATCGCGGAGTATACATGTTAGATTCGTCCGGGAATCGCGTATCCTATGATTGGGATTGAATATCCGAAATGGCCTTCATATAAGGAATGTCTTACTCGTGAATCTTTGCAAAGTGGAAGTAAATGAGTTACTTCGGAGAGTATGATATCCAGATTATAAGATACGGTCGTTAATGTTTGACACTCGACATACGACCGTAGGGATATTATTCTGGCCCGATGGGATTGTTAGTTACACGATAATCTGTTTCACATGAAAGGTAGTAGTCATTGCATTTGACTCTTCCGATGATTGGGGTCATGGTGTGTTGCTGGCGTTATCCCGTGATCGTTAGGTATGAAGGTCATTTTCATAATTTTCACTTTGTGCCTACGGCCAACATATTCGAAGCCTATCGGGTCACACACATAAGAACATCTAGCGGATTAAAATGTGGTTATAGTTGATAGCCAAATAAGGAAGGAATTTATCTCGTACTATAATGGTTATAGTCAGTAAATTAATGTGGTGGTATTTATTTATTATGAATAAATATAATACAAGATATTATTTATGTTTTTAATTAAATATACACATAATGTATGTGTAGAGTCGAATATATATATAGGATATACATGTATTTTGAAAATCAATTAATCACAGCATTATATTAATTAAAGAATATTCCGTATGCCAAAATATTGGCAAAATGGGCGCAATTTTCTTTTGTATTGGATATATTTGAGTTGTGCAATTTAATTAATAAGATTACAATAATATTAATATTGGATATTAATTGATTTTTGGAAAAATAGATTTATGTTAATAAGATAAAGATATATTCAATATATATAAGTGATATACCCGGATTGGAATGGGGCCCTGTTCATCCATATTGGGCCTACAATCTTGGCCCGTCAACACAGATAATGGGCTTTTACCTCCGCTGGCCGCTGCCAACAAGCATCTTCTCGCCGCTAGCTACGAGCCAAGGCCTTTCCATGCCAACGAAGAGCCGGATCATGTCCGCTAACGGTAAGACGGACTCATTCTCTTCCACGTGATTCCACCCCTATGCATAAAGGCACAAACGAGTCCGCTACTCAACCATACTTCTCCGGACTCATTGTTCGCCATGCTTACCCAATTTGGCCAATCCGGTGGCAACACTTTCACGACTAGATAGACACTTGTATTGCATGCATGCTTAACTTAGCTATGTATTCTAAGTTGTCTTATCAATGAACAATGAACCGACTTACTTTTTTAGCCTATATATATGGGATCACATTGTAAAGCGAGGACTCTCGAAGAAAAAGCTTTAACTATAAATCTAATACAAGCGTAAACTCACGCCAACTTGTCGACATTAACTTGTTCATCTTATAAACTCGATCCGCAGCCTTGTTCTTATTCGCCACCCTAACCACACCGGAGAAATCATTCATATCGCCTTATATCCTCAAGATAAACAACATTTACGCAAATCGGTGTTCCACGCTACATCGCTTGGCTCCGTTACCGGAAAACTTTCATTTTCATTCAAGCATTTGGAGGCCACTTGCTCCATCACAAAGACGATTTCACGGTGTCTCGGCGAAGTTATCATCATCATCTGCCGGTCACCAAAGCTTTGAACCTTTTGGGATAATACGACCCGTAAAACCGCCGCTCACTTCCTCTCACCAACTTACGCAGAGGAGATCATCAACTTCATTGCAAACTCACACTGAGTCCATTTAAAATACCAGGTTGGTTTATACATCTTTTCATCGGTTTGAGATCTTCAAGTAAGGAAAGTTTGGTCATTTTTAGATTTGCAAACCGCCCGGGAAATACAAGCGATCGTTACCTTATATTCTGAAGTCGAGAAAAATACCCGCCCAAAAATCATAAGTCATGGGTGGCGGGAAAAACATGAACCCTGCAACACCGCTAAGGCTGACCAATCGAGGATCGCCACGTGGAGCGAGCACGCCACGTGGAGAGGCTAGCCGAAGGGTTATGTCGGATGGGCGGATGTCAACCTCGCCTCACAACCGACATATGCGAGCATACATACGGAAAAGGACTAAAGCCCGTGAAATACACGAGGAAGCGGTTAGGAAAAGCAAGGAAAAGGAATCGCGGGGACATCCAACCCAACTAACGAACAAGAAGCTATTTCGGCCGGGAGCTCCCCACAACAAGATACATATAAAATAGCTTTGCAAGCGCACATGGAATATGTTGAAGAAATGCGGGAAGGAAATGCACTACTCATTGCGTAAGGATTACCTCTCGGTCAATCCGTAAATTCAACCCTCCTTAACCCGCAAGCAAACCGAGATTCAGCCCACATTCATTCCTCCAAAAGCGGTTCGACCACAAACGATCGGAAATAGAGGAGAGTAGTCATGCAACCTCACATCCTAGAGAGGTAGGAAATCAGCACTTAGTAGATCGGGGCCCGCGATCGACGATCGCGGTGCGCTTCAATGCGACCAAAAACACTCGGCAGTTCGCACCGCTTGGAAGGACAGGGGACTCGGAAATTGAAGAAAGTTATGTTGCGCTCCCACCTAAGCCCCACAAATCATCAATACTCCCGAGAAAGGCACGGCGAGGATCAGTCTGATCCGCCATCACAACCCTATCCGCTATCCCGCGGCCTATCTCCAGCTGGATGTCGCTAGGGATACCCCATCTAAAATGCCTCAACGGGGGCACATCAGCGATGCCCCTTGCGATTGTGCGTGCCTTGGGCAGGTCGAGAGGTTGTTGCCGCATAAACTCTTTATCCAACCAGGCGGCGGGGCAACCTCTAGGCCCAATAGGAACTCCAACAAAGGGCACCATCGTCTTCGTGGCCGCAGACGCAACCTCATCGGCCACAGGTTTGCCTTGATCTACAGATTTTTCTTTACCCTTATCAGTTCTGGATTTTTAAAGGGGAGGGACCTCCTGCAAGCCACTTTCATCTCCCGCGGGCTCAATCTCTTCAACAGCCCTCTTCTTCTTATCACCAAAGACGGCTTTGTAAGAGTGGTCGCTTCATAGTCTTGCCCGCGCGGTTTTCTTTTCTTGGCAAGCGGGGGATGATTTTGCGACCTTAGCCCCAGAGGCTCCGGCCGCCGACGGCGCCCGCAAATCGACCATGGGAAGGGCTGTCTTAATCCCCTTTAGTTCAATGCCCTTTTCACCTCACCGACGGTCTTTTGCTTGGACAATTGGTGCGACGAACTAATCTATCCATGGTACTGCGCGGGGAACAAATATATATTAACGACCGAACATATGAAAAGAGACATATTATGAAAAGAAGCAAGAAGAATGCAAGTAAAAATCCTACTCGGTGCTCGCATATTAGGATAACCGCCGCAGATTTCGCACTGAGAAGGCATGAACCTCCCATGGTGACACTCGCCGTACCAATCAGGATGGGTCGGCAACAAGTCGACTACAACTAAAGGTTCGCCGACACCGGCTCCAGGAAGTCCGGCTTTGTATGAGATAGGGCTGGCGACGTCAAGCAACAACCTCCAGTTAAATGCCCTAGCCTGAGGTTCATTTTTACGGGTATAGCCCAGATCGTCTTTCAGCTCGGAGATAAACTCATCATCGTCAAATTGGGTTTTTATCTTATTCAAGTGATCGGTCTTGACTGAATTCTCCGCTAGCTTCTCAAACGGCCAGCCTACCCGGGACTCTACCTTCATACATCTTTTGTCCCAATCCGCCACCTTGTCGGGGAGATCAAATAACAAGCGGGGTCTACCATGACTCGATCGACTACGCGGTTGGATTTGGCCGGCGCCGCCCTTCCGGGAGAAACTATAAAAATATAAGAGCACCGGCATCGACGGTTCGCGCCCGCTCAACCTACTGATTATGATAAAGGACATGACCACGCGAACAACTCCCAAACTCAGGTCGCAAGGCATCACTTTCAGCTCTTCCATAAAAGTAACAAAGAATGGGTCAAAGGGAGGTCTGAGTCCGGCCGCAAAATGATCATAATGCAACCACAGATAATCTTGCTGGTCTCGGCCACAGGTCCATGACACGTTGGTCGCACCCATGCTGACAAAGCGATAGTCCGCCGAGACATCATACGCCCCCAAAGCCGAAGTATAATCTTCTCGATCTTTAAACTCCCTCCATCGAGCTATAAGATCACTATCTCGCCCGTTTTGCTCTGCAAGCTCATTCTCAACAAGCGGACCTTTTCTTGGGCGCCTTCTCTTTCTTGCGGGCTCCTCGTGGGCGGTTTTCTTTTACAACAATCTTTGGAGACTTTTTGGGCTTCTCCGATACCACAGCGGTTTCCACGGCTTCCTTGATCTTGCCGCTACGTTTAGCGGCTCCAGGTTTTAAAACTCTATCCATCCTGGTGAGGAGATTGCTTAGTGCCGTTTGGTCGTCATCTTCGACCTCGCCCTCCACAGCGCCCTCACCAATAACTGCGACCTCTGGGTCAGATTCTATGTTAATGGGCCCAGGGTTTGGATTTTCTTCCATCTCCTCCTCGTCACCGCTAGAGCTAGCATCCTCCATGCTCACCTCCTCTGATCCATAACCCGCTGCGGCCCTAGCCTCTTCGTCTGATTGTGTGTGCTCTGATGACATTCTGGAAAAGAAAAAGGGCAAGGTGGATCAGTTTATCACCCGGACATGGAAATCGGGTCGAGGTGAAAGCAATCACACCCCGACACCTCGCCTTCCATCTTCCATAAACAGATACAAATTTCTAAAACCCCAAATTCTCGTAAAACCCTAAACTCAAACCGAAAAGGCTTCAAACAACACGCATTCATACCTCTACCAAACAAACGACTACACTAAGCAATCAAAGCATACATGCATATAGGGGTATTTCGGGTAAAAAGAGTATGAAATCGCAGGCTACTGAGATGGGGCTCATGGTGTTCATCGGAGGAAATTGAAATTACAGAGGCAAAATCGCAGAGCTAAATCACGACATTCATGTCTCAAACAAAACAGACGGTAGTAAATGCATAAATCAATTCGGAAAACGATAAAGGAATGTTTAAATTCACACACGATGGATGAAAAGAAGTAAAGCGTTGATCTTGGATTGGAATAAGCACTCGTCGGAATCGCTTGCAATCGCCGGAATTTCCTTGCTTTATCGCGGAGGGATTTATCAGAAGTGAAAGGGGAGAAAAGCGTAAGTGTTGGGGGGAACTTCTCTATTTATAGGAGGAAAAGAGAGGGGAAACGACGTTTGGGATTTTCAAAATTCAAACGTAATGATGGCAGGAACGGTTACCGATTTCTCTCCACCAATCAGAGCAAAGGACGGTTCAGCTCCAACGCCGTGTCGAGCACGTGGTCGACGTGACGTTTCGGTGTACCGATACATCCGCTTACATTTTCTAACCGTTCAAAATTTCTTCGACGAGCATCACATCACGCGTATAAGCGACTTTCGTATTACTATCTCCCCAACATTATTTCAAACAACCAGCATCAGTCTATGCCCGCTTTGGCTTACACAATAAAACACCTTTTACAGAGCATTATCATTTAAATAAGCCCGACAGAGCGTTGTCGGCGATCAATCGGTAATTCGCTACGCGATATTAACACTGGTTCAAGCCCGATAGAACATTATCGGCAATCAAGCCTGTTCGCTACAAATGCACAGCATATAGCTGGTGGTTTTCACCAACACTGGTTCAAGCCCGATAGAACATTATCGGCGATCAAGCCTGTTCGCTACAAATGCACAGATATCACTAGTGGTTTTCACCAACTTTGGTTCAAGCTCGATAAAACAGTGTCAAAAGCCTCTATCATAAGCGACTACGAAGGAGCTCCACCAAAGGTTCTTCAAATTCTACTCTCCGCCTTGGCGGACACGCCAGGCACAGAGTAGGGGGCCATTGATATACCCGGATTGGAATGGGGCCCTGTTCATCCATATTGGGCCTACAATCTTGGCCCGTCAACACAGATAATGGGCTTTTACCTCCGGCCGCTGTCAACAAGCATCTTACGCCGCTAGCTACGAGCCAAGGCCTATCCGCCAACAGTAAGCCGGATCATGTCCGCTAACGGTAAGACGGACTCATTCTCTCCACGTGATTCCACCCTATGCATAAAGGCACAAACGAGTCCGCTACTCAACCATACTTCTCCGGACTCGCTGTTCGCCATGCTTACCCAGCTGGCCAATCCAGCTGGCAACACTTTACAACTAGATAGGACACTTGTATTGCATGCATGCTTAACTTAGCTATGTATTCTAAGTTGTCTTATCAATGAACCAGTGAACCGACTTACTTTTTTAGCCTATATATATGGGATCACATTGTAAAGGAGGACTCTCAAGAAAAAGCTTTAACTATAAATCTAATACAAGCGAAACTCGCCAACTTGTCGACAGATTAACTTGTTCATCTTATAAACTGATCCGGCAGCCTTGTTCTTATTCGCCACCCTAACCACACCGGAGAAATCATTCATATCAGCCTTATATCCTCAAGATAAACACTGTTACCGCAAATCTGGTGTTCCACGCTACATCAATAAGATATTGTAATATATATTTTGGGAATATATTTAATATAAGATATTGAATATTAATGAGATAAATCAATCAAATGGATTTTCCTTATTTTATTAGGAAAATGTTTTCTTTCTCCTCAATCTACTAAGAAGCTAATCCCAATCAGATTGAGATACAGTTGGGGCGCCACACACTCTATTTAAAGGAGGGGTTGGCTAGCTCTTTTGTACAACACAATTCCAAGAGCTAATAGTTCTTGTGAAAAATAGAGAGCTTCTTCTGGAGAGATTTAGAGAGAGAGAAAATGCCGGTCTAGCAACCGGATTTTTCTAGTAGCAATCCGATGGTGTATTCCAGTGGGTTGTTCATGTGGACTGAAGGTAGAGGCCGAACACTTGGGAGGCTCTGTGCATCGCTACTCTCCTTAGACGATCAAAGCGTCGATCTTTTAGATCAAGCAAGGTAACCACCGCCTACTAGCTTTATATGTTTGTTGCTTAAACGAAGTCGATCCTGGTTAAAAGGAAATAAATTTTTGAATTCTGTTGCGTTCCCGCGTAGATTTCCTAACAATAATGCTGCCATGTGTGAAGACACCGAACTAACGCATACAACTCCTTATCATAAGTAGCATAATTTAATTGAGGGCCATTCAATTTCTCACTATAATAGGCAATAGGCCGACCCTTCTGAATCAACACACCACCAACACCCACACCCGAAGCATCACATTCAATCTCAAAAGCTTTATTAAAATCGAGTAAAAAAAAGTATGGGGGCTGAAATTAAATGAGTTTTAAGAGTTTCAAAAGACTCCCTTTGCTTTGGTCCCCAATGAAATGGGACGTTCTTCTTGACTAACTCGTTAAGTGGGGCTGAAATGCCACTGAAATCCCGCACAAAGTGCCTATAGAACCTTGCCAAGCCATGGAAACTACGAAATTCATGTTGCTTTTGGTTCAGGCCATTCTTTGGCCGTCTTGATCTTCTCTTGATCAACTTCAACACCCTATGCACTCACAACAAAACCAAGAAACACGACTCTATCCATGCAAAAGTACACTTTTGAAGATTAGCGCATAATCGAGCATCACGTAAGTGTTTCTAAAACGAATACTTAGGTGACTACATGTTCTTCTAAGTTATGGCTATAAATCAAGATATCATCGAAATAGACAACCACAAACTTACCAATAAAGTCCCTAATACTTCATTCATTAATCTCATAAACGTGCTAGGTGCATTAGTCAATCCAAAAGGCATGACCAGCCACTCATATAAACCAAATTTAGTTTTAAACGTTGTTTTCCACTCATCACCCTCACGTATACGCACTTGATGATAGCCACTTTTTTAAAATCAATTTTCAAAAATATTTGCGCACCACATAGCTCATCTAGCATATCATCTAAACGGGGAATATGATGACGATACCTGATAGTAATTTGGTTATAGCACGACAATCCACACACATGCGCCAAGTCCTATTTTTCTTAGGCACCACAATCACCAGTACCGCGCATGGACTCATGGACTCTTGTATTTTGCCCATTTCCAACAGCTCCGTCACTTGCCGTTGAATCTCCTTGGTCTCATCCGGGTTTGCTCGATAAGTGGTCGGTTGGGTAATGTAGAACCAGGATGAAATCAATTTGGTGCTCCAAGCCTCTCAATGGCGGCAGTCCACTAGGCTCTTCCTCGGAAAAAATATCCGCAAATTCTCGCAATAAAGACACCGCAATACTAGGAAGAGAATCCGTTACGCCGGAAATAAGCATAAAATAGGGAGAGGTGGGGATGGGGGTTCGGCCTCTCTATAAATAAAGAGGAAGGGGTAGTGCCATCTTCAATAGCACGAATGACCTCACCGGCCCTAATGTAGAATGATCCTAGCACACGCTCACTTTTTCTCTTCAACGCTTTTTTTCCTCCTCGGTACTAATGGCGCCTCCCTCACTTTTAACTTTTCGACTTTATTTTTCCCCTCATATGGTACTAAAATGCCCTCCCTTACCTTTTCTTTTTCAACTTTTATTTTTCCCTCCGTTCGAGTTTGCACGCCCTCTTTATTTTTCTCTCCTGTCTCAACTTTTTCTTTTCCATTTTTCGACTGAGCTCCCTCTTTTTTTTCTTTTTCCTCACGACCCGCAACCAATTTGAGTTGGTCTTTATGAGCTTCTTCCGGTGATAAAGCACGCAGTATGATGTTTTTAAGCCTTATGTCGCAGCGTATAAGTATTTGCATACCCATCATAGATAACTTTCCGATCAAATTGCCACGGCCGTCCCAAAAGAATATGTCCAACATGCATGGGAACTACATCACTTAAAACCTCATCATCCAGCCTTCCGAGATTAAATGAAATCAAAGCCTGCCTGGTCACACTAATTTCTCCGACGTCATTCATCCATTGTAGCTTATACGGTTGAGGATGTGGTATCGTAGAATAGCCAAAATCGAGACAAATCCGAACTTATGACGCTTGTACAGCTCCCGGATCAATAATCATCAAGCAATCCTTGCCACTAACTAAGCACCGCGTATGAAAAATATTTTCCCATTGTAGGTTATCCTCCACCTTCACTACATTACTTAACGCCCTTTTATCACATATGTTGACTGATATACATCTCCACCCACCGGATCCTACTCACAATCTTCCGCACCATCACTTTCTACCTCATCCTCCTCATCATCAAGCCGAGACATAACTCCTCTCATCAATGACCCTCTCAAATTACCAAAATAAATGCTTTGTAGGGCATTGGGTAGCAAAATGGCCCATACCGTGACATCAGATTTCATGAGATGGTTTGGAGGTCATTGCAACTCCTTTCCCTTTATCATTCTCCTCGGCCTAGAGGCTTCCCTTGGTGGAAAAATGGACTGTTTTGGGGCTGTTTGTGGAAATTTAGAGGGTTCTACCTTGGATTGGAAAGCACGGAAGCGTGAAACATTACCTCCGGACGGTTTAGAGTAGCGGATTTTGACGCTTAATTTGCTTTTCATGAGTCACGGCTGCATGTAACATATCATCCAAAGTTGCACATTGCTGCAATTCAACTCGATTCGCAATATCCAATCGTAACTCCGTCAAGAAACGCTGCATAGTCATCTCTTCCTCTTCAACTTTAGCTTTAGCCAAGAGGGTGACTAATTCTTGATAATAATCATCCACTGAATGCTCTCCTTGCTGAATAGTTTACAACCTACGATATTGCTCGCGATAATACGACGGAGGAACAAAACGCTTCCTCATTTCTAGTCTCAAATCCCTCCATGTACTTATAAGCCTCTCACCATTTTTACGCCTCATAAAATTAATTTGCTTTAGCCACACCATAGCATACACCGTAAACTCAAACTGCGCAAGATTACTCTTCTTCTCTTCCAAGTAATTATTACATGCAAAAATCTGCTCCAACTTTGACTCCCACTCAAGATAAGCATCCACATCAATAGAACCGGAAAAAGGAGGCAATTTCATCTTAACTTGCCTCATGTTCTTATCAACTGGATCATTCCCATCATCAACACCAGCATCATCGTTCCCAATTACAACTCGGTTGTTTACCGCCCTATTTGCCCCATTACCTCGAACAACCTATTGACCTACACCCTCCCGTGTCCGTGCATTGAATGCCTGAAATTGTGCCATCAGGGCATTCAAGGAGTCACGTATTTCTGCTCTTTCCTCATTACTACGCAAATTCTCCCGTTTTTGACTCTCGATAAACACTTTAATATCCCGTAGGGATGTTTCCTGAGATCCCCTATCTTCCACATCCGACGACATTGTTACCACAAGCTCAAATCCTTACAACTCTCGTGTTTGCACTCTCCATCTCTCTCAGTTGTAAGAGTACCCTTTGCAAACAAATCAGAATAATGAGCAACACGAGTAGTAATTCAAAAACCAACAACCTAGACTTAGACAACTAGGGTTCGGTTTGAAAATTGGGGTGAAGGGAACAAAGTCTGAGACAATGTATAAGAGAGAAAACAAAGGAAGAAGAAACAATAAAGTGCTGAAATTCAGTTAGGCCCTTTGTGAAACTTTCACGTTTTTTATTTTTATTTTTTATAAACTATGGCCGACTTTAGGTAGCAGAAAACAAACCAAATAACTCAATGGGTCAACTAGGGGAAATGCCTCCTAGGGTTTTTATTATACGGCAAGGAACAAGATGCAAGACCTAAAAGAAAGGCTCGGACGTTCAATTTTTTTTTTGTAAAAGATGAACACAGATCAAGGTCAAGGAACGATTAGATTCAGATGTTTATATGAGCAAGAAATGCAGGGAACACGATCAGAAAACAAGAAACAAGAACGCTGAATGCTTTTTTTGTTTTTTTTTTGTTTACGGACGAGGCTGAACGAAAACAAATAAGAACATATTTTTTTTGTGATATTGGAACGATGCAAAGAACACAAGAACAGCAGACAAGAACGAAAAGTTGAATCCTTTTTTGTTTTTTTTTTGATAAGGATCGAATAAACAAGAACAATAATTTACGAACATAATTTTTTTAGGAAAAGGTCGTTAAGGACGAATTTAGATCTTATTTAGGTAAATAGGACAAGAAATAAAAGCAATGGTTGAAAAGGACAAAAAAATGTGTCTATCCAAGAATACCCTTTATTTTTAATTTGTTGCATCTCATACGGTTTTTTTTTTAAATATAGGCATATTTGTCCCTTCTTTCTGCTCCATCTCCAAACCCTAATTTCTTTACCACCCATACCGCCGCCGCCGCGCCCCTTGCCATTTCTTACAAACTTAACACAGATTTCGGCGACAAATTATCCTAAATTAATTGCAAAGAAGAGTGAAATTGATGTCAATTTCTCCCGGTGCGACTCTTCAAGGATGTTCACGGTTTGAAGAGGTTGCCGAGGCGATTGCAATGAGGAGAAGGTAGAAGAGGTTGTGAGGAAGTTATTGTTTCCAAACGTGGTCGGACGGTTTTGAGAACGTGACCCATGTCCGAGAAAATGTTCTTTTTCCTTTTATTTCTTTCCGCGGGTGAGTTTTTTTTTTAATAGAAAATCCGGGTATGGAGCAGTCAATTGGCTATTTTGGGTTAATTTGTGATTAATTACGTTAGTGTGCGTAAAAAGCGCGCGGCGAGGCGGTCTTGGTAATTGATTGTGATGAAATTGGGTTGTTCACTGGCGGCGGAAATGGTGGTGGTGAGAGGAGGCCTTTTGGGAGGTTACTTTGCATAGAGAGGAGGTTGAATTGCTTGATGGGTCTTGAGGAATTGATGGATTTAGGGATTTTTTGGTCTCCGGCGTGTGGCGAGGCTTCTTGTCCCTGGTTCAATGGCTGCGTTTTGGTCTTTTGGTGGCTTGCCATGGAAAGTTACATTGGTGTTTTGGTACTCGTGTAGCTGCAGTAGTGCGTAAAAGTTACTACATGTCCTGTAATGTGTTAGACATGATGTTCTGAAAGTTACTACATGTTCTGAAAAGTTACTACATTGGGGATTGTTAAACCTGTAATGGATTGTTAGGTTTTGCTGCATTTCGGTTTTGATCAATTGTTGTTGTATGAATCCTACTGTCTTTATTTTTGTTCTTTAAGATTGTTCTTTAAGAATTGTTGTTGAAGAATTATCAATTGTTTGTTTTTGAGGAATTATCAATGCATTTTTTGTAATGTTACTACATTTTTGTATGAATATGCACGATCTTAAGGTACACAAATCCCTATTGGGGTTCCTTTCAAGTAGGGTATAGAAAGAGTAACGTTTTGGCATTTTTTCTATGAATGTGCACGATCTTAAGGTACACAAATCCCCTATTGGGGTTCCCCTTCCCCAGTAGGGTATAGAAAGCAATGGAAACACCCTCAAACATAGTAACACATAATGTAGTAACTCGTAGTAACACCAACACGTAGTAACACCAGCACGACTTTAATGTGAAAAGAAAAAAAAAATATTATCATTAAGGGTATTTTTGTACATCTTTTTTTTTTGTCCTTCTCAACCAAATATTATTTTTTTTGTCCTATTCTTCATTTAAGATGTAAAGTTGTCCTTTAGGACCACCACCCGTAATTTTTTTTGTTATTCAAGAACGCAAGAAAGATTTGATGAACAAGAAGAACGATAATCGGGGATATTTGATACCTTAGTCGCAGAGCTCTGCTACCAACTAACGCGATACATGCCCAGGAAATGGCTAAGGGATCAATGACGAGCTATGAGAAACCTAGACCTAGCGTCTCCGACCTAGGACTGAGGCCAAGAACACACAACGTCTCTCGCTCATAGTGATTCGATTCGTTCTTGAAGAGGTGTGCCTTCTACGACAAAGAAGTCACTCACTCGCAAGTGATTAGTTTAAGTCGACTCGACTTAAGAAAAGTTTTACTAAGTCTCAATAATAATCTGTGTGTTTTATTATGATAGTAGCATGTCTATATATAGACTATAAATAAAAGACTCTTCCATAGGTGGGAGAAGGAAAATCCTAACTAACCAGTGAAGTAAACATACGCCCCATGTGTGGCTTTTCTAATATATCTTGTGTCTTCTAAGCCCACTAGATAATTATTAAATAAAATTCAACATCAAAATAATAAAACAAGCCCAAATATCCTAATAAATGGCGCCACCATAAATGGACAGCCTTATTGACAAAATAAATAACTAAAAGACATTCTTGCAATTTAACCAAGCCCATCTTTATTGTCTTCAAGCCCAATTGCATAAATGGTGCATTTTATGGGCTGTTCTTCTTCCGACTTGGTTTGCTCTTGCTCCAAATAAGTATCTATAATCGATTATTCAAAGCCTCACGCATCTTCTTCTTTTGGAGTCTTATCATAGGCCCATCTCGAATCAAAAGATGATCAATCGGTTGCATGGGGCCAAAGGGCCGGGAACCTCATTCGGGATCGTATCACTCATCAAGATAAGTAAATCTTGTTGGTGAATTAAATATATATCACAGAAACATCGATATTTCAATCAAAATTGGTGGATCGAGAGATCGATGACTGTTCTGTAACAAAGACAACGACAACAACTATAGCACCATGATTACTATTATTGTGGTAAACAAAATCCCCTATGAGAGGAAAAAAATCCATCCTCAATGCCTCATGCCTACGAATCATCAATAGAGAACCATCTATTCCTCAGGACATGACCTAGTGACAAGGCTTGGGTGCCATAAAGAGCACGTGGACTGAGGCTCGAGTGTGGAGGTTAGAACCCGTAAATGAGCGACTTCTTTCAGTTGCTTGGTATAATAGCAAGCCCATGAGTTTGAACTGCTAGATTACCTGATTAATATTTTCACTCATTCCGTGAAACATGGGGAATGAAGACACTTGTGGTTAGGGTTTAACCATCAATAAAGAACCATCTAATATGTAAAGAGCTGATCACTTGATCTGCATCATAGAAGCTATTTGGAAGGCTACCAGCCAAGCAATTAACCTTTGTAGCCTAGGAAAAAACAACATACTACATTCGTCTCAAAATATAAGTCATTCTAAATGTTTTCATACAAATTAAGAAAGTGGTTGAATATCATAAATTTGAAGGTTAATTTCTAAAATGCCATTTGACTATCATTAATGAAATATTTATCAAGTAGTATTGAAAAGTGGTTGGATTGATAATAAATTAGGGTAAAATAGAGAAAATGGTAATAAATGTTTCATGATAATGCAGAATAACTTATATTATGGGAGAAATCTGAAAAGTAAGATGACTTATATTTTGGGATGAAGACAGTATCACTACAACAAATTCGGTTTTTCGGGTTCGCGATTTAAAGGGACGACCACACGCCTTCACTTTAAACACATTCCGAGAAAAGTCATATTTTGATGAAAAATATGGTGGGAAATTGAGACGGAATGTTTTCTTGCGACGACAAACTATTACTTGCAACGACATCAAGAATTTGGGGGAAATTTAATTTGGTGGGAATTTTTTAGGCATGCGGCAAATTATTTGGTTTAAAGCGACGACGCCACAATTTTTGGCGGCGACCACCTACCTGTCAGGTTGACCGAGAGATTTAATGGGACATCATAAGTCGTCGCATTAAATATTTCTTTATGATTTTACTGATGAATAAAATTGTTTGTATACTTAAAAAGCTTTGATGTTTCATGCGACAACACTGCCGTCGCATTAAATGTTTTTTTAATAATATTTTTTAATGACATTATTTAATTTTTAAAATATTTGTTTTTAAATAAATAACTAAAATATTTATTTTCAATTATATATTTATTTCATAATATTATTATTTATTTTTAAGTTAATAATTTCACACTCAGGGTTCGTGAGTTAGTTAATGATTTCAAACCCGGGGTTCGTTAATGAGTTCATAATTTCAAACTCGGGGTTCGTTATACAATTTTTGTTATCGAGATCATGATTTTAAACCCGGTGTTCGTTATCGAGTAGATGATTTGAAACTTAGTGAGTTAATGATTTGAAACATGTGGTTTGTTAATGAGTTATGATCTGAAACACGAGGTTCATTCGTTGGTTAATGATTTCAAATCCGAGGTTCATTATGGAGTTGATGATTTCTAACACGGGGTTCCTTATATCACTTTATGTTTTGAAACCCATGGTTAGTTATTAAGTAAGAGTTTCAAAACCGGGGTTTAGTTAGTGTGAGTTAAATCGTTGCAAAAGAAGCATTTAAAGCGTCGCTTAAAACGGAATTTCTTCTAGTGATATAAGGTATTGTGTTTGGTCTTTTTTTAGGGACAGTGATTTAGGCACAGAAAATATACACATAAATCATCCACACAACACTTTATAACCACACATTTTAACTTTTAAAGAAAAAAAAAATAACACAAAAATTCTGGACCACACATTTCCATTTCGGGGGATGAGATCGGTACACAATTCTGTGTACTAATATTTTCCTTTTTTTTTATTTTAAACAAACTATTAAAAAATGGTTTTTTTCAAACATTTTTCTTTAACCAACCTAATCTTCCAACTAACGTAACCTATTTTCCTTTAAATTTTTTTGGTTATTTTTAAATTTCAGTGAGTTTTCTTGTTTTGGTATATTTTTTTATTTATATTTATAAGTAAGGATAAAATATGTCCATAAAATAAAAGTAAGGATAAAATATGATTATTGTAAAATATAGTGTCCGCCAAAAAAATATTGGTGAGAGTAATTGCTCCTATTGTGTTCATAGCGTGGCTTCCCTTATTTTATGTATGTTTATTATAACGCAGTTACTTTCTTTTGGCTTTGATGAAAGTTAATTAAGGTTCAAAATTTGAAAATACGTTAAGTAGTTTGTTATTTCACCTTATAATTCATCCTTAACAAACTAACAATTTTTGAATTGTCCATTTTTTTAAAAACTGTTTTCTTCCAACTAACTTAATCTTCCAAAGAACCTCAAATTCAATAATGCTGTACGACTGTGTGTGTATATATATATATATATACATATAACACTAGTACACTAGTATTTTGAAGGAAACCAATAAAATGGATTCAATTAACGTAGTATTTAGTATTTTCATCAGCATAATCTTGATATTTCATATCAGTTTCATCGACTGTGAAGAAGATCCATGGCAAATTAGAATGCAAGAAGCCTTAAAAGCAGCTCGCATGGCTTACAACCCGAATCCAGAAAATGTGGTCTCCCAACTTACCCAGAAAATACACAGGTATTATATATTTCGTATCTTTAATCACATAATTTACTTAGATATAAGATTGAAACAAACATGCAATCAAGTTTTTTTTATCGTTTCAGTGCGACTAGAGGCGTTTTTAATCCACGTCAAGACTCACAAAAACATAAAAGTCCATCATGTTTAGCTACGAACCCTATAGACCAATGCTGGAGATGTCAACCCGATTGGGCCAAACACCGTAAGAGGCTATCGTATTGCGCCTTAGGGTTCGGTCACCAAACCAGCGGCGGTAGGTATGGAAAATTTTACGTGGTAACCGACCCTTCGGATGATAGCGTTGTGAATCCGAAAAACGGGACATTAAGACATGCTGTGATTCAATTAGAGCCACTTTGGATCATATTTCAACACAACATGCTTATTAAGCTAACTCGAGAACTAATAATGACGAGTAACAAGACGATTGATGGACGTGGAGCTCGAGTGCATATAGAAAATAGGGGAGGAATTACATTGCAGTATGTTACAAATGTTATAATTCATGGAATTTATATTCATGACATAAAGAAAGAAACTGGAGGGTTAATTAGAGATGCTGCTAATCATGTTGGAAATCGTGGGCCGAGTGACGGTGATGGGATATCGATCTTTTCTGCTTCGAATGTTTGGATTGATCATGTTTCGATGTCACGTTGTGATGATGGACTAATAGATGCTATTGAAGGTTCTACGGCTATCACTATATCGAATTCTTATTTCACTAATCACAATGAGGTAATAATAATGCATATCCTAATGTTTAATTTGCTTCTTAATTACTTTATTGAATTCAATTTGAAATGAAATTAATTACATATTTTTAGGTTATGCTATTTGGCGCGGATGATGGCTATTCGTTAGACTCATTTATGCAAATAACTCTTGCTTTTAACCATTTCGGGAGAGATCTAACACAAAGAATCCCGAGAATAAGAAGGGGTTTTGTTCATGTAATCAATAATTATTACGACCAATGGCAAATGTACGCCATTGGAGGAAGCAAGAACCCCACTGTTCTTAGCCATGGAAATCGTTTCAATGCTTCTACTAATCGTTATGCCAATCAGGTGATCATGTATATGTATATATATACTAATTAAATATTATTGTAATCGTTTTAATTAGTTAAAAATTCGGTTGTTATATATATATATATATATATATATATATATATGTAGGTAACCAAGAGGCAAAATGCAGCGGAAAGCGAATGGAAGAAATGGCTATGGAAATCAGAAGGGGATGTTTTTGAGAAAGGAGCATACTTTATTCAATCTGGAGATCTTAAAAAGTTCAAATTTGATCCAATAGATGGTTCATTTGTAAGGCATTTGACTCAATTTACAGGACCTTTAATTTGCAATCAACATAGTTTATGCTAGGAATAAAAGCTAGATTTGCAGGGAGGAGGGCCGGTCTAAGTTTCACTCTAGATTAATTTGCAGGTAATTTGTTTGAATAAAATAAGGAGTTGCAGAATTTATCCTGTCATGCATGCATCTAAGTTATTTTTATTAATTAGAAAAAGCAAGATATATACTGAGATGAGATGTTACAATTCTCTTTTAACATTTTTTGAGTTTAGAGTTGTTTGTTATTTCAAGATCACAATACCTCTTTCACTATGTGCATGTTGCAAAATCATAAGTTTAAAATAAAATAATAATAATAATAAAAAAAATCACTTCAAGAACTAAAAGACACAAATATCTTTTTGATCCACAAGTTTAAACACTACAAGAAATCGGCTTTAAAGGGACAATGTTTAAAGGGACGACAAATGTCGTCCCTTTACAGTTGTTTAAAGGGACGACATGTCGTCCCTTTAAATGTTTGCCGAGAAAAGTCAAACGCTTGGTAAATTTATGGGAGGGAAAACTTTAAAGGGACGACATTGTCGTCCCAATAAAAACTTAATTTTTCCCGCTTATTTTTAATCTAATTTTTTTGGCGGGTAAATTCTTTAAAGGGACGACATGTAAGTTTTTTGGGACGCCAAGTGCCAGCATGTAATCCACGTGGAATGTTTTGTTTTAAGGGACGACATTGTCGTCCCTTTAAATACAATTAATTTTATTTTTAACCCATTATAATATTAAACATTGTGTGATAAAATTTTATTAAAAAATTGTTTTTTGCTTAAAGGGACGACAATGTCGTCCCTTAAAATAAACTTTTATAAAAAATTTGATTTTTTGATAAAATTTTATTAAAAAATTGATTTTTGTTTAAAGGGACGACAATGTCGTCCCTTTAAATGAAATTTTCTAAAAAAATTGATTTTTCGTTCATAATATATTTATAACAATATTTTCTTCGATAACAATAACAAATAACTCATTCGCTCGATAACAAACCCTTAGATTATAATTGATCACTCGATAACGAACCAAGAAATTCAAATCGATCAAGCGAATCACATTTGTTAGCTTTCGTTCATTTCGATAACGATCGATTGAGCCATAGTAGATAGTACTATCACAATGATCGATAACGATCTAACTCATCCGATCGATAACCTTAGATCGATTTGAATCTAAGGTTCGTTATCGAGCGAATGAGTTAGATCGTTATCGTTATCGTTATCGATCATTGTGATAGTAGTATCTACTATGGCTCGATCGGTCGTTATCGAGCGAATGAGTTAAGAGTTGGGGTTCGTTAATGAACAATCGATTTGAATTTCGTGGTCGATTTGAATCTAATGGTTCGTTATCGAGCGAATGAGTTAGATCGTTATCATTATCGATCATTGTGATAGTACTATCTACTATGTCTCGGTCGATCGTTATCGTGCAAATGAGTTAAGAGTCGGGGTTGGTTATTGAGCGATCGATTTGAATTTGGGTCGATTTGAATCTAATGGTTCATTATTGAGCGAATGAGTTAGATCTTTATCGTTATCGATCATTGTGATAGTACTATCTACTATGTCTCGATCGATCGTTATCGAGCAAAAGAGTTAAGAGTCGGGGTTGGTTATTGAGCGATCGATTTGAATTCGGGTCGATTTGAATCTAATGGTTCATTATGAGGCGAATGAGTTAGATCTTTATCGTTATCGATCATTGTGATAGTACTATCTACTATGTCTCGATCGATCGTTATCGAGCAAAAGAGTTAAGAGTCGGGGTTGGTTATTGAACGATCGATTTGAATTCCAGGGTTCGTTGTCGAGCGATCGATTTGAATATAAGGGTTCGTTATCGAGCGAATGAGTTACATCGTTATCGTTATCGATCATTGTGATAGTAGTATCGACTATGGTTTGATCGATCGTTATCAGGCGAATGAGTTAAGAGTCGCGGTTCGTTATTGAACGATCGATTTGAATTTTGGGGTTCGTTATCGAGTAATCGATTAGAATCTAACGGTTTGTTATCGAGCGAATGAGTTACATCGTTATCGGTCATTGTGAGAGTACTATCTACTATGTCTTGAGGTTCGTTATCGAGCAATCGATTTGAATCTAAGGGTTCGATTATCGGCGAATGAGTTAGATCGTTATCGATCATTGTGATAGTAGTATCTACTATGGCTCGATCGATCGTTATCGGCGAATGAGTTAAGAGTTGGGGTTCGTTAATGAACAATCGATTTGAATTTTGAGGTTGATTTGAATATAAGGGTTCGTTATCGGCGAATGAGTTACATCGTTATCGTTATCGATCATTGTGATAGTAGTATCGACTATGGCGATCGTTATCAAACATGAGGTTCGTTATTGAGTAGTGTATTTCAAACCCGAGGTTCATTATTGAGTAGTGAATCAAACTCGAGGTTCATTATTGAGTAGTGATTTCAACCTAGGCTCGTTAATTAGTCGATTGATGACTTCAAACCCGAGGTCCGTTAGTTATTTCAAGATTTCAAACACGAGGTTCATTATTGAGTAGTGAATCAAACTCGAGGTTCATTATTGAGTAGTGATTTCAACGTAGGCTCGTTAATTAGTCGATTGATGCCTTCAAACCCGAGGTTCATAAATTCATTCAAGATTTCAAGCACGAGTTTCGTTATTCGATAGTAGATTTCAAACTCGATGTTCATTATTGAGTACCGATTTGAACTGGGCTCGTTAATTATTCAAATTAATGTTTTGGCGTAATTTAAAATTAGTTTTTTTATGTTACGGTTTAATGGCACTAGTCGTCCCTTTTTATAATATTTTATCAGAATTATTAAATTTTATTTTTAATTAATTTTTTTTTGAAGGGACGACAATATCGTCCCAACAAACAAATTTCATAATTTTTTTTATCATAATCATTAAATTTTTTTTTTATAAAAATGTAATATTAAGGTTAGTAAAATTATTTTTTTGTAAAAGTTTATTTAAAGGGCGACATTATCGTCCCGTTAAACAAAAATCAAATTTTTATGAAATTTTGGCGGGAAAGTTGGGCGCTAATTTTTTCGGTTTAAAGAGACGACATTGTCGTCCCAAAAGAAGAACTGTCGTCCCAACAAACCTCAGTCATTAAATAAATCGGGCGACCTTCTCTTCTTCATTTCTTTCCTCTTCCATGAGAAACCTTCTCTGTTTTCGATTAAAGTCTCTCCTCCTTCATCCTCAAAATAGCTATTGATTCTCTGAATGAAAAGCTTCTATCTCTGCAAATGTGGTATCAATTGCTCGGTTGTGTTGATCAATTAAAGGTGTTTATGCATTCAAAGCTAATGGTGCTTAGATGGCGAGATTTGAAGAAAGACGTCGATTTTGATCTTGAAAATAACCTGCTAAGCCGATGATGATGAATTTGAGAGGCCTATGATGTCTCTAAATCAACAACTCACCCGTGAATCCTTGCATCAGGAAGTTTTCTTATCTTTTCCTTTATCTATGAAATCGTCTAATTAAATGCTAGACTTGATTGAATAAGTTCTTAGAACTAAAGCATGTTTCCTCTCTGCAATTTAGCCTAATTTGATTTTGGTCGGGGCCGGTGTGTTTGGTGGTTGGATGAAGGGGCGGGGAGGCGGTGGAGTAGGGGTTGGGAGGCGGTGGAGGCGAGGGATTGGACTATGATCGAACACACTTTTGTCACTTCTTTGAATGGAGGAGCTTTTAAAATAGTTATGTACATTGAAATGACTAATTTTTACTATGAAAGACAGGGTTTTGATGTTATGGTTCTTATCTTGTGCTATTAATTAGTTATTCTCATAAGAAGTGAAGTGTATGATTTCTTTGGTCTTTGTTATGTTTCATGAAGGGCGTAATGTTGTAATTGAACAAAGTTGGGGTGCTCTAAAGTGACAAAAGATGGTTTAAGCTGTTGCTAAAAGCATTGAATTTAAAGACAAAGTGAAGAATGTTGGTACAAGCCTAGTAAAGCAGGTAGCTTAAGTACCTTACACTACTTAGAATGAGCTGAAAATTTAAGGGTTTCTAGTTCACATCATAAGGTACAAATTTAGTTTTGACATCATCTTAATTTGAGCTAGTTATCATGGCAAGAAGTTGAGCTCAATAGGCTGCGATTATATGTGTACACGAAGTGTCGATGTCTGTCTTAAGCGTTTTGAGCATCGAGATGAGCTCAAAATGAGCTGATTTTTGGACACAATCTATTTTACATCATGATGAACAAATGTTGTTAAGCGTTTTGAGCATCAAGATGAGCTCAAAATGAGCTGATTTTTGGACACAATCTATTTTACATCATGTTACATCATGTTGATGAACAATTTGATGAGATTATCATAGGTAAAAACGAGCTACAAAGCTGGATGATCAATTACGTCCCGGTGGGAGTTAATTGGGCTTCATGGGCCTTTTGAATGTCGGGTTGAAGTCCAAACGAGCTGCAAATTTGAGGGGTTATAAGTCATAATATTATAAGCATATTCCATTCTTTGATCATCTTAATATTACCACGTTTAGATAACTGAAATTCGAAATTAAAACAGGCTATCAGTTAGTATAAGGAAACTAAAAGATAGGATTTTTAAATTGATTTGGATGAGATAAATTCGTTGTGATTGATTCAAATTTCTCTGAGATATTGTGTATTCCATATATCATGTATTTTGAATGAGAAATTACAGGGATACAATGGTAAAAAGTGAAGGAAATTTGTCTCCAACTAGACGACATCGTATGACTTCTCCTCTTCCCTTGTATTCGAGTCCATGATTTATTTCTCTGTCCATCTTTTTGTTATGTAGGAGTGCAGATCATACTAAATGGATTGGTTCCTTCCATAAAAAACAGGATTTCATTGATGTTGTGGAGGTTAGCCTCTGCCAAATGCTGGTTGCTTTTCACTTTTTTTACCCTCACTTTCTATACATCAAGGAAAATAATTTATGACGCCTGTGATACCCTTTTTGATTGTTACTGCATCTTTGTTAATGGTGTTTGAGCAACAAAACATTGTTAGTTTGTTATATTTGGTTGTCGAATGGTGCTATGCCTTTCTTTGAATCACTTTTTCAGAAATGGCGTGGTTGGATATAAGATGATTGTTATCATCGAGGAAATGGCGTGGTTGTCTAACATCTTTGGTAGATAATGGTACAACTAAAAGCATGTATTGTTGAATCGTTGTTTAAAGGAATTGTCAATTTTGGCTTTTGGTTTTGTGTTTACAACTAAAAGCATGTTTTGTGTCAATTGTCAATTATTGTTGAATCGTTGTTTAAAGGAATTGTCAATATTAGACCTTATTTTCCAACTTGGCGGGATGTTGATCAACCACATAACCACCTTTCCATTTTGTGGGTTTTGTTTCGTGCTGCTTAGTTTCACTAGAAGGAATCTTAACTTAGACAAGCCTTCTGTATAAATTTTGAATGTGTACCGTTATGGACTACGTCAACTTCCAAAAATAGGTTAGCATTATTGTCATTGGCCAGGTTATCAATGTACTGATCTTAAAGTCTTATTGATCCCACCATGTTCTGATGTGTATGTGTTCTTTTGAAATCTAGTATGATCAAGAATGCATGCTATTTCCTTTAGTAAACATGAGCTTTGTAGCCTGTTTTAGTAGCCTGATGTTGAAGCTCAGTTTTTGTCTTAGACTCTCTTTTTGTCTTACGCTCATTTGTTCATCTCATCATCTTTATAATTTGAAATTAAACTAATGCTTTGTTGTTTGTTGCAGAAGCTAATCATCCTAATGCTTTGTCTGACTTTTTCTACTCAAGGTCATCGTGCTTCTTTGAGTTCTCACCTTTACAAACAAGATAACTACCACTTAAGGTGAGTGTAGTTAGGGTACTCTCGCAAACCCCATAGTTTGGGGATCTATTGCAAATCCCGTAGTTGTGGGATCTGAGAAAATCCCATTTTACCCCGTAGTTATGTGAATTCATTGTAGTTGTTATTGAAGTGACATAATAAAAATTGAGCATCTCCGTTTATTTGATTGGTTTCATAGTTTAATATTTTGATAGAAGAACCGAGGCATGTAAGTGTCCCCAATCCTTGTTTGGTTTTCTGAATATGACGTTCTACTTTAGATTTTGTGAGGTTTATCTCTAGATTATTGTGTATAACATTTACAGGCTACTTTGTTATTGATACGGGCGAGTTGCCACCCCAGCAATCTAGGTGCAGCTTAGGTCATTTCTAGTTTGAAATTTGTCAAAATGAAGGCCACCCACAATTCCTTCTTCTTCTTGTATCTCTTGTGTGGTTAGGAAGTTAGTTTGAAAGAAGGAACAATTTGAAAGAAGGAACAAATGTGTTATGATTAATGTGGTATCTTGAGAAGTTTACTTGTCATTTTTTGCTGTTTTGAATGGTCACCATTGTATGTTAAGTTATAACCATGAGTATAGCTTGAAAGGTGAGCCTTATAGCTTGTAACGTGGTTTTCTTATCGTATGATTAAGATCTCGTAAAGTGGTAGAGCAAATTGTATGATTGTTTTTCATGGTTTTAATCTGTTAAAGTCGAGTTTTGGGGTGTTTATGGGTTGGAAATCGCAGATAAAAAGTTGCAGATTTTCTGGGTTAATCCCAGGTGGACGGGCGTCCAGTTCTATGGACGGGCGTCTGCTTCCTCCTGCAACTTGGACGGGCGTCCGGGTATCTGGACGGGCGTCAAGGCGGTCGATTTTAGTCTGAATGAAATTTGGTTTTGGGTGGACGGGCGTCTGGACTTTCTGAACGGGCGTCTGGAAATTTTATAATTTTTTTTTCCAAAATATATTTTAAGGGACGACATATGTCGTCCCTTTAAATGTTTTTTATAAAAAAATTATTTTTTTCGTATTAAATTTTATTATAAAAATTAAATGTATAATCTTTTAAGGGACGACATTGTCGTCCCTTTAAATATTTTAAAAAAATAAAAATTAAATTTTTCCTCATAATTTTTTTATAAAATAAAATGAATTATGTTTAAAGGACGACAATGTCGTCTCCCTTAAAATAATCGCCATGTCATTTCGTTGAAATTTCTTAGAAAAGTCCGTGCATGCGTCAAGATTCATTTAAAGGAACGATTTTGTCGTCCCTTTAAAGCGCGCTCTGCTTTAACGGGGCCGAAATAGAAGGCGACTTTAAAAGGCGACGCGTGTCGTCCCTTTAAACATTTAAAGGGACGACAAATGCTTTTAAGGGACGACAAAATGTCGTCCCTTTAAACAGGTTTTCTTGTAGTGAAACTCGAGACGTTGCTTAAAAGACTAAAATGTTTAAATACTTGAACTATCAATCGTTGGTTAGTTGTTGACGTGTTGGTTTAGATTCTAAAATGTATTAATTGTGTTAAATTATCTTACTATCGAATAAGGTTAGCTTCTCATAATACAGTTGGGTACGTTCAAGTATTCAAATCACTCATATCATGACAAATTACCGGAATGATAGATTAAATTTAAAAAATATATATATATATATATTTACAGCTAGAATACAAAAATTGAAACAACAAATATGTTTTCTAGCGTTCCATTTTGCATATTAAGTAAGTTGCCCATAAGTATTTTGGATACTTTTATAAGGGATTAATTAGTGATACTGCCGGGTTTTTTTTATGATACATGCATGTATTGCCATTGCATTACTGAATTGTTAACATGATCATAGTATTGGCTTAAAGCCATTTTTCACATTCTTGCGATTAACCATTTCACATTCAGTTCCAACCCTATAGAAGGTTTTTCAACGTCATAATTTCCAGATTTCAAAGCATTAAAACCGTACTTAGAGGACTTGCAGTAGATACCGTAAATCATTGAAAAATTGTATTTTAGAGATTTCAACATTTAGATTTAGGAAAAGTAGCACTGCATCAGAATACTCTACATTTTACTGTAAACTACAGATTCTGTAAATTTTCCTTTATGTCTATAAGTCATTATGTAAAATAGATAATCTGATGCATTTCATCTTAGATAGAAATTCTGTAAACTTAAAAAATATGTATTTAAAACTTCCGGATTTGAAAGCATTAAAACCTAACTTACTCAACAAGGACATTTGCTAAAAATTTAAGGACATATATAGATTACATTCAACATGAAATTAACGCCAAGTATCCTATAGGCTTCTACTCAACAGAGGCTTGACTAATTATATATGGAGTTTTCTTCACTAAGAACTAGAAGAAGGTTAAATGGTTGTGATTACTTGCTCCGAAAATGCTGAACATGCTTCATATACAGTTTGAGAGGAAAGATAAAAGTTTTGAGAGTATGTTTGCAAGAAGGTAAAATAAAGAAAATGATGGGTTGGTTTGGTTTTTAAGACTCAAAACAGAATGGGAGTTGAAGTACTGAAGAGACACTTTTTTTTTTTTTTTTTTTTGTTTCAGCGCCGCCACGGCTACACCTGTCAATTGCCACGGATGCATTGGTGGCCACCAAGCTTTCGGGGCTCACTTGCGGCATTTTAAGAGTATTCATAATATTTGCCTTTTTATTTAAAGATATGATAATTTTATGATGTTAAGTGGATCCTAGAATGACGTGAACGTCAAATTAGATTGAGTGTATTAGGTCTTACAAACAAAGTTTACCAATATGGTTTAGTCATAATACATATTCCAAACTTAAGGCCCAAAGCAACAATAGCATATTTCTCTTGTCATTTAATCACAAAAACAATGAAATTCATCGAGTTCGGTTTAATACGAGAGATGATTTGTGGTTAAAAAAAAAGTAATGAATACTTTGTGGCTCCGATATCATATAAAAAACATAGGCCCAAACCCATATAAGAGGAGGGATCTCATCCCTAAAACCTAGGTTGTGAAGTGAAGGAAGACCATCTCTTGATATGGTAGATGAAACAACCACAAACTCTCAATGTGGGACACTTTAACAGAAATTGAATTAATACCTATAAAAATGAAAATAGTATGTTAGAGTTCAAATGTTATACATGTGTATTTGGTAATTTGAGTGGTAACGATTTTTCATTAAATTTCCTTTTTTTAATGAGTTTTCCTATTCATTATTAGACATGCTAATCACACCGACGGCTCCGGTGAGTTCTCTTAACCATGATCGCTCTACCACTAAGCTACCGAAAAACAACTATTATTATAATTAACTAATATAATAAGTACGATATATCGCTCGTTTATGTATCTAATATAATTACTACTATTATACATGATTATAATGTAATTCATTTTAAGATATACCTAAGAAATCAACCCAAAATACGCCAACAGCCGGTCAACACCAACTCAAGTCAACCACCTAATAGTCCTTGCATGTTGTCTAAACAGTTTTGCAGACTGTGCTTGCTTTTACACCAAAATCTAGTAACTATATGTATAATATATCTCGATTTTTCAAAAAATAACAGACATGTCTTTTTGTGAAAAAAAATAATTATATTTATTATTTATGAAATTAAAAATAAAAGAAAAAGGGGAAATATTAATTTTTTTTGTTGAGAATCGGGAAAATTTCAATTATAGTAATTAATATTTAAGGAAAACCAAAGAAAGAAGTTTTATTTGGGAAATAAACGGAGTAATTATAGGATTTAATGTGGAATAAAACTCCCCATTAACTAACGAGGAGTTATCAGAAATCAAATAACACAGGCAAATACGAAGAATTGCTAGTTAACAACTATAACTCGCGAAGGACAAACACATGAAGCACGTGAAGAGCACTTATGTTCATGTTTAAGTCGATATCTACCCTACATGATCATACGAAAGCCATGAGAACACCAAACCGCCAAACTGTCTAAAGTCTCAACTACTTGTAACAAAAGAGTAAAACGTACCGTATGCAGAAGAACAATATATAGTACCTGAAGATACAACATCGTCACATAAACTATTAGAAATCAGACTCTGAAGTTTAGCTGGGTCAGCTCAGCGACCGATGTGTTAGGGGAACCTACCTAACCAAGCTCTAAGGTTTGTTTCCTGAACCACTAATACTCGGCAACTACTCTTCACACATATTTGTATGTGTGAAGATTCAATTTATATAACATGAAATACTAAATACAGTTAAACCTAGATAAATGAATACCTTCGGGACCAGAAAAAATATTCGTTTAGCGAGGTTATCCATTTATCGAACATTATTTTAAGCTTTTTGCCTAAGTCGGGACCGAAGAAAATTATTCATTTTGACGAAGTTATTCATTTATCGAATATTTATTTATCGAGGTTTAGCCGCAATAAACTAAAACATGATCTGTAATCTTTAAAGTAAAAACATATTATTTTTATAAGAAAACCTTTTTCCCTATTCTGAAACCGAACCTAAGAAGAAACTGCACCCTTCGAATGTGCGCGAATTTACAAATAAGAAACGAATCTAGCATTATTATTATGAAAATCTAACATAATCAAAGATCAAAACTAAGAACCTTCACGAAAAGATTAGACTGTTATCTTCAAACGATTATTCTGGATCCGAAACAATTTCTGCAACCTCTCGTCCGCTTCGAAATCTCCGCTGTGATTTGCAAAACGAATCCAGAAACGATCAAACCAAGCTGCATTATTCAGGATTGTCGGTTCTCCGACCACGCTCTTCGAGGAACGACTGGTGCTTCCTCTATGAACAAAAAACGCGAAATTCTGAAACTCAAGGCTTCCTAAATTATTTTTATGGACTTTTCAAACTTATAGGTCGGTTTTTCTTATTTTGGGCCAGAGAAAAGTTTAAAAGAAAGAGTAATGATAGAGTCACAACGGATTGACATAACAATCATCTACATCCTTTATTGTTGTGAGACTTTAATTGATTGATTTAGGTCTCACAACAATGAAAGGTGTAGATGATTGTTGTGTCAATCCGTTGTGACTCTATCATTACTCTAAAAGAAAATGAAAACAAAATCGAACAAACAAACAAACTCGGGTCGGGTCGGGAAGAAAGGGTAGACGAGGGATATCGTCTTTTGCGCGAAAGAAAATTGTAAATACTATATATAGTATTTAGTGTATAAAAACGGTAAGCGACTTAGCCGCTGCTAGCTAATCACCTTCTTTTCCTTAACAACGTCCCTCTATCTACCCATCATATCCTTCCATTTCATCTCTTCCTTCACTACTTCAGCCGGCCGTTTCTTTTTCTCTTTTCATTGGTCGTTGTCAGCTAAATGTCTCCACCGGAGTAATCCTTTGGTTTTATTTACCGGTGGTACGTTCTGGATATAACGATTTTACAGACAAAAACCCTTGACTAATATACCTTAACCGAAAAAAATCGAAGAATTAAGAAGAAAAACACTGCTTATATATATTGAGACAATATGATTTCTTGCAAGATCATCATGGGCAAATTTTTAAGGTGATCGTTGTGAAAAATGTCTGAGGGAGTCAAATCGAAGGTGGCACCGAGAAGCCAGCACCTGCAGAATATGTTGCAACGAGCGGTGCAGACAGTTGGATGGACTTACTCCATTTATTGGAAACTATGCCCTTTACAGAGGTACGCTAAAACAGGCACCTTTTTTTTGTGGTGTGTGTGTGTGTCTGTCAAATTGATTTTGACAAATTTGAGGGAAAAAACGAAATTTATGCTCTCATGAGTTCGATCTTGCCCCGATATCTCATCGATTTTTTTCTGGCGGATCGTTAGAAATAAACAATAAGCTAGCAAGGAGAGGCTGGAGAACATGGTTAAAAAGTTGGATTACAATTTTATTTTTCAATTTCCTAATTGATCTTCATTATGACGAACATGAGAAAATCTCCGATACTTGATCATATGAGTGTACATGTACAAAATAAAAAAATAGAGCAATTATGAATTTATGATTCTGCATGTGGGAATGCTTCCTAACTTGATAAATAGATAGATTTTTGTGCATAATCTTAATTATCTAATCGGTATAATAAACTTAACTCTGAAAGTGTTTTTTATTTTTATAATAACTCGATCGGATAAAAACTTATTGATTTTTTTTGTTGTTGGGGGAAATGAATGAAAGTGCAGGATATTGGTATGGAGTGAGGGATATTACAACGGAGAAATAAAGACAAGGAAAACGGTGCAGTTAAAGGAAGTAAGTGCGGAGGAGGCCTCTCTTCAAAGAAGCCAACAGCTAAGGGAGCTTTATGAGACCCTTTGTGCCGGCAGCGCCGAAACCAACCACCAAACTAGACGCCCTTCAGCTGCTTTGTCGCCGGAGGACTTGACTGAGTCGGAGTGGTTCTACTTGTTGTGCTTCTCTTACTTTTTCCCTCCTGCCGTCGGGTAGGTTTTCCTGCCCTTTTTTTTTTCGCTTTCTTTTCTTTGATTATAGGGAAGTGAAAATTGTGAACAAATTCACAATATCCGACCATTAGCTTTTGGCAAACTTTAGAGTGGTCCGGTCATAGGTATCACATGTATGACTTGGTGGTCCGAAACGAGTCATATTTTCTTATTTTGTGTTTAGAAAAAAAACCAGCTGCGACCCTAAAAAGATCAAAACAATATTAAATTAAACTAAATAAAAAAGAAAACCAAAAATTCAGGAGTGAGGTAGGTTTTGAAAATAATTGAGAGAGTACATGCAGAATCAAAAGTTTTGTTCCATTACAAACGCAAATACCAACATCAGAGATGGTTGATGGTTGGAGTGATTCATCTAAACATTAATGCTACTGGTTGAACAGTTATATCGCAGGAGTAACACAACTTATTTTTATGTTTTTTCTTTTTTGTGTCATTATACATAAAACACACTATTGTATTCTTTTTTTTTTGATCCACACACTATTGTATTCTTAGATTATCATATATGACATTTAAATTATACTACACCTATCATAATCTAATGGAATTTGTGTCAGCATTTTTTCACCACTCATCATGTTTCATCATGATCAATTGTTTAAATATGTGTTTCATCACTTATTATGATAATTTTGTTGTGTTAATTAATAACATTTCTGAACAATTAATTAATTATACTACTTATCATCAAGTAATGATTACAGTATTTGATATGTTAGATACCAGTCTAATAATTATGCCTTTCCTGGCTAAGGGATACATTAAATAGAAAAGGAACAGTAACAACAACCAAAAAAAAAAAAAAAAAAAAAAAAAAAAAAAAAAAATACTGATAACGAATTTCAATGTCTCCATCGTTCACAACGGTACTGATAACGAATGAAGGTTTGATATGTTGAGAATTAATGTTGGAAGGTGATGAGCAATTGGACCACCAAATTTAAGAAGGCCATGCGATGCAATTAAAGAAGAAAATTAATTAATTAAAATTAAATAAATCGTGTACAGATTGGTTTAACCAATCTGTTTTTCATAATCCAAGAGATTCACCCAAGTACACTAAACTAAAACATTTATTGCAGTGTTGAAAATATTTATTGCAGTGTTGGAAATCCAAGAGATTCACCCAAGTACCCTAAACTAAAACACCGTTGTTGTTGTTTTATTTTTTTATTTTTTATTTTTTTTATTTTGGTATGCTGAGCTCAATACACTAATATTGACAAGTGTACTAGGCGAGTGGCAATATAGTGCGGACGAGCAAAAGGTCGATCCCACGAGGACAAAACGACGATAAACAAACCGAAAATCTAAAGACTAACAAATATATAAGTGGTCTCGAATCAAATTGCCACTAAACAGACAAAAACTAGCCCTAATCAAACAAGGAAACAAAATCATGTGAGAAACAAATTTTTACCTCGAAGCTCATGTAGAAAATTATAGTAGTATTAGATTGACCTCATCTTCACGTTTGTTGTTTTGATCACAAAAATCTAAAGGAGAGTGATTCCGGCACCGACCACAACACAGAAAAATACACCGAGACATATTTTGAAGCACTCGTTTGTTGCTTAAAAAAAAGAAATTTCAGAAAAGCCTACACCACACACATGCACTTTTCGGGGATGTGGGGATGAATTCGGAGGATGCGTCATTTTCCAAATCTAAATCAGTTTCGCTACAAGTTACTTACAAATTCTCCAACTTCATTAATTATAAAATCACCAAAAAAAAAAAAAAAAAAAGTTTTTGAAACATACAATCTCAATCATGACAGATCCAAAATTTCTCTTCATGGGGTCCATACGAATTTTCCAAAGATTTTTTAAGGAGTCCAAAAAAGAAATTAATACATACTCCGAAATTGACCCCTTTACTATAATGGAAAATTAGGGATAAGGACACATTTGAAAATATTTTTAATAATATGAGACACTACATATTTTTTATGGGAGAAGGACAATCGCATAATTTTTATAAGCGAGATGACAAACAGTGAATCCAGAAAATCGATGAATCTCCCGGTGAATCCCGAAATCGGTGAATTTTGACAAATGAATTTTGATGAGTGAATCGAAAATTAGTGAATTTCGACGATGAATTTTGAAAATTAGTGAATTTCGATAAATGAATTTCGTCGTTGAATTTAAGCAAATGAATTTTGAACACAAGTGAATTTTGATAAATGAATAAATAGTTTTGTCTTTATGCAAAAGTTGAAAAAAGATCGCCCTTCTACTCAATTGATGAAATATTTCTGTCCTTCTCCCACATTCCCCCTTACTATAATGTGGATACGCCACTCAACATAATTTGTTTTTTCTTTTTAAATTTAAAATAACAGTATATTTTTTCAAGTACAGTAGACTCTCGATAAAATAGTACTTGATAAAATTATAACCTCGATAAAGTAATAAATTCTTACAGTCCCGACTTGGGCCGAATAGCTAAAATAGTAATTTCGATAAAGGCATTAAGTAATATAAAATTTTAGCGCATATAGGTCCCAACTGATATATAAAGTAATAATATCCGATTTTTTTAATAATTCAGAGTGCCTTAGTGAAATATGAGTCCACCGTTGTCTGTTTTGTATGAAAATTTATATCCATTTGAATCTCATCCCTCAATATTTTGAGATGAAAATCATCTTATTAAAATAGGAAATTACACCATTTACATATTGAATGACTTTGAGAATAGAAATGGTTTTACAATTGATTATACTTTAACAACTTATATAATAAATGACTTTGAGAATAGAAAAGGTTTTACAATTGATTATACTTTGTATATAGAATTTGAATTTTGAAATTCAACAAAATTCAATAAAATTATATTTTATTATTATACTTGTAAAATAATAAACTATTACTTTATCGATTAAATAATATTTCGATAATATAATATTTTTTAGCTGACCCAACGTTATTACTTTATAGAGAGTGTACTGTATATATCCAAGTTTTAAGCAAATATTTCACTTAAGAGTAAAGAGTTTTTATAGCTACTATAATGATATGTATGTTCCATGTTGTACACTTTAAAAGCACATTAAATAACACACCGTTTATCACAAATGTCTATATATATTGACAAAGGCCGACACACGTGTGTTCACGGATGGGCAAGTGCCAAACATTATTATATACATTATGTGTTTTATTTGTCTCTTTAAAAAATTTATTTGCGATGCTTTATTGTCTCTGGTTAATCTTATTAAATGGTATTCGGTGATTGACATATATTTGAAGTGCAGTTATTACATGTATATTGATGTTCACCGTTCAGTAACATTGATTATGAATCGTGCTCTTCGTCAGGAACATTGATTATCCCAAGGAATTGTATATTACTTGTTGATGTTTACACTTTTTTTTTTTTTGTTGAGGAAGTTGATGTTTACACTTCAGAAATAACTCTTCTAAAACCCGACAAAAACACAAATATTAAGCTATACATATCAATAATTATTATTATTAGTCCTTCTCAAAACAAAAAACACAAAAGATTTAAAAGATTGAATAAATAAGCTTGTGAATATTATTAGACTACCAGGAAGGGCATACGCCAGGAGACAGCATGTGTGGTTGACTGGTGCAAATGAGGTTCAAAGCCATATATTTTCAAGAGCCATTTTGGCCAAGGTTAGATTTATCACTTCTTTTTTTTATAACTTTAATTCTATGTTATTGTTTGTTTCTATTTTTACTTCTTTCCTTTAATTAATATATTGTTGTATTTTATGGCGGTGGTGGTTCAACACATTGGTCACACTGTTTTGCACACCTGTTGGTCCACTGGACCTAAATGCTATTCTACATGTTCCAAACATAACTAGAAATCTGATTAGTCTGTCCAAACGACTGTCTGATAATGATCTTACTGTTGAGTTTTACTAATGATTCCTGTTTTGTTAAGGACAAGGCAACAAAGATCACACTTCTCAGGGGTCAACTCAAGGATGGGCTCTTTCAGATTGTGGATCTGGACAGTGAGTTAGGTCAGACCTCCCTTCAATCCAAGTTCAAAAATCCAGCTGTTTTTCTTAGCCATGTCTCTTATCACTCTGGTCAGTCCAAGTCCAAGAGTTTAGTCTTAGATGATCTAAATAAAGATCCAAATGTTTGGCATAGGAGGTTAGGTCATCCCTCTAGCAGTGGCGGAACCAGGAAAAAATTTCGGGGTGGTCTTGGTGTAAAAATTTCGGGATGGTCTTGGTCTTGGTAACATCAAGAAAAAGACACATAACATACTAATATTAACACTACTACTAAAAAGAAATTCAAAATTTGGGGTGGGCTTGAGACCACCCCTTTGCTAAGGTGGTTCCGCCCCTGTCCTCTAGTAGAACCTTGAATCATGTTTTGACTGTTTGTAATCCTGGTATTAATGAAAAACTTCAATTCTATGATGCTTGTCAATTTGGGAAGCTACATGCTTTACCAGATTCACCCTCCCCTTCACATGCTTGTTCTCTGCTTGATTTAGTCCATACTGACATATGGGGCCCTGCCCCTGTCAAATCTACTGAAGGCTACACTTACTATATTCATTTCATTGATTATCATACCAGATACACTTGGATATTCCCTCTATAAACTAAATCTGAAGCCTTATCTGTGTTTGTTCATTTTAAAACTCTTACAGAAACTCAGTTTTCCACCAACATAAAATGTGTTCAATATGATTGGAGAGGGGAATATAGACCCTTTGAGTCATTTCTGAGGGAGCAAGGTGTCATTTTCAGGCATCCATGTCCTCATGATCATGCCCAAAATGGCAGGGCTGAAAGAAAACATAGACATATTACAGAGTTAGGTTTGACCATGCTTGCCCAGGCATCTATGCCTCTTAGGTTCTGGTGGCATAGTTTTCAAGCCTCAGTGTCTATTATTAACTGTCTGCCTACCCCTGTGCTTGCCATGAAGTCTTCCCATGAGTGCCTCTACAAACAGCCACCTAACTATCATCTCTTTAAGGTCTTTGGGTGCACAGTGTACCCACACTTAAGACCCTACCATAAAACCAAGTTTCAATATCACACCAGTCAGTGTGTCAATCTTGGTCTTAGTCCTCACCATAAGGGGTACAAATGCCTTGATAAATCTGGGAGAATATATATTTCTAACAATGTGAAATTCAATGAACTAGAGTTTCCCTTTGCCATAGGCTTCACCCAAGGTCCCAGTAGACAGGTTACTTGTCCCTCAAATCTTATCGTCACTCCTTTGCCTTTTGGTCTGCCTCACTCAGAGGGGCACAAACCAGATACAGCTATGATTGAGCCAGACTTGAGTTGCACCACTAAGAATGAACATCATAATTCAGGTATCAATGATAGTGCTACTGAGTCTGTGCATGCACCTGCACTCACATCACCTGTACACACACCTGTGCACATTCACACACCTTATGAAGAAATCACTAGTGCCTGCAGTACTCCTAGTCCAGGACAATCTGCATCCTCCATGACACCTGCAGTATCACCAGTATCAAGTTCTCACTCTAATCATGAGTCACCTGCTCACACAACACCTAGTCCAGAAATTCACAATGAGGACACACAAGTCCCTGTCACACAAGCCACAGTCAAAGCTCACCCTATGCAAACTAGGTCAAAGAGTGGCATCTTTAAACCTAAAATCTACAATGCTTCTGTGGGTAGAGTTCATGCTTTTCCTACTGAACCAACCAGTGTATCAGAGGCATTGATGAGTGATAAATGGAGGCATGCAATGATGGATGGGTATAAAACCCTCATGCATAATAGAACCTGGGATCTTGTGAAATCTAATCAGACTCACACCATTGTTGGAAGTAAATGGGTATTCAAACTGAAGCTGAAACCAGATGGGAGCATATTAAAGTACAAGGCATGGCTAGTTGCCAAAGGGTACCATCAGCAGTATGGGATAGACTTCACAGAAACCTTCAGTCCTGTGGCAAAATTAGCAACAGTTAGAATTATACTAGTCATTGCTGTGTCTATGAATTGGCCAATCAATCAGATAGACATAAATAATGCCTTTTTGAATGGCCCACTGCAGGAACCAGTCTATATGGCCCAACCTGAAGGATTTGAAGATTCTGGGAGACCAGGGTATGTGTGTAAACTAAACAAAGTTATATATGGACTGAAACAGGCTCCAAGAGCCTGGTTTAATGCACTAAGGGATCAACTGCTCAACTGGGAATTCACTCAGGCTACTTGTGATACATCCTTGTTCATGTTCAAAAAGGATGGACAAGTTTTGTTTGCTTTGGTGTATGTTGATGACATACTGCTGACTGGCAACTCCCTAAGACTGATACAAAAGTTTATCAAGCAACTTGATTCAAAGTTTTCACTAAAAGACTTGGGTCGTATCCCACTTTCTCGGGAATGCAAGTTACAAGAAATTCGGGATGGTCCGCATCTAACACACAGTCTATTATGCATCCCAATCGCCAAGAAACGGGATTTGAACACATGAGTCCCTCGTCCAACTCCTATGGTTCTTGGTAAGCAGTTGCTACCACAACAAGGTGAACCCTTGTCTGATCCTACAATCTACAGGAGCATCCTAGGAGCATTACAGTATCTTACACTAACAAGACCTGACATATCTTTCACTGTGAACACTCTAAGTCAGTTTGTACAAGATCCCTATACATCTCACTGGGAAGCTTTAAAAGGACTTCTCAGATATATTCAAGGAACATTGGACATGGGACTAATCTTCAGACCTTCAAGGGTACTGGACATAAATGGATTTTCAGATGCTATTGGGCTGTCTGTCCTATTGACAGAAAATCTACTGGTGGATATTGTGTCTATTTAGGTGACTCGCTTATATCTTGGAGTTATAAGAAGCAACCAGTGGTGTCAAGGTAAATTTGTGAATCAGAGTATAGATCTTTGGCTAATTTGGCTGCTGAAGTAAAATGGATTATGCAGCTGCTACAGGAGATCAAATTCAGTTTACCAAGTATGCCTGTACTCTGGTGTGACAATACAGGAGCAAATTCCTTAGCTCAAAATGCAGTATATCATGCAAGGACAAAGCATATTGAGGTAGATGTTCATTTCATTAGAAACCTGATTCTAAACAGAGAAATGTTAGTGTGCTACATTCATTCAAAGGATCAAGTAGCTGATAGCTTCACTAAAGCATTGCCAGCAAGTACATTTGACATCTTTAGACACAAACTCAATGTGACACATCCACATGTTTGTTTGAGAGAGGCTGAAAAAGAATGAAGAGTACAGTAGCAGTGCCACGTGTACCTTTAGTATTGGATGTGCTAGATATTGTTATTATCTGTCTTGGAGTTTGTTATTGTAACTGAATGGTGTATGAATACTGCTGCTGTGTAATGGATCATTATTGAATGAGTAAAACTTTTACTGTTAAACTTTTTCTACTTGACTAGAGTTAAGTTAGCTAGAGTTTTACTTTACGCAACCACATATTTTCTATATATCATTGATTAAGACGCCGGACATATTGACGATGATGTAGTTTCATTATGATCAATGGTAGAAATTGTGGTTATGTCACCAATTGTAACATATTGATTGTGCATCTATAATTTCTAAAATTTTGTTGGTTGAACCGGGTCTGTGGAGATCATTGTTTAATTTGCAACATAGATTTCCCTATCCTTGGGAGTGATTAGAATAAGGTTTAAAGAGTCGTGATAGTACAATAAAAAAAATGATTACAACAAAGTAACACACATTACATGACTTTTATGTCATTGATTATGTCGTGAAACCTATTGATTTCTATAGGTCCCATAAAAATAGTCACATTTTGCATTCACTCTAGTTAATATGCATCGTGTCTAACACAAAAAAAAAAAATGTTCCAACATTATGCCAAAAATTCGGTTAAAATCAGCTGAGTGCTAAAGAAAAATTTAACATTATGACTAAAATTCGGTCAAATCAGCTCTAGTAGGGAAAATAATATAATGTTGAAGGGCAAAAGTGAAAACAATATTTTGTGTATTCAGAAAATACATACATGCAGTTTTTTTTTTCCCAAGTGATAGCTAGCTAGGCATACTAATTAACTATTCCTCTTCATTTGTGCATGGCCGTGGTGCTTCAGCAGAGTGCTGAAATTCAGGTAACTAATGTGGTTATTTCTGTTAAGTTAATCTTTTAGAAATTAATTATTCTTTATACCCATTAATACATTAATTTTTAGTCAGTTCGAGTTGAATTCTTGTAAATTAATCATATTTATTTGTATTATGTTATTTGGCTGGATCGATGTGTACAGACAGTGGTATGCATTCCCTTGCTGGAAGGTGTAGTTGAACTCGGTACTACACTAAATGTAAGTATTTTTAACTCTCCCAATCTCTATAAGTTGATTCTACAAATTTTTCAGTTACGTAATAATTTGATAATTACAGTTAAACTTCGATAAATAAATATGGAAAATTAGGGATAAGGACACAATCTGGAATATTTTTAAGAATGGAGACATTTACATATTTTTTATAGAAGGACAATCGCATAATTTTTATATGGTAAGACAAACAGTGATCCCGAATATCGGTGAATCTCCTAAAGTGAATCCCGAAATCGGTGAATTTTGACAATGAATTTCGATGACGATGAATCTTAAAATTAGTGAATTTGATATGTGAATTTCGATTGTGAATTTGGCAGGTGAATTTAAACAATGAATTTGAACACAAGTGAATTTCGACAGGTGAATAAATAGTTTTGTCCTTTATGCAAAAGTTTCAAAAGATTGTCCTTCTACTCAATTGATGAAATATTTTTGTCCTTCTCCCTCATTCCCCCAAATAAATATTCTCGAGACTGGAAAAAATTATTCGTTTAACGAGATTTCTCTTTTTTTTTTAGCGAGGTTATTCATTTATCGAACCTTATTTTAAGTCCTTTTACCAAATCGGGACCAGGAAAAATTATTCATTTGACGATGTTATTTATTTATCGAGGTTTAACCGTAACAGGTTCCAGAAGATCTGGGATTCATACAACGGATCATGAATTTCTTCATTCAGTGTCAAGAAACTCAGCCTCCTCCAAAACCAGCCTTGTCCGAGCAATCCACTTCCAATCCACCACTAGTTTCAGGTTTCTTGCCGTCTTCCACCAGCATTGCATCACCACCGGCGGCGGCAGCATACATCACTATAAGCCCTCAAGTACGTCCCGACACTCATAATCAAACAGAACAAGTTTATGAAGAAGAAGAAGGCGGAGATGAGGACGACCACTATTCCCGTGACTCGGATCATCATACGCTACCACAAAGCCAAACGCACCAGACTAGTAACAATGATGACCGGATTCAGCTAGATGATGACTCAAATGACGATATGGATTCCGATTATCGCATCTTCCCGATTACCACAAGCCAAATTGGAAATCAAGATCCGATGGGATCAGAGAAAACTGAATATTTGGGCGGATGGCAATATGGAGAGGATGATCATCCCCAATTAGACATCTCTCATTCCCCCCTTTCTCCTCCAGGTAACCTTTTTTTTTTTTTTTTTTTTTTTTTTTTTTTTTTTTATTCAATGCAATAATGTATTCTTTTATATTTGAAAAAAAAATGTAAAAGTTTTGGAGCGTCACATGTTGATATCAAAGCCGATAATTCAGCGAAACTTAGTATCACACCCCGGAGCAGCATTTGCATATACAGAATTTTTATTTAATGGGTATCGAAGCAAATTCGAAAATCCATCAAGGGTATCCGTGCTGATTTTATATATTTTAACAATAAAATATATCCTCTAAAAAAATGTAAAATATATCGTTTTAATACACTTTTCCGAGTGGGAGCACTGACCCCGGCCTCCCCACTCCATCCACATCTACTGTGGAGCCGAGTCCATAATAAGAATCTAGGGTTTGAGCCGAGTCCCTAAAGGAGACATTGGCCATTCATGAGGTGGATTGTGACACTTCAATTTCGTGTTAAAAAATAAATTAAATATGAGTTGAATTAGAATATATGGACTTAAGTAAATAAGATCATTAACAATTTTTAGCCTAAAAAAACAATGAGTTGAGCGATTTTAGACCAAGATTCGATGACGGTCCTAAAAGTTGACGCTTAATCTAGTGTGATCGTTGTTAGATATCTAAGTTTTGTTGTGTTTCTAAGTTATATGTCATAGAATCTGGGGATGGTGTGGATACCAATATGAGAATCCGTAAAAGTTTGATAAATTTTGTAAGTACAAATCTTAACTTGAGCGTAGGTGCTAAGAATTGAATCCGAGTGTGATTTATACCTTCTATATAAAAGAATTAAGTGACTTAAAATCCACACACAAAAATTACGATTGTGTTGGGGAAAGTGAGACTTGTACCAAAAAAAAAAAATTTGTTTAAAATGTAGCTCAACAACATATAAGAATGGAAGTTTCAAACTTAAAAACTATATTATAAGTTGTGGAAAAATTGACTTTTATTACGAGGAATAAAACAATAGTAAATACTCAGTGTGTGACAACTTTTATAGTCTTTCGAGCGTGATCCTATAGGAAAAACCCATCACTTGAACAATAACAATGTAAATTAGTGGCTCTAGTATCATACTTACTGAAAACAAGAGAAAATACTTCATTCTCAAAACCTGCCTTGTGAGGTAATGGAAGTCCGTATCTCAATACATAGTGAGTGACACAATAATATATATGCTTCGACTCTTCTACTCAGTCTGTCCCGAATTATTAGTTTTTATTTTTGTCATGCCCAATAACATATACTACTTCTTTCTATAATACTAATGAAACATTTATTAAATGTTTCTTTCTTTCACGTCTAATTCATTACTAAAATGACAACTTTCCATTGTTTTATAACTACTACATTAATACCGGTTAAAATGCATGTTACACCTTTTTCCTTCAAATTGATAACACACTCTCACTTTCTTTTAAATTTTGTGAAAACTTTAGAAAGTCAGATTAATATTTGGGCAAAGGTAATAATTTGCAATGAGGGCATCATTAGAACTATGGACAACGCAACGTTGTGGAGTTTTTATCCGAACTTGGTGCATGTACGGAACTGCTTCTTAAAACATACACACACACACACAAAAATACATTAATAGCTCCAAGGACATACCTTATATTTGTATTATATTAGTTTTTAAAGAAATTTTTTTTATCCGCACTCTCCTCGTGTGTACCGCTTCGTTGGATGTGTGACATGTGCGCAATTTGTCTTCTTGCACACATATCGCAGATCTAACAGACGGTATACACGAAGACTCTCTCTCCGGATAAGAATTTCCATTCTAAAAAGGTTAGTTGAGGTATAATTGTGATTGTCCCACGGAAAGGACTTTCATGGCCGAAGGTCATGTCCACTCCATTTCGCATGCAGAAATCACAAATATGATGTCCAAAAGCCTTTTGCAAGATGCCCGGAGATATAAATATCTTAGAGGACCACATGCTTGTAGAACTTTATATAGTTGCGTGACAATGTTTTTCAAGGTAAACAAGGGTGTCTGGTATTGCCAGGACAATTATGTGTTGAAATTTTGTCCCATTATACAATAGCCTTGTTTTGAATTTACGGAAAAAAATAGCTACTTCTGAAGTATGCCAAAGCAAAAAATATGATTTAGTTGAAATAAATAAATAATTATGAATGCATGCATTATGTAGCTGATACATAGCATTGATGCACCATCATCAAGCTAAGAAAACTCTATGAAGCATTTGATCAAACACTTGGATTCAAAAGCGGTTGGAGTTAGTTATAGCTAATTAGGTAGTTGTAACTGGTATGTAGTTAAATTAAGTGTTCTATGTTTTATATATAGTTGAACTAAACACAATGTCATTCTATTTTCCAAAATTGGTTTTCAGTAACTTTTCCGGTTTTCTTATTGGAAATTTCTTTTCATTTTGATTCAAGTTCTTGAATAGAACTTAAATTTCTTCATGGTATCAGAGAATCATTGTTGTGTTTACTCTGAATTCAACTTGAATCTGTTATTGATCTTGTTCACATGGATATTTGGTGCATTTATAGGCAACAAACTATTCATGTTCAATATTATTTTCTTACAATAGTAGATGATCACGGTAGGTTCACTTGGATTTTTGTAAAGGTGAGGTAAGAAGTATCATTTTTGCCTTCTACAACTATGTGTTAACTCATTTTGGTCAAACAAGGTCTGATAATGGACAAGAACTCAAGTATACTGAATTCTATGATGAGAAAAGGATAGTTCATCAAACAAGTCGTGTGGCCACTCCACAACAAAATGGAATAGTGGAAACAAAACATTAACATATCCTTAATGTAGCAAGAGCTTTGAAGTTTCAAGCTCACTTGCCATTGAGATTATTTGGGTACTGTGTCTTGCATGTTGTTAGATTGATCAATCGTTCTCCCACTCCTATATTACAGGACAAATCTCCCTATGAGATTCTATATGACAAGCAACCTGATTAAAGTGATCTCAAAGTATTTGGTTGCATTGTTTTCTCACATACTCTGCCTCATGACAGATCATAGTTTTGTGCAAAAGCTAGGAAATGCATCATTTCAGGGCAAGCAACCAATACAAAAGGATACACTCTCATTGATGTTCAAACTCAGGAAGTTTTTTATCTAGTAAAGTCATTTTTCATGAGTTAATTTTTTTACATCAATTAGATGCAAAAAAAAAAAAAAAATGCTTTTTTGCTTGGGGAATTGACAGAAGAAGTATAAATGACCCCACCTCCAGGGATTCAACCCACGAAAGGGAAGGTGTGCAGATTAACTAAGTCACTATATGGCTCAACAAACCACCAGACAGTGGAACTTCAAACTTACTTCCGCTCTGTCAAGTTTGGGATATACTCAGTCAAAATATGAATAGAGTTTGTTTACTGAATCCTCATAAAAGTCATGCATTGCTGCACTTGTCTATGTAGATGACATTGTGCTAGCAAGTAATAATATGTCCCTTAAATCTGAACTTAAGAGTTATCTTCATGATCTTTTTCAAATCAAAGTCCTTGGACCACTCAAATATTTCGTGTTGGAGGTTGCTCGGACATATAAAGGCATCTCAATATGCCAGTGGAAATATACCTTAAACCTATTGGAAGAGAATTCGGATTCAGTGGTTGTAAACCTGTCAAAACTCCCATCCACACAAAGCAACATCTTCAACATCTTCAATTCGGATTCAGTGGTTGTAAACCTGTCAAAACCATTTACACGCTGCCAATAGAATTCTCAGATACATCAAGTTAGCGCAAATAACGATCCCATCCTCACTTCTTTTACTGACTCGGACTATGGTGGTTGTCATGAGACAAGGTCTATTACAGCATACTGCATGATTTTGGTTCTGCACTGGTTTCTTGGAAGTCAAAGAGGCAGACTACTGTGTCAAGAAGTTCAGCAGAAGCTAAGTATAGAGCAATGGCATTAGGATTTTGTGAACTATAGTGGATAGTATACATCTTACAAGACTTAGGAATCACTGTCAAATAGCCTATAGCCATACATTATGATAGTCGAAATGCCATTTACATAGCCCAGAATCCTATGTTTCGTGAAAAAAACAAAACACATTGAAATATATTGTCATGTAACAAGAGAGAAAGACCAAAACAACATTGATGCACTATCATCAGCCCAAGAAAGCTAAGAAAACTCGCCGAAGCATTTCATCAAACACTTGGGTTCAAAAGCGGTTGGAATTAGTTACAGTGATAGTTAGGCAGTTGTAACTGATCTCAAGTTAAATTAAGTGTTCTATGTTCAGTATAAATAACTGAACTAAACACAATGTATCAATTAATTAAGATGATTCATTCTATTTTCCTCAATATCAACACAGATGCCTCCGTTGTGAAAATGCAGCAGCTATTGGTGTAGTTATCGGAGTCAACGAAGGCCGTGTTACGCTTGCTCTATCGCAGAGAATATATGGATGCCGTGATGTTGAAGCTCTTGAACTTTTGGCTATTGCACAAGGCATTTTTATGGCTTCAAACCTTGGACACCACTCTATTAATTATGATAGAAGCGATTCTCATTCTTGTGTGCAGAGACTTCAATCTCAGGCAGAAGACCTGCTAACCTTGGTTGCTTAGTTTCAGATTGTTTGAGTGTCGCAAGGGCTTTTTCTTCTAGTACTTTTAGCTTCATTAAACGTAATGTGAGTTACCCCCCCACCTTCTAGCCCAACTAGGTCTGTCTGCTAGAGGTCTTATCAATTAGGGCCCTAACCCTCCCCCTTCTGTACTAAGCGCTTGCACTCTTGATAGATGAATAAAAATTCCGCCTTCCCCTAAAAAAAATGGTTTCATTTTACTTTTCCCGCCAGTTTCTATTTGGATTTTTCCTTTTTGTTTTGATTCAAGTTCTTGAATAGAACTTGAAATTTCTTCACATTATGTAAACCATATATTGAAAATAGATCGATATAAATAAATGGTTAATAGAGCTTCGTAGATCCCCAAAAATTCGAAACACAACAAATTTTATGTGTATATATTATGCACCAGCTAAAAACAAAATTAAAATTTTACGCGTCTGCTAAATTTTTTTTCTTCATCCAACACCGTGTTTTGACGTAAACCTCTTATTATTTAAATTTGGTTGAATTGAGTTTTAATTCTCAACAACTATAATGATATATATGTGATTGATGAAACACAGGAATCTCTTCATTTGATGAATTAGCACAAGAAGAAGATACCCACTACTCTCAAACGTTGTCAATCATCCTCCAAGGCCAATCCAATCGGTGCCCCGATGTTTCCTCCGCCACAAACTACATCCGTCACTCACCGCACTCCGCCTTCTTCAAGTGGTCATCCTCCGGCGCCTACTCCGCTTCCCACCACCTGATCAGTGGCTCCTCCTCCCAAAGGCTGCTCAAATACATTCTCTACACAGTTCCATTCCTCCACTCTAAAGACAGCGGCGGAACATCTCAAAAACCCTCCACCTCGAACCCAGCATCTCGTTTCCCCAAGGGCGGCGGTACATCTCAGGTTTTGAAGCTAGCACATTAGTCTCAAGTTGTAAGCATGATGTATAAATGAGTGATGGAATAATAAAAAGCAATTTCTAGTTTATTTATTATTCTGATTTTCAGGAAGTGCTTATCGGGGGTGCAAACCATGTTCTAGCAGAACGCCGCCGGAGAGAGAAACTAAACGAACGGTTCATTACATTAAGGTCACTGGTACCCTTTGTTACGAAAATGGATAAGGCATCAATTCTTGGAGATACCATAGAATACGTGAAGCAATTGCGCAAAAAGATTCAAGAACTTGAAGCGCGTGTAAAACAAGTAGAAGGTTCGAAAGAGAATGATAATCAAGTTGGTGGGCAGAATATGATTAAGAAGAAAATGAGACTAATGGATAGAGGAAGCGGCGGAGGAAAGCTCAAAGCGGCCACCGGAAATGAGGAGGAGGCGGTGCATGTGGAGGTTTCCATAATAGAGAACAACGCGTTGGTGAAGCTACAGTGTCGGCATCGAGAAGGGGTGTTGTTGGATATCATACAAATGCTCAAGCAGATTAGGGTTGAGATTACATCAGTTCAATCCTCTGTTTCTAATGGGGTTTTTATGGCCGAGTTAAGAGCAAAGGTACTTACAAGTTGCAATATTAGACACTATCTATCTAACAATGCATGTCGCCCTCCTTTTAAATTCTTCTATCCTTCTAATTGTTGTGTCTCACAATTCGAGAAAATAATATGTATATATTCATTCCAGTAAGCAATTTATCAACGAAAAATCTAAAGACGCACAGCACATCAATTATGGTGCTATAGAAGTTAAGTTGCATCAGAGTTATTGTTGAAGGCTTAAGTTTTTTTTACCTTGATTATTTGGCAGGTAAAAGAGAATCTCAATGCGAAGAAGGTTACAATAATGGAAGTAAAAAAGGCAATACTCCATACAGTTTCTCCCCAGTAGCATTTGCATGTGAGCGATTTCGTTCGAAGATGGTTGTGAAATCGAGATCAATATATATATATATACATACACACACATCAGCTGGTTTATGTTGCAAGTCACACACCTTAAACCAAAATCCGAACAAGTTTCATAGTATAAAAATCATCAATATTCACCTATAGTGTCGCAAAAATCAAAGACTTCGGTATTGATCACCGGATATCACACAGAGATCTTCATTGTATATTACCAGATAGCACGTAATGGCTCCATGTATATAACCACATGACACATAGAGACTCCATCATATCATTTCAACAAAATATAGGTATAGAATTAATATAGACCGAGATATACCTATAAATACATTTTGTTATAGGCATATACGTACTTGGGGTCTATTAAAGTCAGGGCCGGCCCTGTAGTGAGGCCAGAGAGACCGCGGTCTTAAGCCTAACAGTGCTGGGAGGGCCCAACGGTACATGTTTTGTTAAAAGAAAAAAAAAATCGTGTAGATTCAATCCAATACAACCTAATATAATATGTTTTTTTTATTTTAATTTTTTATAAATGCCCACATTTTTTTTTACTCTCTTCATGAACTAATGCATGTATTGGTTTAGTTGCGATAACATTATTTCGTTCGGCAACTCGTATGCAAGAGATTACAAAAAATATTTATGAAAAAAATTATCTAACAAAAGGTCACAATAAAAAAAAAATTACTTGGCCCAAAAGACTACTTTGTAGGTATGTTTTGAGATTATCAATAAATTGAATTTTGTATTTACGGATGTTAAAAATACGATAAATATGTTTTTCAAAACAAAAAAAACCAACTTCAACAGAAAAACTCAATTCGGAAACTTGGCCTTAAACCCAAAATATGCCAGGGCCGGCCCTGATTAAAGTTTACATGTTTCACATTGGAGATTTGTTATTATTTCATTCGTCATATTAAGTTATTGACTTTCATCACGTCGTAGCTTACGTTTTGAGAATGAGGTCTCTCCCCCTATCTGTTTATTTATTTTGATAAATCCTCTTATATGTACGTTATTAAGCCTGTATATTTAGTATATCACCACAGATCTTATAAAGACTCAATTGTATATCACCGTATATATAGCATGTAAAGGATCAACAGGATCATCAAACATCCTCTCAACATGGTCCCAGACTAAACACTACAAAAAAAAAAAAAAAAAAAAACTCACCACTAAAGCTCATTATCCGCCGAAAAAGTTGTTCTGCGACGGTTTAATCCGCCGCTAAAATCCTTCACATATGCCTTCTAGACGGTTATTTGCTTTGCCACTATGAATGTTTTCTGGTGATTTTTATCCGCCACTCGTTAACTTAAAATCATTCGGAAAAACATTACTCAATTTTAAGGTTAAAAATGATTTTAGCGGCAGGTTTTCTTTCTGCCACTATAAACTTTTACTTGCGAATCAAGTATAAACCATCTGATCTAAGCAGGGTCGGCCCAACACAAAGGCCAATGAGACAGTGGTCTTTGGCTCAACGTTTCCCGGAGACCAAAAAAAATTCGTGTAGATTCAATGCGATTCAACATAATATAATGTGTTAATATTTTTTATTTGAATTGATAAAAACCCTTCTTTTTTTTGCTCGAACCGATAAAGGCCCCAAAAAAATTTTAATTGGCCTAATTAGAATCGATAAGTATGAAAATTCGAACTAAAATACCTAATTCGCCGACTTGGCCTTAGGGCAAAAAAATTCCAGGGCCGGCCCTGGATCTAAGTATATTTTGCTAGTGCCTATTACCACCACTAAAATATGAACAATCCGCCGTTAAAAATGACTTGTATTCAATGGTAAAAAAAGACGCATTAACTATCCAAAATTAACTCGAATGTCAATTAAATACTTTGATATCAACAACATATAAATGCTCTAGTTGAATACTAATGAATTTCTAATTTATAATCAATACTTCAAGGTATAAAATTTGATCAAATACAATCTATGGCACATGAAATGGAACACAACAACCATTGCCGTATGATTAATGTTCCTAACTTGCGGAGCCACCACGTATGTTGTGTATATATAAAGATATCATTATGTTATTACTGCCATTTCTTGTAAATGCATCGGACAATTATTATAACAATATATAACCACTACAAGAAAGGAATGGTTTTCTTAAAGGAATTCCCGTCATTAAATTCCATTTCCCTCGTAAAGACTTCTTGTTATGGGAAATTTTCTCTCATTCGTGGCATCCGCCAATAAAAGTAAACAATGACGGAAAACAAGTACCCTCATTAGTTGTATGACTTATTCAATGAGAGTATATTCCTGTCATTGATTTTTTTTTTTTTTTTTTTAATGACAACCGATCCCCTAATTGTAATATCATTTACCCCTCACTAAATCACGATTCAATGAAAACATTTTCCCTTATTATAGTCATTTTTCCTCATTAAACCATGATTTGATGACCAATTATACCCTTATTATAGAGTCATTTACCCTGTTAGTAATACCATCCGCAACGGAAGCGATTTAAGGATCTAGATCTATAATTTATACGTAATAAAATAACTAGATCTACCCTACAAGGGGGTTGTAGAACATACCTCTTGGATCTCAAAATCCAAGTAGAAGAACCACAATTAGAAAGAACAAAGGATGGTGTGAAGAGCACCACGATCTTCCGCACGTGTGATCCGAGCAACTCCCGGTGGAAGGAAATCCGCGTCTCGAATCCTTCCGATATGCTACCCGGAAAACCTCCAAGATTTTCCTCTCTTCCCCTTGGCCGAAATTTTTCCTTCTTCTCTCTAAGAGATAGAAGTCGAAATTATGTAGTGTGTTAGGCTTGTGAGAACTCTCTTTATATAGGAGAGTAATCTTTGTCCTCCAAGGATTTAATAATTATTACAAAATCAATTATAATAATCCTATTAAATAAAAGATAATCCTAGGAATATTCTAGAACAAATCTAGAATAATCTTTATCTTTATTTTTTACCATAAAATATTTATCCAATAAATATTTTGTGTACATGTCTTATTAATTCACAAGAAAACTAATTTCTTGTTCCCTAAAACATGCCTTGGCCGAAAATTGATTATTGACGTAGTCAATATTATTTTCGCCCATAACACTAATTGGCCAAGATTATGAAAAATGTCTTTTTCACATATTTAATTATTTAGCCCAACTAATTTAATAGTCCACTAAACAATTAATTCACATATCGTTTTAATTAAATTCTAATAAGAACTAAATTAATATTATTAGGATTCGACGTCCGAGAATAGCTATGCTATATTGGAGGCACGTCGGGGACCATGGACTAATAATCGTGCTCCGATAAATCAAATAAATAATTATCTTATGAGCAGAATAATTATATTCGATAAATCAATCACGGAATATGCCACCATAATCCCGTGATCGCACTCCTCCGATTATGAGATTATATTTATCTCCTCACGAGAATGATAATAAGCGTCCATTGATATAATCATTACATGTGGATTAATCTGCATAGATCGCTCATTCTAAATCGGAAGTTACCGCTAACCCTTTTAGAACCTCTTATCCTTATTTACCATTAACCCACAGTGATCAATTAATTCATACAACTCTTTGGTAGTTAATCGCTGTGTAATATGAACTCGCACGATCGATCGGTTTCTAGGATTAACAAATAAGAGAATCGTCTATCTACTTCCATAAATGGAAGGAATTGATTCCGTGATTCCGTGATAACACGGACTACTCACTCAATCCAAAGACAATGCCAAGATGGGGTAATTCGGATCACGGACTCGGTGTAATCCTTAACCGTCAAGTCAAACCTCATACATCGATTCAAGCGGTTGACTATGATCACCTCGAGATTAAGATATATCCATAAATATGATCATCGATTGATTCGATAAGACTTCTCGACACGGAATTATATCGTGAACTCTAATAAAATTGGTCGATATTTATATGATATATCTATCATATATAAATGCCCCACTAGAGTTCTCTTAACCGAAAGTCCGGATAAGACAATCACACCTATTGTGTTCGGCGCATTAATAGCACGTTAAAGGAGAGACCCGGTACTTTCGATTAACTTCACTACGGGCTAATTGTATTTTAAGTACATCTTCACTAACTCAATCCTCCCGTGTATATCCCATACACTGAGTTAAGTGATTACATAAACGATATACTTTAGGGTTTTCTGTAGTGTAAATACTATTATCACATCGGTGAATATGAGAATAATAAATCTGAATAATAATATCATTTCATTTATTAAATAAAATAATTACAAAATTGTCTTTCGGGCATTACACCTAACATACCCCACATTAAATCGCGATTTAATGACAGAATATCCCTTCACTATACATTCATTTACCTCTCGTTATATCAATAACCAGTACGTGCCGACACATCCCCCTCATCATAATGTCATTTGTGCTGGATATATAGGAACCCGAATCAAAAACCGAAACGTGAAAGAACCCGAATCCCAAAATTTTCAAGGTCTCGATAGCTCTGGTGGGGGTCCCGATAAATCGAGCCAATTCTTCCGTTCTTTTTCGAATCGTTAGATCTGGTTCACAGCACCGATCAAGACACTCGATCATGTACAGCGGAAACAACGAATCGAAATTCGTTTGCGATTTTACCACGATAAGATTCGCATAATAAATTAATCTAACCTACAAGAGGGTTGAAGATTTACCCAACAGAAGAGAAGACGTGATCTTCCAGATTGTATCTCCAAGCGACGACTGGTGGACGTCGATCCTCGTAGCGGAGCCTCCTCAAATATGCTCAAGAAAAACCCAGGTTTTAGAAACTAATTTTTCTCTCCTTTCTAGTTGAAAGTGGCGCAGATTGTATTGTCTGTATTGTGTTGGAGAACTCTCTTTATATAGGAAATAATTAGGCAAGAGAGTTGAAATCAATCTCGTATTTTATCCGTTAATTATTTAATAAATAATTAATTAATTACACATGTGATATAATTCAGGAAATTTCTTCTCCTAATTTTCCCACATGTGGCGCCATTTTATGCCATGGGATAATAGAAAATGTCTTTTCTATTTTACATATTATTTACCGAATAAATAATATTTCGCATATTCATTAAAAATACCAAGTATTTAATTTCTTCTCGAGGTTCCACAATACGAGACTTCACTCGCGCGTTAGGAGCCAACTCGGGACCATGGACCTATAACCAGTAGATACAATAAATTGAATAAAATATTCATCGAACAGAACATTTCTATTCAACTTATTAATTCCGGAATTACGCCACCATAAATCCGAAAATGAACTCTATCGATTATAGATATAACTTATTCTCAGAAAATCGAGTCAATAAGTGTCCATTGATATAATCATTACATACAGACTAACCCTCCATAGACTATCCGTAATGAAGCGGGAATGTTTCCGTAAACCTTCTTCATTACGTCTTATTCTTATTTACCATTAACCCACTAGTGATCAATTAGCTCATAACCAATATGAACTCGGCCGATCAATCAGTTTCTAGGATTAACAAATAAGGGGATTGTTTTTCTACTTCCCGAAGGAAGGAATGAATTTCGTATCTATGAAACACACACTCACTACTCATTCCCTAATAGTGCTGACGTGAAAGTGATTTGGACCGCATCTCTTAGCAATCCTTAACGAACACATTTAACCCTATCTTGAAACAAGCTTGAGTCTGCAATCACTTCAGGATTAAGATTAATACATATATGATCATATTGTGATTTAATAAGATTTCACAATCACGAAATTATATGAGAAATGCAGATTAAATCGGTCCAGTCATATATGATCACTACATCATATATATAAATGTCCCACTTAAATAACCAATATCGACGGTCTGGATAAGACGATCATACCATAAAGTGTTCTGGGCACATTAATGGTGGTTTATTCAATAGTCCCCATACTTTGATTAAGTTCACCACGGACTAACAATTCAAGTGTATCACCATACACTTAATCCTCACGTGTGACACACACAAAGTTATATGACTACATATGATACGACTTGGGGTTTTCAGCGGTGTAGTACTCATAAGCACAAAGCAAATAATAAGATGAAAATAATTCTGTCATTTATTAAATATAAAAACAATTACAAAAATTGTCTTTCGGACACTACTCCTAACAATTTACCCCTCATATATCACGAATTAAGGATGACACATTCCCATTTGCAATGACGATCAACAACAAATATCCAATAAACCAACAAAACCAAACATCACCCCAAGAAAAAAAAAACATTAATGATCCCTTAACAAAACAAAACTAAATAAAAATAGGGCAATTCTACTTTTACTTCATGCACCACATCACATGTAAAAATTGCATGTAAAATATGGTGTCGAAGTAATTACGGGGATGCTTTTAGAATTACCCTAAAAATAATGATCCCATAAATGATGTACTTATGTCATTATTCTAATATCATAAGGAGAATAAACAATGATAGGAAAGCACAAAAATGCCCCTTAAGTTCATCTTCTTCTTCAAGTTACTAGTATTTTTACAAGGTTGAGCAATGATGTATGGCGGGAAACAAATCCGGTAGGAAACACTTTTTGGAGGAAACACCTAACGTACATAGGAAACAGGCGTCCACCCGGTATTTTTATTTCCGGTACATCAAAAATCTTATATAATTCAGTCCAACACAGTTAGTTATCTTAGTCCAGCTCACCCGATCATACAAATATCGTCCATTAGCCTACTCGAACACCAATTCCTGGTTCCGTTTTTGAACACTTCATCGCATTTTTATTATGACAGAATGTATATATATCCATTCACAATCAGAATCAATTAAAAATAACCAAAAGACCAGTCATTTGTATTTTTTTGGCTTAAAAAATTAAGTTATACCATGTTATCTTTGAAGGAACGGAACCAATAAAATACAAGTATCCCCTAGAATAAATTACAAGTCAAACTCTTAATTAAACTGGAAAGACAGTAAATTTGTTGCTATTCTCTGAAGGCATCAAAACTTGTAACTTGTTTTCATACTAAACGAACATTAAGCTTATCTCCCTATTATGCCACCTATATATATCAAACAGCATTTCCCCAAATTTCAATAAAAAAAACTTGGGCTATTCAGTAAAACAAGAAACAAAGAAAACACATATTAAGCAGAACTCTTCCTGCAATCAATGTCGACATCACAACTGTTGAGGCTTCTTATTGTCGCTATAATGTGCATAATGATGGTGATGCATACTGCAGACGCGATCACTTGTGATGACGTGAATAACGACCTTCTTCCATGCTTAAGCTACATCACAGGAGGTGGACAAGTGCCCGCGAATTGCTGCAATGGTATGAAAACATTGGTGAATTCAGCAAAAGCTAAAAGCGATCGTCAAACAGCATGCAAATGCCTTAAGTCTCTTGTTACTAATGCTAGTGATGCTGAGCTTCAGAGAGCTGCAGGACTCCCTAAGCTATGTGGAGTGAACATCCCTTTTAAAATTTCTCGCAACATTAATTGTTCAAAGGTAAATTAAATTAAGCTTGCCTGGGGATATGTCAGAATTCAAGAGCAGCTAGCAGCACATAATCAATCAGATGATATTTATGTGCATGTTTGTCTTTTTCTTTCATTATAAGTCAATGTAAACAATGAAAGTTATCTTGGAATGTAAAATATTGTAATATGTATGTTAAGCATCACGAGCCTTGTTTATAATACTCACCCTTTACTATATTCACACTTTTATCTTCTTGTATGTCGATCACCAAATTCATCATGGTTAAGGTTAAGTATGTATGACTATGTGTGAGGCTACATCAAAATATAAGATGATCGGAGTCTGCCCACTTAACAATGTGCGAGTTAAGTTCACAATTTTTGTACATACAAATTATCTTCCCCCGGGTGATCCTAAATTTAAGTCCAGTATAATAATTTTGCAACGGATTGCAGTAGAAGATAACAGATTAACAAATTCAACAAACGTAAACAATATTCACACAAGAACAGAAATAGAAAGAACACAACAATTTAATGTGGTTTCCGGCGTTAATTGTTGGTAATTTAAGTGTTACCATGTTCATTTATGTAATCGGGGTTTGGTACAAAGATGGGTGAACTCGGAATGCTATAATATGAGTTTGGAGATACGGAGTGTATGCTCATATAAGTATTTACGAGTTTACGGATTTAAATGATATATAGTTCGGGAAAATCACTTAAATGACTGAAAATCCACTTACAGGACCAAAATTCAGAATTTGGAAAAACCAGGTGACAGGCGGCCGCCTGTGAGAAAAATTTGTTCACAAATTTGAACAGAAAGTTTTGGCCGCTTTTGGGTTTCATAGTAGCCAGCCACAGCGCCCACTGTGGTCCAAATTCTGAATTAGTGTGTCTTTTCATCCTTTTCAACTGACTTATGTATGTAACTTCTTTCCAAAGGTTGCATACATAAGAGGTCGGTTTTCCACTACTATATATGATGACTTTAAGTGCTTTAAACAGCGGTGAATTTGGGCACATCATCTTTGAGAGTCAAAAACTTTTCTAATAAAACTCCTTAAGTATTCTTCTCTTTTGTTGCCTAAAAGTGAAGAGAAACGTAGTCTTATCTCACAGAAGTATTTGTGTAACCCAAGGCATCTTATAAGGGTCAAATAACTTTTGTAGGAAAGTGTTAATCACGATTCTACGTTATATCAAGCATATCATATTTTCTGCGTTGTCTGCGGTTTTGTTTTGACATTGTTGTTCCCTTGAAAGCCACATTTTACAACAATCTACAAAAGTTATTTCAGAATTTCTGCAATGTCAATTGTCAAGGAGATGACTGCAAACTTTGGTAAGTTGGAAAAGTTTGAAGGTGTTAATTTTAGAAGATGGCAAAGGAAGATGCACTTTATGCTAACAACATTGAAAGTGGTATATGTGTTGAGTACACCAATGCCTGAAGTGTTGGATGATGGACCTTTGGAGGAACTGAGGAGGAAGAACAAGTGGGAGAATGATGGCTACATCTGTAGAGGTCACATTCTAAACGGTATGTCTGATTCTTTGTTTGACATTTATCAAAATGTTGAGTCTGCGAAAGAACTGTGGGATTCACTAGAGTCTAAATACATGAATGAAGATGCCTCTAGTAAAAAGTTTTTGGTTGGTAATTTCATGAAGTATAACATGGTAGATTCAAGGTCGGTAATGGAACAATATAATGAATTACTTGCGCATTTTGGGTCAATTTGCACAACATAAAATGAAATGGATGGGTTTATTTCGGTGTCAAGCATTATAGAAAGATTTTAAACACATGTTAAAGCACAAAAGGAAGAATTATCTCTGGTAGAACTTGGTAGTCGGGCTATGATAGAGGAATCTCTAAGGGCGCAAGAGGGCGGTAAAACCAAGGGTAAAGAGATAATGGATTCGACATCTATCAACATGATGGAAGCCGGTGAATGTTCATATAAGAACAAAGGGAAAGATAAGAAAAAATCTTCCAAAAACAATGGCAAAGATACCAACAAAAAACCGAAAGGTGCTTGTTGGAATTGCGGTAAAACTGGACATTTCAGAGTTGATTGTCGAGTAAGGAAGAAAGGACCAAACAACAGTTCGGGGCAAGGGTCTAAGGACCAAGGTGCTCCTAAACATCAAGGTCAGAATGTTACTTGTGGATTTAATTCGAGTGTGAATTATGTACCACTAATTTCTGAAGCATTTTATATGCAGGATGATGATGTTGCTTGGTGGATTGACTCGGGTGCAACAAGACACGTTTGCAAGGATCGAAGCTGGTTTAAAAACTATGAACCTGTGATCGATGGATCCATGCTATTTATGGGAAACGAGTCAAAGGCTGCCATAGTTGGAATTGAAAGTGTTGTTTTATCTTTTAGTTCTGGAAAATGTATTATTTTAAAACAAGTGTTGCATGCTCCGTGTATACGAAAAAACTTGGTTTCTGGTAGTATTTTATGTAAAGAAGGTTATAAACAAGTCTATGAGTCGGATAAGTACATTTTAAGTAAGTGTGGTGTATTTATTGGATTTGGTTACTTATTTAATGGTATGTTTATGTTAAATACTCAGCATGATGTTGTAAATAATGTTGCTGGTATTTATGATGTTAATAATTCTGTTTTGTGGCATGCTCGGTTGGGACATGTTCATTATAAACGTATGTTGGTGATGTCTAAAAATGAGTTAATTCCTTCATTTGACATGAATATGAATAAGTGTAATACTTGTATGTTAAACAAAATTGTTAGACAACCTTTTCAAAGTGTTGAAAGGTCGTCTTCCGTTTTAGAACTCATTCATAGTGATTTATGTGATTTTTGTGCTACGCCTTCTCTTGGTAATAAAAAATATGTAGTAACTTTTATAGACGATTGCACACGGTTTTGTTATGTGTTTTTACTTTATTCTAAAGATGAGGCAATCGATAAATTTAAAATCTATAAAAGTGAAGTTGAGTTGCAATTAACCTCTAAAATTAAAAGGTTGCGTACCGATCGAGGTGGTGAATACTTTGATCCAACCTTTTTCGGGTCATGTGGAATTATACATGAGGTTACGGCGCCTTACACACCGCAGCAAAACGGTATAGCGGAAAGGAAAAACCGTACTCTTAAAGAGATGGTTAATTCCATGCTATCTTACTCTGGTTTGAGTGAAGGATTTTGGGGAGAAGCCATGTTAACGGCTTGTTATTTGCTGAATAGAATTCCTAATAAAAGGAATCCTATTACCCATATGAACTTTGGTTCAAAAGAAACCAAACTTGAATTATCTACGAGTTTGGGGTTGTAGAAAGGTTTGTAAGGCTCATGTGCCTAAGATTAAAACCTTGGGTGAAAGAAGCATTGATTGTATCTTTATTGGATATGCTTTGCATTCCAAAGCATATAGGTTCTATGTTATAGAACCTAATGGTTCAATTGCTGTTCATTCGGTGATTGAGTCAAGGGACGCCATCTTTGATGAACATAGGTTTACCTCTATACCGAGGCCAAAGGATATAACTCCTACTATTGTTGGAGTATAGAACAACAATGGTGTTGATTCTCAGGATGAGCCTTTCGAGCTTCGTAAAAGCAAAAGGGCAAGGAAACCAAAATCTTTTGGTCCCGACTATCAAACTAATTTGGTGGAAGGAACAAGAGATGAAGTAGGATTTCAATACTCATATTGTTATAATATTAATGAGGATCCTAAAACGTTTAAGGAGGCTATGGAGTCACGAGACGTGTCATTTTGGAAAGAAGCCGTCAATGATGAGATGGATTCCATAATAGGAAACAACACGTGGATCCTTACGGATCTTCCTCGTGGTTGCAAACCTTTGGGTTGCAAGTGGATCTTTAAAAGAAAGATGAAAGTTGACGGCACTGTCGACAGGTATAAAGCCAGATTGGTAATTCAAGGCTTTAGACAAAAGAAAGGTATTGATTATTTTGATACCTATGCAACGGTTGCTAGAATCTCCACAATTAGATTGTTGATTGCCCTAGCTGCTATTAACAATCTGGTGATCCATCAAATGGATGTTAAAATAGCCTTCTTAAATGGAGATTTAGAAGAAGAAATTTATATGAAACAACCGGAAGGGTTTGTTATGCCTGGAAATGAGCATAAGGTATGTAAGCTTGTTAAATCATTGTACGGGCTTAAACAAGCACCTAAACAATGGCATCATAAACTTGATGAAGTTGTCTTGTCTAATGGTTTTAAGCTTAACCAATCAGACAAGTGTTTATATAGCAAATTTGATAATACCGGTAACGGTGTGATAATTTGTTTATATGTTGATGACATGTTAATCTTTGGAACTAACCAAGAACAAGTTGACCTTTGTAAGGCCTTTTTGTCATCAAGTTTTCTATGAAAAAGACATGGGGAGGCGGATGTGATTCTTGGAATCAAGATCAAACGGAGTGACAAAGGGATCTCTTTGACACAATCTCATTATATTGAGAAAGTGTTGAAGAAATTCAATTGTGAAAACTCTACTCCAGCCAATACTCCCATGGATCCTAATGAAAAACTCATGCCTAATACGGGAAATCCGATATTACAACTTGAGTATTCACGAGTGATAGGATGTTTGATGTATGCTATGACTAGCACACGTCCGGATATTGCTTATGCGGTTGGAAAGCTAAGCAGGTTCACGAGTAATCCGAGTAGTCATCATTGGTATGCGGTCACTCGTGTACTAAGGTATCTTAAGTTAACCAAGGATTTTGGCTTGACTTATGTTGGACATCCTTCAGTGATAGAAGGGTATTCAGATGCTAGTTGGATATCCAATGTAGAGGATCATTCTTCTACAAGTGGTTGGGTGTTTTTGCTTGGAGGAGGTGCCATTTCTTGGGCTTCCAAAAAGCAAACATGTATTACTAGCTCGACTATGGAGTCGGAATTTGTTGCCTTAGCAGCAGCCGGAAAAGAGGCGGAGTGGCTAAGGAATTTGATATATGAAATTCCATTATGGCCTAAACCAATTTCACCCATTTATATCCATTGTGATAGTGCATCTACCTTGTCTAAAGCATATAGTCAAGTGTATAATGGTAAGTCGCGACACCTGGGCGTTAGACATAGCGCGGTACGTGAGTTGATAACTCATGGGGTATTTTCGGTTGTGTTTGTGAGATCTCAACATAATTTAGCTGATCACTTAACCAAAGGATTGGCTAGAGACTTGGTACAAAAGTCGGTTAACGGGATGAGTTTACAACTCATATAAATCTTGGTAATAGGATACCCAATTCCCCTCTAATACAATGTTAGAGGCATAATTCTATGTGGAAGGCCTATTGTCTTAGATTTGAGCACATTAAATTGTCCCAAAGGTATGTGCTATGACCTGCATGATTAGGTTGAAGTGTTTCTTCTTAAAGAGTCTTTTGACAAAGTGCTATTGCAAGTGCACGATTAATAAAAGATTCACCTATATGAGTATGAAGTTTGGCCGCTTCAAGGAAGTTCTAGAGTTGGCTTTCTGTATGCTCAAGAATGGATATGGACACAAGGCTTGTTTAATTAATGTCAAGAATAAACTTTTGGAGTTATCTTAACTCATGTGTATGTTATCTTCATGTATTCAAAACGTGTAAAGGGGTTCAATGCTTAGACACACCCCAATACTCGAATATTTGAAATGTGTAATATTACTAGGTGATAATTCAATCTTCGTGACATTATCATTGATGCATGAGTTGTTATGTTTTGACTGTTCTTCAGCTAAGCCAAGGATTACACTTAAATGTGGGAGGATTGTTGGTAATTTAAGTGTTACCATGTTCATTTATGTAATCGGGGTTTGGTACAAAGATGGGTGAACTCGGAATGCTATAATATGAGTTTGGAGATACGGAGTGTATGCTCATATAAGTATTTACGAGTTTACAGATTTAAATGATTAAGTATAGTTCGGGAAAATCACTTAAAGGACTGAAAATCCACTTACAGGACCAAAATTCAGAATTTGGAAAAACCGGGTGACAGGCGGCCGCCTGTCACCACAGGTGCCCGCCTGTGAGAAAACATTGTTCACAAATTTGAACAGAAAGTTTTGGCCGGTTTTGGGGTTTCACAGGTCAGCCACAGCGCCACTGTGTGGCCCGAAATTCTGAATTAGTGTGTCTTTTCATCCTTTTCAACTGACTTATGTATGTAACTTCTTTCCAAAGGTTTCATACATAAGAGGTCGGTTTTCCACTACTATATATGATGATTTTAAGTGCTTTAAACAGCGGTGAATTTGGGCACATCATCTTTGAGAGTCAAAAACTTTTCTAATAAAACTCCTAAAGTATTCTTCTCTTTTGTTGCCTAAAAGTGAAGAGAAACGTAGTCTTATCTCACAGAAGTATTTGTGTAACCCAAGGCATCTTATAAGGGTCAAATAACTTTTGTAGGAAAGTGTTAATCACGATTCTACGTTATATCAAGCATATCATATTTTCCGCGTTTTCTGCGGTTTTGTTTTGACATTATTGTTCCCTTGAAAGCCACATTTTACAAAAATAATTGTGCTGACTACTCCATTGACAGAAAAAAAAAGAAGACATTTTATTATGCACAGAATCACAAGAAGATTCACTCAGTCACACACTGATTATAATGATTGCGGGTATTTATAACCTTGGAAACCTAACCCTAGCCGCCATAAAGACCGTTGTCGGAATTCACATAAATACCCCAGACGTGACTCAGCTCAGTTGTGTCCCTAGCTATGTAATCAGCTCAGATGCAGAACCAGCCGTGTTCAACAACAGACTTCACTTGGATGACAGATGGATCTCAGCATACCTCACAGACTTGAACACCTCAATCAGCTCACCATCACTCGGCTGATCCTAGACTTGCTTCCATTCAGATGCATAGATCAAGTCACATTGACAACAAATATGATCACCGTTATTAAGCCAAACATGCCACTCTACATTATTCTATGACCGAAAGCGAGAAATTTTGTACATTAGTTTCATAAATATGGCAATCATGTTGATCAAATATCTCAATACTTCAAGATCTCAACACAAATGACAATTATATAGGTTCCCTGATTGTCCGGTGTTTTGTACTTGGACATACCTTGCATTAGGAAGGTGTTCGTTGTTGGGATGGATTAAAACTGAAAGGAAGAGGAAAATTCATGACATATGGTGGCTGCATTTAAGATTGACTTGCAAAACTTGAATCAGCGTCCTGAATCTTCACATTTCTCAACAAACTCATGATATTGTCATCCTGGGATCTTCTCATTACCTCTTGTGACTGAAGTGTTGGAGGATCAAAAGTCATTGGCATGGCAGATTGATCTTCTTCCTGACAAGATTTTGGACTAAATCCCACATGATTAGCCATGATGTTTCCCATGCCTATCCCTTTTGTTTAATTGGGATATCCATACTTCTTATAAGACCTTTAAATGATATGCCATTCTATTCCACAATAGATGCACTACAATTTCTATCCATTATCTAAGAATTCTTGAAATTTCCTTTACTAAGGCTGTCAGTTTTGGTGACTTGATCTCTAAACTAATGAATAAACTGGTGGGACTAATCTGTGAAATTGAGACTAAGAATGATGGTTAGTTCTGTGAAAGTCAGTTTTGGTGAAGTGCAAACTGAGTTTCTTCTGAAGTCAGCTTTTAGTTTTGTCAGCTGAGTTATTGCTGAATACATCTGAGTTCTACATCTGAGCAGTTGGTTACAAGTCTGGAATGTCAGTTTTTGAGCTGAGTTTCATCTGGTGGATAACAACTGGAGCTGGGGTCCATATCTGGGGTATTTATGACAATTCTAACAAAGATCTTATGGCGGTTAGGGTTAGGGAATTGTGCCTATAAATACCAATGTTGTAATCAATGCAATGTGTGCTTTTCACAAGTGTGTGAAAATCCTTGTAACTTTATGCATAGTGAAATATCTCATTTTCTGTCGTGGAGTAGTCGGCACGACGCCGGAAACCACGTTAAATCATTGTGTCTTCTTTGTTTCTGTGTTTTATCAATTTCGCCATACTTCATGTTTGCATTGCTTCTGTCTTAATCTTTCTTAAACTGCATGTTTCTCGTCTGTGTTTTAACAAAGGCCTATACCAACACCAGAGTTATTTTAATTTGCCCTGAATATTGATTCTGCCTGAAAGATTCTTGATTAAGCCTCTGATAAAAAGTGTTAACATTCAAAGCAGCACTCTCTCCTGTTTGAGCATAATTATTGATCTGACTCTCATGTTGTAATACCATTGAAAATGCTGTTTCCACATCAGGCAAAGGCTTGGACATCAGAATTTGTGATTTCACATTGCTATATATAGTTGTCATTCAAAATCTTATCACATAATCAGTCTGATTATAATCTTTGTAAATCCCTAGGGCGTGGCATATGTAAGGTGGAATTGGTATAATAACGAAGAATTGATCCCAAAGACTCCTAAGCTCAATAAAGTACTCTGCCATGGATAAGGCTCCTTGTTTAGTCATATACACATTATCCGAAGCAAATCTCTTTTTCAGATCATCTCACATTTTTTAAGCTGTAGTAAGCCAAAAAAACACTTTGAGAAATGATCGGATCAACAGAATTTAGTATTGAAGTGATCACAAGATCATTGCATTGACACCAAACTTCATAATTCTTGTCAGAGTCAAGAGGTTTTGGCAGAGAACCATCTACAAATTTCAGTTCCCTATGGTTGATAGAACCATCCCTATAGCCCTCTTCCAAAGTTCTGCGTGCCTTTCAAAACCGGCTGAACAAGAAAAATCATAGGATTTTCACCTGGGTGAATATAATATGAATTGCTCATAGAATTTGAGTTATTAGTTGCACTGGATTGCTCCATCTTGAATTAGAAAACAAAGAAGATGACAAATAAATCCCAAGAAACGCTTGATAGAAATCCAAGCATACAAAGAATTTTCTATCGATGTAGAGAAAAAAAAATGAAAGAAAACACCAAATTAGAAGCGTATTCACTCTAATACCATGTTGAAACTGAAAAAGTAACGTGGAATTAATCCAGAAAACAAGTTGAATTGATCAGGAAATGATCAAGAACACAGAACCATGAACTGCATGTGTTGGTCCCTTGGAAAGGCTGACACAAGTTTAGAGGGGAGGGAGGGGGGTGAATAAACTTGTCACCAAAAACTAGATTTTAAGTCTGATTAGTTCAGTTTTAAACTTGTGTGGAGTTGAGCTGACTTAGCTGAGTATAAATCAAAACTGACTTATGCTGAAACTGAGTCAACCGGCAGTGGATAAGTTTTAGCCTATATGCGGATCTTGTTTTTTCTAAGAAAAAGCTTATGAGTATACAAAACTGAATTCTGGTGAATGTCAGTTTGTGAACTGTGAGTGAATATCAATCAGTGAAGAGAGTTTGAGAAAGTAAATAATACTTGAGTAAACTTCAACTTAGTTTATTCATCAAATGGAAGAAGTATAAATAGTTACAATTGAGGTGAGATACTAGCTAGCTTGGGCGGCCACTAGCTATGGGCGGCAAGCATGCTTGTAAAAGTGAAAGTTATGTCTATGACATAAAGTAAACTAGACTAGAGTTTGACATATTAATTGTTTATATGTACCACAATTAATATGTCATTTTACAAATAAAATGTAAAAATAATGTATACACGGAAATAAATAAATATTACATAATATTTGATATGTAATATTTCCACACCCCCCCTCAAACTGTGTTGTATATGTTTATATAGCCAAGTTTGCTACTCAGTCTGCTGAACATAAGTGGTGGAATGGCCTTGGTGAGAATATCGGCGATTCAGTCTCATCGAGGAACATACTAGAGTTGAATAATCTTGGCATCAATCTTCTCCTTCAGGAAGTGTCTATCAATGTCCACATGTTTGGTTTTATCATGATGGACTGGATCTTCTGCCATGCATAAGGCTGAATTATTGTCACAATGAGAGTGTGATAGGGTCTTTGAAATAGGTCAAGTTCTGTCGGGGACCCTTTTTACCCATAGAGCTTCATAAATACCCAAAACAAGTGCCCGGGTTCGGCTTCAAGATCGCTTCTAGAGACACGATGAGGTTGTTTCTTGCTCCTCAGGGTGACAAGATTGCCCCATACATAAGAACGAAGAGCTGTAGTAGACCTTCTGTCTATGTGATGACCATTTTAATCAAGATCGGTGTAAACCTTGATAGATCTCTCGCCAGACTTGGTGAAGTGCAAGCCTTGGCCAGAGTGGATTTCAAGTACCTCGGTATCCTGCTCACAAGATCCCAATGTTGCTCAAGAGGGCAATGCATGAACCGGCTTACTGTGATCGATTTATATGCAATATCAGGTCTTGTATGGATGAGATAAATGAGTTTCCTACAAGTCTCTCGATATTGATCCTTCCCGACATCAATGTCACCATACAACAGGGTATTATTCGGGGTCTCGGGGATACAACAGGTTTGCATCCCAAAGATACCGCTTTCCTTCAAAGAGTCCAAAGACATATTTCCTTTGAGATATAGAGATACCCTGGTTGTTTCTTGCAATTTCCATACTGATGACGGAAAAATTCACTGTTATTTTGATAACAATTTACCCCATTTCTGATATCATTTGGAGTATTTTTATATCGTTTCGAGTCTTTAATTCCTTAGTTTCATAAAAATATATAAGTAGTAACTATTATGTAAACTATCGTGTTTTTATAAGTTTTTATAAGTTTTTGTACCGGTTTAGTAACCGGTGTGTTGTGTCGGATTTACGTTTGGTATTTTGGTGGTTCATTGCAGGATTATAAGTTTACCAAGATTCCACGTAACGACACGTTTTGAGCTCTAAAAGAGGTGTTTAGAGGGTTAGAAGAAGGTGCCACAAGTTTACGAGTTCAACGGAGCAAATTTTCCTAAGTACTTAATCGTTACATATTTTCGACGGAGATTTGACCCAGCTTAGAGGCATTTTCAGGGGATGACTTCTTAATGAAAGTTGTAGATCTTCAAATAATCTTTCCAACGCATTTTGAATCACGTCAATCGGATTTCTACAACTCAAATGGTGGTCAAGTGGCTAATCAATTCGTATTAGTGGAAAATCCTGAAAACGACACGACATACGAATGGCTCATCAAAACGACATTTGCTGAAGAAGAGTCCTTATGAAAGTTGTAGAGTTTTCCGAGAGCTTTCTAATGACGTTTAAATCATGATTTTTGGAGGTCTACAACTCAAGTTATGGGCATTATACGAAACAGCTCGACTCGGCTCAAACTTGGTGCTCAAGGCCATCAAAATATCTAGATATTTTGAGCTAAGCATATTCCAAAGTATATTCCCTGAGATATTTTCTCCAAACTTAATTATTAAGTTTGGCATATTCCCTGGAATATTCTCTTTTTTCCTTCTTATATATACACCCATTTCCCTTTAAGAAAGCCGCCCCTTCTTGCCCCTCTCTTCTCCCATTTCTCTTCTTCTCCTTCTTCTTTCTTTTATTTATGTTATGGAGGGGCCTATATGTAATATATATGTCGTTATAATGTCGGTGTAATAACCCGACTAGTTATAGTTTTAATATAATTTCGTTTCCGCTTTTTATTGCTTTCTTTTATTTTATGCAATTAGTATAAATATATATATATATATACGTATATTATATATATATCTATATCTATATATATATCTATATATATATATCTATACGTATATCTATATAGCTGTAGTTATCTTTTTCGTTTTGTTTTCTTTCGTTTTGTATTTCCGTTGTTATGATTAGCTAAAGTAGTTGTATAGCCGAATTATGTGAAAACGGGTAAAATTGACCCTCGGGATACGAGATGGAGTTGTGTTGTGCTTAATTAAACATTCGTATGATAAAATCATGTTTTAAACTTGTTTTGATCATTTTAGTAGCTTTGAATAAAATTGACAACTTTGTTCACGGTTACATCGAGCTTATAAATGTATTTTGCGGTGAGATGTGAGATATGGATATCACTAATCATAGTCCGGATTGTTAGATTGACAATCTAAGTGACAGATCTGGACTATGCCTAAGTGAGATTTGTATTTTTACGAGATGTGCGAAACATGTTTTAAAATCACTAAACCATAGTCTTAATCGTTAGATTGGCAACCTAAGTGACACGTTAAAATTATGTTTTTGTGAGGTTTTTCAACGGCTTTTTATTCCGGTCAACCATGTTAGGCGAGTTAGCTCTCTAAAGGAGGGTTAATAAACCTAGTGTGGGGTTAAGTGAGAGTCGCTCAGATCTTAACGCAAGAATAAAGAGTTGACTCCCGTGAATATCATATGAATCGAATCGGATAAAACACACTCCTTATCAAGTTTTTCTGTGGGGAGATAACTTTGTTGGATCATGGCTCGGCTATGCTTTTTAATCACCTAGTTAATCTCGTTAGTTAAAATTTATTTTTCGCATTAGTATAAAAACTCCACCTAAAAATTTGATCGCCTAGACTAAGTTCGACGTTCATTTTGGTACTCACAACCACATTTCTCTTGGGACGACCTCGCACTCTTGTAGCTATCCTAGCAATCGACACGGTACTCTGCCAGTTAGAGAGTTGGTTTTACCCACGCCATAGTCTTTATAAATGTATTTTTGAGGGGTAAATTTTAGCTCATCAAAATTGGCGCCGTTGCCGGGAAATGTGTGATATTGTTGTGATATCTTGTAAGTGAACCGAAGGCTTGGGCCTAGGTTTTTATTTTCTTGTTTTATTTAGATGTCGATAAGAGCTATGGATCTTCAAGTGATATTGTCCTGAACTCGGTTTGAATACGACTTTGGTACTTAGCCTCTTCGGAGGGTGATATCTTGTAAGTCCGGCTAAAAGCGGGGATTAGGGCCTTCGGCAACCATAACTTTTGAGGGGTCTAAATATCGTGTGTTCTGAAAAAAAAAAAAAAAAAAAAAAGAAAATTTTTATTGTTGTTTTCTCGAGATCTTGTGATTGAGCTTAAATGGATGGATTTTTCAATCAAAACTACTCATTGAACAACAATACCCCTACCAACCTTATCAACAACAGTTAGGTATGCGAGCCTCAATATCAACAAAGCAGAATAACCAAGGTTCATGGAATTATCGGTGCCCTAGTGCATACCAGGACCGTAATTATGGTTATTCGAGTTATGAGCCACAACATTACGAGGTTACCCGAACCCTAATGCTTATCAGATTACGTTGTTCATACTCAAAGACTTTGATAGCTTCAACCATATTCAGCCACCTGATCAGTGTCTGGAATGGCAAGAGGACTACTACTCACCTCCAATGAATCAAAATCAATACGATCAGTTTTCTCCCATGCCACAAGAAGAATTCACCGACAGTCAAATAGAGCAACTAGAACGATTGAACCAGATCTTGGAAGAGCGACTGTTGGACATGCAGGAGTTCAAGGTAAGTACTGACTCCGCCATAAGAAATCTTCAAGACAAGGTGGGGAAATTGATTGAATTAGTGAGGTATGTGAAAGAGGCAGAGACATGTGAGGTGGTTAGGGATGAAAATGTTATCACTGAAAAAGTTCAGGATGAGAATGAGGTTGATAATTCAGTTCGCGAAGAAAAAGTGCAAGATTTGGAGATGACAGAGTTAGAGGAGCGAGAGATTGATTGGCCATCTTTAGTAAAGCCACTGGGAGAGTTGGTAATAGCTGATATATCGGTCCCGGATTACTACATTCGTCCACTCTGTGAGGATGAATTTTCTGCGGTCCAATTTGTATACTCCCCGATGGATGAGCTTTATGGTAATTTTCAAAAGAAGATGGTTCGACAGTCTAATAAAATAAGATTCTCTGGCTGGGAGGAGGTAGCATCGAGGGCCAAACGAGGTACGTTTCTAGACAATTTAATTTCTTTGGTTCTCGCATTGTTAATTTTTCTTAAGCTATTGATCTTCTTAAGTTCTGATTTTGGTTGATAACTAGTAAATACTACTTTAGTCGAGCAAACGACGTTAAACAAAAGCGCTACCGGGAGGCAGCCCGTTAAATAAATAATTTGAATAAGACTAGTCTTAATGTAGAATATGTGGACAGAGTCAATATAATAGGAAATATGGACAAAGCACAACCAAGTCTCAGGATGAATGTTTGAATATCATTAAGAGGGAACGATTAGGTGGTTATCCGAAAATCCCGAGGTAGAATACAAAGATAAAAATTCGAATGCATCATTTCTTGGACTTAGGTTATTGAACCCTTGAGGATCTGGGTATAAAAGACTCAATACTCTCTCACTACATTTCATTTTATGATCTAGTCTGTTTCAAATTTCTGGTCGTTGTAGTATAGTGGTGAGTATTCCCACCTTAATAAAACTGTGTGTAATAAAAATGAATTTATGAATTGATGTCTTGACTATGATATATGCTCATGTGATACGTATATGCTTAGATGTTTTGTGCTCTACCCGTGTGGGTGATTTTTCCATCTAAAGCTATTATATAGCCTATCGAATTTTCTCGACGTGATGATTGCCATTATCTTATTATTCCCATATCTCTATTGCATACTTTGGCACGAGGACCATGTCCCGTGTTTGCTTTGTTTTGGTTGTTTTTATATAGGGATTCGGGATGTGCTTTTCATGGTCATTCACGGGATTCGGTAGCACTTTTTCTGCCAGATTTATCAGCTAAGTCTTTCTCTCTATCTCTGGGAATAATGCAAAATCGTAAGTGGGGGGTAGAGTATGGTCGGTTAGAAATGGCAGTAAGTGTTTAAACCCTTAGTTTTTGATTCTCTTTGAGCATTATTGAGTTGATTAAAATGAACTGTATAAGGTATATTTTTCATGGATTTGAAGATGTAATGATCGATTTGGATGTATATAACCAAAGTGAACCGTAAGTGCATTTTAACCTCAAATTTATTTGTGTAACATGAATTTCTTCACGTAAGCCTTTGATATTGAAACGAAAATTTTAAATCAGATCCATTCAAGGTATCCTAGTGGTTTATCCTAGAGATAGTAGTAACTTAGTACCTAACTTCTGAACGTGTATTGTGAATATCTGAAGGTTTGAATGTGATAGGAAGGATCAAAATAAGATAAACTATATATATGTCGGTTGTAGCTACCAATGATTTGAGTGCGGTAGGCGTTATCACTTAAACGCCCTATACCACTATGAGGTTTAAAAGCTCCCGATCGCTGATGATTGTAGTCCAAACTAGGTGTTATCACGAAACATCCTATTGCTTTGGGAATGAGGCATATGCTACACATATGAAAAAAAAAAAGAGTTAGATAGGTATTGATGTATTCGATCTCACCTCATGATGCTTGAAAGATAGTTGATTTTGGCAATGAGTTCGGATATGTTAGTTTTTAAAAAAAAATAATAATAAAAAAAAATAATAATAATAAATTTCTGACTATCCCCAGTATAAACTGAATGATATGCTTTAGGGATTATCCTAATAAGTACACGGGAGGACTTTGTGTGGAATTGTTATCGCTATACCTAGGAAAGTCATTAGGACTGGCCTCGAATGGATATTTGTGCTTGCTTGAATTATTCAAGAGAGGATAGTGGAAATTGAAAAGGCTTGTCACACACTCACTGCTATACATTTATATTGCGGTTAACGTGTAGTTATGATTCGAATGGTTGCATCGTCTGATTGTCATTCATATTTTATCTTCATGAATTTTTCCTCATTCATTTTATTTTATAGCTTATTTTGTTCGAGGACGACCAAAAGCTAAGTGGGGGGTTGTGATGACGGAAAAATTCACTGTTATTTTGATAACAATTTACCCCATTTCGATATCATTTGGAGTATTTTTATATCGTTTAGTCTTTAATTCCTTAGTTTCATAAAAATATATAAGTAGTAACTATTATGTAAACTATCGTGTTTTTATAAGTTTTATAAGTTTTTGTACCGGTTTAGTAACCGTGTGTTGTGTCGGATTTACGTTTGGTATTTTGGTGGTTCATTGCAGGATTATAAGTTTACCAAGATTCCACGAAACGACACGCTTTGAGCTCTAAAAGAGGTGTTTAGAGGTTAGAAGAAGGTGCCACAAGTTTACGAGTTCAACGGAGCAAATTTTCCTAAGTACTTAATCGTTACATATTTTCGACGGAGATTTGACCCAGCTTAGAGGCATTTTCAGGGGATGACTTCTTAATGAAAGTTGTAGATCTTCAAATAATCTTTCCAACGCATTTTGAATCACGTCAATCGGATTTCTACAACTCAAATGGTGGTCAAGTGGCTAATCAATTCGTATTAGTGGAAAATCCTGAAAACGACACGACATACGAATGGCTCATCAAAACGACATTTGCTGAAGAAGAGTCCTTATGAAAGTTGTAGAGTTTTCCGAGAGCTTTCTAATGACGTTTAAATCATGATTTTTGGAGGTCTACAACTCAAGTTATGGGCATTATACTAAAAAATTTTTCGACTCGGCCAAAACTTGGTGTTTAGGCCATCAAAATATCTAGATATTTTGAGCTAAGCATATTCCAAAGTATATTCCCTGAGATATTTTCTCCAAACTTAATTATTAAGTTTGGCATATTCCCTGGAATATTCTCTTTTTTCCTTCTTATATATACACCCATTTCCCTTTAAGAAAGCCGCCCCTTCTTGCCCCTCTCTTCTCCCATTTCTCTTCTTCTCCTTCTTCTTTCTTTTATTTATGTTATGGAGGGGCCTATATGTAATATATATGTTGTTATAATGTCGGTGTAATAACCCGACTAGTTATAGTTTTAATATAATTTCGTTTCCGCTTTTTATTGCTTTTTTTATTTTATGCAATTAGTATAAATATATATATATATACGTATATTATATATATATCTATATCTATATATATATCTATATATATATCTATACGTATATCTATATAAATTGTAGTTATCTTTTTTTTTTTTTTTTTTTCGTTTTGTATTTCCGTTGTTATGATTAGCTAAAGTAGTTGTATAGCCGAATTATGTGAAAACGGGTAAAATTGACCTCGGATACGAGATGGAGTTGTGTTGTGCTTAATTAAACATTCGTATGATAAAATCATGTTTTAAACTTGTTTTGATCATTTTAGTAGCTTTGAATAAAATTGACAACTTTGTTCACGGTTACATCGAGCTTATAAATGTATTTTTGCGGTGAGATGTGAGATATGGATATCACTAATCATAGTCCGGATTGTTAGATTGACAATCTAAGTGATGATCTGGACTATGCCTAAGTGAGATTTGTATTTTTACGAGATGTGCTAAACATGTTTTAAAATCACTAAACCATAGTCTTAATCGTTAGATTGGCAACCTAAGTGACACGTTAAAATTATGTTTTTGTGAGGTTTTTCAACGGCTTTTATTCCGGTCAACCATGTTAAAGCGAGTTAGCTCTCTAAAGGAGGGTTAATAAACCTAGTGTGGGGGTTAAGTGAGAGTCGTTCAGATCTTAACGCAAGAATAAAGAGTTGACTCCCGTGAATATCATATGAATCGAATCGGATAAAACACACTCCTTATCAAGTTTTTCTGTGGGGAGATAACTGCTGGATCATGGCTCGGCTATGCTTTTTAATCACCTAGTTAATCTCAAGTTAGTTAAAATTTATTTTTCGTGATTAGTATAAAAACTCCACCTAAAACTTTGATCGCTTAGACTAAGTTCGACGTTCATTTTGGTACTCACAACCACATTTCTCTTGGGGACGACCTCGCACTCTTGTAGCTATCCTAGCAATCGACCTCGGTACTCGCCGCAGAGAGTTGGTTTACCCACAGCCATAGTCTTTATAAATGTATTTTTGAGGGGTAAATTTTAGCTCATCACATACCAAGGAAGTATTTAAGATAGCCCAAATCCTTGACTTGAAAAACCTTTGCCAGTAGAGTCTTCAAATTCTGGATCTCAGTAGAGTCATCACCAGTGAGGATGATATCATCCACATACACAATAATGATAGATCTTTTCTGGCTAGTGGTCTTGATAAACATGGTGTGGTCTGAGTTGCATTGATGATATCCAGCAGCTATAACCACAGTAGTGAGTTTCCCAAACCAGGCTCTTGGGGATTGCTTTAGGCCATATAGAGATTTCCTCAATTTGCAAACCTTTCCTTGAGTGTTAGGATTGGTAAAACCAGGAGGTACATTCATGTAAACTTCCTTAGTAAGGTCACCATTGAGGAAGGCATTTTTGATATCCAATTGGTGAAGAGGCCAGTCAAGTTGGACAGCAAGAGATATCAGTATTCTGACAGTGTTCAGTTTTGCCACTGGTGCAAAAGTCTCTTTGTAATCAATGCCATAAGTTTGAGTGAAACCCCTTGCAACTAGTCCGGCCTTATACTTGTCAATTGTGCCATCAGCATTGTATTTGATGGTAAATAACCACTTGCAGCTGACTGTCTTCTTGCCTTTGGGGAGAGCTGTTAGATCCCAAGTATGATTATCCATGAGGCGCTATTTCGGTCTTGACAACCGCCTTCCACTTATCATGTTGGAGAGCTTCTGTATATTCTTAGAATAGAGTGAGAATCCAAGTCCTGTGTAAACATGGCAAAAGCGGTGATAATCGATCATAAGATAGATAATTATGAATAGAATGATCTGTGAGTGCAAGATCTCTTTCCTTCCTCGATAAAGCAATAGGCCTATCATCAATGTCGCAGTCGAGATTTTGTAGGTTGCCGAGTGTCGAGAGGCTCCGGTCGCAGAAAGCTCGGGTCGCAGACTCGGTTCAGGAGGTTGCCGAGGATCGTGAGGGTATTGAGAGTCGAGGGTGCCGAGGTTCATCCACGAGAATCGAGAGAGTTGCCGAGGTTAAGAGTTTGCCGAGGAAAGGATTTAGGTCAATTTCAATCAGTTTCCATCGCTGACTACCTCAAAGTGGACTTGTTGTAGTAGGAGTCCTTTCAAAAAAATTACATCCATAGAATTGTAAAATCTCTTTTCGTATGAGAGTAACACTTGTAACATTTCTGCCCTTTGCATATCCTAGGAAAATGCACTTGTGAGCTTTGGGATCGAGTTTGCTTCGTGTTGGGCATGGATATAAACAAACACAAGACAACCAAAGATTTTTGGAGGTAATTGGGAAATAAGATGAGGCAGGAGTGTGTGGTCAAAAGGGTTTGGATAGGAGTTTTGAAGCCTAACACTCTACCTGGGAAGTCTCATTGATTAAGTATGTGGCAATTAATATAGCTTCACCCCACATATACTTTGGAACATGTGTGGTGAACATGATTGATCTAGCCATCTCTAGTAGTGCCTGTTCTTTCTCTCAAAGAACCCCATTTTGTTGAGGTGTTTCCACACAACTACCGATATGGACAACCCTTTATCCATCAAGAAATTAATGAGGTTAGACTCATAGTATTCAAGTGCATTATCGCCTTTAAGATCTTGATCTTAGTGTCAAATTGAGTAGAGATCATGTTGTAAAATTCTGAAAAAACTGCTCCAACCTCGATTTATCCTTCATTAAAAACAAACCATGTGTTTTTCGGGTATGATCATCAATGAAAGTGACAAACCACCTTTTCCTCGTTATACTTTTTACTCTTGAAGGCCCCCATACATCACTATGAATTAAAGTGAAAGGTATGGAAGGCAAATAAGGTAGTTTGGTATACACAGATTTGGTAAGTTTGGCAAATTGACAAATATCACATTGAAGATCATTGACATTACATCCTTTAAATTATTCAGAATTACAGACTTTAAATAACCAAAACTTGGATGTCCTAGTCTATAATGCCATAACATGATATTGTCTAAGGTTTGAGTGCAGTTCTTTGAGGCGATTCTGGGTCTTGATCTTCACAGGTTGACCACATACAATCTCGAAAGGTGGTTTAGCCCTCCCAATCACTTCCGTGAAGAGAAGGTCCTGAAAGTGCACTGATTCTTATTAAACACAACAAATCCAATTCAAATCTTTTGCAAGTTTATTGACAGATATGAGATTGCGGTCTAATTTTGGAACAAATAGGACATCCTTTAGGCATATCTTATTAGTGAGTTTAACATTTCCAAAACCTTTTGCATGAGAGATAGATCCATCAATGAGCCTTAATTTTATGAATTTGATGACATGGCATAAGGTGAGTTATGAGGTTTTTATTTTCAATATATGAGAGGAGGCCCTAATCAACAATCCATGTTTCATTACTAATAGAAGAGTAGAATCTACCCGCACTAGCCCGAGTAGCCGTGTCAAGAGAGGGACTACCTTCTTTTGTTGAGTGAGGAAAGCTTTGAATGCAAAGAACCGAGCATTCAACTTGTTATCATTCTCCTCTTCATTGACATGCCTACCCCGACTTTCCTGGTAGGCTTGGAGGATTTAGGCATGCCATGTAGCTTCCAAAGAAGTGTCCTTGGTGTGATTTGTGCGTTTGCGGTGCTCAGAACAACTTTCCGATTCGATCAAGAGGCTTCCCGACAATCACAGGTAGCACTTTCAAAGCAGGTTGTCGGTAGGAGGGAGTTCAAAGAAAGATCATTTTTCTCCTGCTTTCCTCATGTTTGACTTCCGCAAACATGGATTTGAGGTTTGGGAGAGGTTTTGTGGCAAGGATTCTTCCCCTAACATCATCAAGAGTAGGATTCAGTCCAGTAAGAAACTTGAATACTCACTTTTTTCTCAATAATGTCCTTATAAAGGGCAACATACTTGACATCATTCCAGGAGTGAGTTTCCAACATATCTAGGTGTTGCCATGCCCTAGACAGTTGGTTGAAGTATTGAGTTACAGACATATCTCCTTGTCTGCAGTTTTGAATCTGAGCTTCAAGTTCATACACTTCTGATGTATTGTCTTTCTTGGAGTAAAGGTCCCTGGCATTATCCCAGATCTCCTTTGTAGTATCATACATCATAAAGTTCTCACTAATCTCTTTTGTCATTGATCTTGTGAGAATGGTCATGACTTGATTATTAGTAGTATCCCATGCTTCAAATCTTGGGTCATCTTCTCAGCGAGGCGAGTTTAGAGTCGACAGTATCCCATCTTACCTTGTCAGAGATGTACATTTTCATAGACCTTGACCACAGCAAGTAGTTGTTGCCATCAAGTCTATGATTTGTGTAAGATGAATAGTCAGTGACCCCAGTCTGCTGAGGCAGCTGGGACTCAACTGAGGGTGAGGAAGCTTCAGATAATGAAGACATTCTTGATTCAAAGAGGTAATCGAGAATTTGCAGCGGATTCAGGAGTTTAAGTCTCTGATACCATGAAGAGAGTTTGAGAAAGTAAATAATACTTGAGTAAACTTCAACTTAGTTTATTCATCAAATGGAAGAAGTATAAATAGTTACAATTGATGTGAGATACTAGCTAGCTTGGGCGGCCACTAGCTATGGGCGGCAAGCATGCTTGTAAAAGTGAAAGTTATGTCTATGACATAAAGTAAACTAAACTAGAGTTTGACATATTAATTGTTTATATGTACCACAATTAATATGTCCTTTTACAAATAAAATGTACAAATAATGTATACACGGAAATAAATAAATATTACATAATATTTGATATGTAATATTTCCACAATCAGTTTTTTCAGATATGCTGTATGAAAAACTTATATGAAAAAAATCACAAATACTGATAAACTAAATAACAGAAAGTAAATGCGTAAAATAAGTAAGGCAAGAGTTATAGTGGTTCTAGGTGGTGTAATCATGTCGTCCACTCTTCCCCTGTGATGTAGGAGGAAACTTCCACTAGAACTTTCTGAGGTAGCCGGTTACAAAAATTCCTAATTGATAGTCATTGACTAATCCTTAGCTTCATTATCTAAACAACTGTAGAACATGTGTGATTGTGCTGCTCTGCAACTGCTTGAAACACTAGTCTTTAGAGGGTTGTATTGCCTCTTCTCCAGCTCCACCACAAACACATTCTACCCGACTGCTAAACAACAACAACTGTCTTTGGCAAATCCTAAACCGGATTGCTTCACAGTCTAAACCTTTGATAAAAATCAAAGTTGGGCTGAGAATCAATAAATTGATTCTCGCTTGTGGTTCTTCTAAGTGTCGGATTCTTCATTGAGTCTTTGTAGCTTGAACACTTGAAGAATTCTGGATATGATCTTGTTGAGCGCAAAGATTGATAGCAATTCAGATGAACAAAGACTTAGGCACAATAATTGTTGTATTCTCGCATTGTTGTATTGATCCTTGATGCCAAGTCCTCTATTTATAGTGTGAGGTCCAACGTTCATCTTGCTTGAATTTTGAATTCTATCAACGTCTATATTTTCAGATGTCAGATGTAAGTGACCGTTTTGACATGTCACTGCTTCATCCAATAATATTTCTTGATTTGTAACGTTCAAATGTAAGTTCAGTTCTTTGGATGACTGACTTTAAAACTGAGTATCCTGATCAGTTTTAGTCTGAGTTTTTCAGTTATCAGTTTGTCAACTGACTTAGAGCATTAACTGAGTTTTTACTCTTCTTCAAAACTTAGTACTCTATTCATCTGATTTCATATGACTAAATCAGAGTACACCATATCCTTAATAAATCTTCTAAGATATCATTGTCCTTATGATTCTTAGGTCTTGATACAAGATCCATAAAGTCAGTTCAGGCCATCACAGACTTACCTGAATTCTAACATTACAGTCTCAACTTCATAACTTAGTTTGAAACCTCGATTCTTCATTCTTCAATAACTGAGTCTGTGTCCCTCAGTTCTTCAGATACTGAGTTTGAACCCTTAGTTCTTCATCTTCTAGATAAGTCAACCGAGTCTGTATCCCTCAGCGAACGTATCTTCTTCACAACTGAGTAAACTTCAGTTCTTAGTGACATCTTCAGTTTTAGTCAATATCCAGTTTTATAGATGATTTCCAGTTCTCAGTTTTACGACTCTCTAACTATTACAGTGCTTGTCTGATATAACCTGTACAATTATCAGACTCTAATAAATCCTATACATTTAGTTCTAGACATCTTTTAGTTTTACACTACAACAGCTAGCTTCAGCACCTTATCAATGGGGTGTAAACAAACAAATAGATAAAAGATGAATCATCATCAAAACATAAATTTTATTTCCAACAGTATGTTTTTCAACAGAATTTTGAATATGCAAAAAGGTGGGAAATTGAGATCTTAACTTTTTCATGAATTGAGCTTTGCAATGTAGTTTGTAAGTCTCTAATTGAGTTCCACAACTCCAATTATGGTTTATATAGAGTGTGTGTGTCCTCAATTTCAACTAACTAATGTACTAGGAGTTTGACGAAATGCCCAAGAGAGCACTTTATGCTCTTCTTCATTCCAACTTTCGGCATGATATTATATATGTAACATGTTGAAAGTGAAAAAGTAATGTGGAATTAAACCAGAAAACAAGTTGAATATATTGATTAGGAAATGATCAAGAACACAGAACCATGAACTGCATGTTCTTCAACAGAATTTTGAATCTGCAAAAAGGTGGGATTGAGATCCTAACTTTTTCATGAATTGAGCTTAATTTACAATGTCGTTTGTAAGTCTCTAATTGAGTTTCCACAGCTCCAATTACGGTTTATATAGAGTGTGTGTGTGTTCTCAATTTCAACTAACTTACAACCTATAACTAACTAACTAACTAGTGTACTAGGTGTTTGATGAAATGCCCAAGAGAGCACTTCACCCTCTTCTTCCTTCCAACTTCTGGCAAGTTGTTATATCTGTAACATGTTGAAACTGGTAAATTAAATTGAAATTAAACCATAAAACAAGTTGAATTGATCAAGAAATGATCAAGAACAGAGAACCATGAACTTCATGTTCTTCAAAAGATTTTGAATATGTAAAAAGGCGGGAAATTGAGATCTTAACATTTTTTATGAATTGAGCTTTTCAATGTAGTTTGTGAGTCTCTAATTGAGTTTCCACAACTCCAATTACGGTTTATATAGAGTGTGTCCTCAATTTCAACTAACTAACAACTTATAACTAAATAACTAACTAGTGTACTAAGTGTTTGATGAAATACCCAGGAGATCACTTCATCATTTCCTCCCAGCTTCTGGCATGCTATTATATCTGTAACATCCCCCTCAAGCTGAAATGGGGTGCCAATTCAGGTTGCACTTCACCCTATTCTTCATTCCAACTTCTAGCATGTTGCACTAAAAATCATGTTTTTCGTAGTGCATCTCAATACTATTACTGCATCAACATTAGGTCCTACTTAGAACAAATGTGAGTATCTCCGTGTCACCACATCAACATGAGATCCTTCCTAGAACAAATATGATTATCTAAGTACAAAGTTACAAGGATTTTCACACATTTGTGAAAAGCATACATTGCATTGATTACAACATTGGTATTTATAGGCATAATTCCCTAACTCTAACCGCCATAAGATCTTTGTCGAAATTGTCATAAATATCCCAGATGTGAACCCCAGCTCCAGCTGTTATCCACCAGATGAAACTCAGCTCAAAAACTGACTTTCCAGACTTGTAACCAACTGCTCAAATGTAGAACTCGGATATACTCAGCAATAACTCAGCTGACAAAACTGAAAGCCGACTTCAGAAGAAACTCAATTTGCACTTCACCAAAACTGACTTTCACAGAACTGGATATCTTTACTGAACTGACCATCATTCTTAGTTTCAGTTTCATAGATTAGTCCCACTAGTTTATTCATCAGTTTAGAGATCACGTCACCAAAACTAACGACCTTGGTAAAGGAAATTTCAAGAATTCTTAGAATAATGGATAGAAATTGTAGTGCATCTGTTGTGGAATAGAATGGCATACCATTTAAAGGTCTTACAAGAAGTATGGATATCTCAATTAAACAAAAGGGAGAGACATGGGAAACAAATATGATTATCTAAGTAGTATCACGGAATGAACATAAGGTACCGCCTAGACCAAATGTGGGCATCTTAATAGTATCACTCCATCAACATAAGGTTCCACCTAGATGTAATGTGGGCATTTCAATAGCATCACCACATCAATAGAAGGTCCCGCCCACACCAAACGTGAGCATCTCAATTATAAGGGCCCACCAAGGCTATTATAGCAATCTCATCATAACCGTTCAAATTTACCAAGGTCCAAAACATTCACCTAGTATCATAAGGACAATGGAGCAACGTACCACAAAGATCACGTAATTAATTAACTATACAAAAATAAACTGTCTCAACATTCAATTCATGCAACTGCATTCATTTACATATCATATAAAACGCAAACAATTCATACACTTATTAGTTATCACGTCTAAGGTTTGATAAAATCAATAATTTAATTTGTAATTAATCATGGATACTCACAGGAATAACCGGCAAAGCTCGATTCCAATGTTTTATGTTCCTAACTTGCAGAACCAACATATATTGTGTATATATAAAGATATCATTATGTTATTACTACTATTTCATGTAATTGCATCGGAAAATTATTATAACAATATATAGCGTTTTTCCTCACTGTAATCTAGTCAACACGTACACAAAACACTAATCCTTTCTGCCGATGGGAAATGAGAAACGGAAGTGCATGTGTCTTGAGGATCATAACTCTCATATTCATAGATCGTAGTTTCTAGTATTGCCGGCCTATCAAAATAATTAAATAAAATTACAAATTATGTATGTATATTCACTTTAAGTCCATAGCAAATAAAATACTTAGAATACAACGCAAACTAATGATGGGTTTTATAAGGATTAATCTACGATAACATATACCAATAAATAGATATATAGAGAGAGTATCTCTCACAATCACATAATTAACTAATTAAAAATGACCAACAGACCATTCATTTGTATTTAACGGAACCAATAAAATACAAGTATCCTCTAAAATAAATTAGAAGTCAAGATTCAAATTTAAAGACAATAAATTTGTTGCTATTCTCTGAAGGCATCAAACTTGAATTGGAACCAACCAGTAAGCTTATCTCCCTTTTAGTCCATCTATATCTATATATATGAATCCAAAACTTGTGCAATACAGTAAACAAAGAAACAAAGAAAACACAAAGTAAAACTCCCTCCTGCATGCAATCAATGTCGACACCACAACTGTTGAGGCTTCTTGTGGTCGCTATAATGTGCACGATGGTGATGTTGTATACAAGTAGGGTTGCAGACGCAATCACTTGTGATGACGTGAATAACGACCTTCTTCCATGCTTAAGCTACATCACAGGAGGTGGACAAGTGCCCGTGAATTGCTGCAATGGTATGAAAACATTGGTGAAATCAGCAAAAGCCAAAAGCGATCGTCAAACAGCATGCAAATGCCTTAAGTCTCTTGTTACTAATGCTAGTGATGATGAGCTTCAGAGGGCTGCTGGACTCCCTAAGCAATGTGGAGTGAACATCCCTTTTAAAATTTCTCGCAACATTAACTGTTCAAAGGTAAATTAAGCTAAAGGATATCATGCATATTTCAAGAGCAGCACATAATTAATCATATGATATTTATGCGCATATTTGCCTCTTTCTTTCAATATTAGTCAATGTAAACAAAGAAAGTTATCTTGGAATGTAAAATATTGAAACATGTATATTGTAATCTTGGAATGTAAGATATTGTAACATGTATGTTAAGTATCGTGAGCCTTGTTTATTTATAATACTCACCGTATGTTTATTTTACCGGATGAATCCATAAAAGATATGAGTACTATACATTATAATAATTTGGTGTTAAATTAAAAAAACTCGGTTTTTAGGAATCGGATTGGACCTAGTGATACATACAACGAGTAATGATACGGGCACAACCTTGTGAACCTACGAACAATCGAAAACCCTAACATCAAAAGCCAAGAACCCTAACCTAGCATAACCAAACTACTAATTAAACGAGGAATTATGATGATTGCCTCTAAAAGAAGAATCAAACTTCAAAACTGCTGTAGAATCTGGAACTGTTTAGCAATAGAGACTCTGATCTGCAGTTTCGAGCCATAAACGATCTAGAAAGCCCGAAATTGGTGTGCTTAACTGAGAGATGCTCTACGTCCAGCGTGCCGGGGAAAAACAAAAACACGAAATTACGTATTCTAGGCTTTCTGAGAGCTTTTTTTTATAGGATCTTGACAGCCTTAGGTCGGTATCTGATGACTTAAGGAAAATGAAATCTTAAAAAGAAGAGAAAAGGAAAACAAAAATTCGAATGGACAAAAATAACCTTACAAAGATGTGAGGGGTTTTACACACTAATTAGCTTGAGCTGCCTCACTAGGTTTACAATCTAACCGGAAGAGTACCGGGTCAACTGTAGTCTAGCTATGTGAGCAAGTTCGTATCCTCAGAGAGAAATCTCACTTGAATACCAAAGTGACCCGAACATCTAGTGTAGGTGTATTTATAACTTCGAGAATTGAAATTTTAACCAACTACAAAGCAAATAATGAAAAGCGAACTACAAGTGAAATAACTAAAACTGTAATGACTCAAATTAATGAAAGGGAAATAATATGAAATGAAGTGGCTCGGGTGATGTTCCCAAAATATTCAAGCTGCAATTCATTGTTTTCACGTCAATTGATCTCTCGCATTAAGGTACTATAACCAAACATCGATCTATTGGCTAGGACTAGATTTGAATGAATGGCTACGCATTTAAGAGTTATGAATTGTCCAATCTAAAATTAGGTAACACATACACACTAGAAATCAATTCTATACTCCAGATGATTTTACAATGTGTTCATAGTGACTAGGTTCCATGTCAATTTTTACAATCACGCCTCAAATTAACACTTAGATGATGTAATTGGTTGCGAATTAATCACACACATTAAGACCAGTCACCATGCAGACTTGAGCTAATTAGGAACATATAAGACTACTCAACTTGAATCCAAGCAATCACAAGATCTCTAGCCCAAATTCACATCACCCAAGCCCCTAAGGTGTTTAACTACTTATAATTTCAACAAAAACACAAAGCAAAGATAAAATTAAACCAATAATCATAAAAAGAAAGTTGAAGCAAAGTACCAAATGTTTGGAGTTGATGAAATTCCTCTTTCTCTTCAAATCTCAATGGAAATTGCCACTTTTCCACATGAATATGATGATGGGAGGATGCAAATCTAAGGGAAATCTAGCATGAATTTGAGATGGCCAAGCTCCAAGGTCGCTACCCAACCTTAGAAAATCGGAATTGTGCGAAAAATGGTGTCTAAAACGCTTAAATAATGTTCCAAAACGAAGCAGAAAAACTGTTGAGATAGGGCATGCCATGCACCATGGTCAAGATGGGGTGCGCCATAGTGAGTAAAAAGTCAGGCAAAAATGAAATTTCGCTTCTTAGGGTACTCTATGCTCTTATGGGGTGCGTCATGCACAGTTTCCTTCATTTTTCTTCGTTTCTTTTCTTCCATACACTCCTGACTTGATCATGCTTCATTACCGCGATCCTTTTCATCACTTCCAGGCTTTAAAATACCTATGTCCTGCATCCAAAAAGAACTATACCATGCATAAACCCGCAAGAGACAAAGGTAAAGCATAACTCATCTTGAAAGGTGTGGTATGTGGGCAAAAATGCCTTAAATCCCGTGACATGCAATACATGGTGGAAATGCATCAAATATCAATTAAATACCCCCAGAATTATGCCAAATAAGTCATAAATGAAGGAAAACCATACGTAAAATGAAGCGAAACGATAGAACCACAATGAAAAGATACAACCATTCGAGACAACGTTAATCCACACCTTTGATTTTTGTGTCATCGATATTGATTGATCTGTATCCCACAATAATTAATGGTGTAGATCAACGTTATGTCAATTAATTGTGTTTTACATTATGGATGTATCATTGCTTTAAAATGAAAGCATGGTTGATTCTCATCACACGCCTAGCTAGGCCAAATGTGGGCATCTCAATGGCATCACCGCATCAATTAAAGGCCATGCCTAGCTAGACCAAATGTTAGCATCTCAATTATATGGCCCCACAAAGGCCTTTATAAGAATCAGATCATAAAACCTCCCACTTGGATTAAATGTGAGTGTATCAAATCATTTTATCTTACCAAGGTCCAAAACTTCCGCCTAGTATCGTAAGGACAATGGAGCGACATACACAAATTAAGATCACATAATCAATTGACTATTCCAAGATAGACAATCTCAACATTTAAATCAAGCAACTACATTTAGTTCGTCAAACATTTACATATCAAATAAAACACAAACAATTCGTGCACTTGTTAGTTATCACGTATAAGGTTTGATAAAATCAATAATTTGTAAGGGGAATAAGGGTAAAAGACAGAAATATTTCATCAATTGAGTAGAATGACAGTCTTTTGAAACTTTTGCATAAAGGACAAAACTATTTATTCACTGTCGAAATTCACTTGTGCTCGAAATTCATTGTTTAAATTTCTCACGAAATTCACCGTTTAAATTCACTAATTTTCAAAATTCATTGTCGAAATTCACCGATTTCGGGATTCATTTTGTCGAAATTCATCGATTTCTGGATTCAATTGGGAGATTCATTTGATTTTGGGATTATTTGTTTGTTTTTTCTCGCTATAAAATTATGCAGTTGTCATTCTCCCAATAAAAAATATGTAGTTGTCATGTTACTTAAAAATATTCTAGATTGTGTCATTATCCATAATTTCCCATAATTTGTAATCATGGGTACTCACCAATGATTTATGTTGCTAACTTGCAGTGCCAACACATACATATATCGTGTATATATAACGATATCATTATGTTATTACTACTATTGCATCGGACGATTATTATAACAATCTAAAGTGTTTTTCCTCAGTGTAATCTAGTCAACACGCAAAAGTCTACTCCTTTTTGCAGATGAGAATTGTGAAGTGGAACTGCGGGTGTATTGAGAACCATAACCAGATTGTAGGTTTTAGTGTCGTCTATCAAAATAAAAGAAATTATCTATAGGTATTTATCTTTTCATGTGATAAAATCATTATACCCAGGATCTCAGTCATATATGTTAGATCAATGATATTAATTATAAGACGGCGTACTTGAATCTGTTCAAAAGATCGTTCTGTCATAGAGCTGTCACAAATATTAAACTTTCAAGCCAGCATGCAAAACCCTAGTCATTTATGCCGATGGTATCATAGAAATATATATAGAAGTAGAAAAACGGGTGTGTTGTGGATCAACCATCCTATTTATAGAATGTAATTTTCTAATATCGTCTATCAAAATAAAATAAATTACACTTTAAGTACATATCAAATAAAATACTTAGAATGAACTCAAACTGAACAATGACTTTTATAAGGATTAATTTTATAATATCGAACACCATAACTATATATATATATTCATAATCACAATCAATTAAAAATAACAAAAAGACCAGTCATTTGTATTTGTTCTGCTTAAAAAGATTAAGTTTTACCATGTTATCTTTGAAGCAACGGAACCAATAACATACAAATATCCTCTAAAATAAATTACAGGTCAAGATTCAAACTTAAAGACAATAAATTTGTTGCTATCCTCTGAAGGCATCAAACAATTGGAACTTGTTTTCATACTAATTAAACCAACAGTAAGCTTTAAGCAAAAACCAACAGTAAGCTTATCTCCCTATTATTCCATCTATATATATCAAACGGCAATTCTCCAAAATTTCAATCCAAAACTTGTGCAATTCAGTAAAACAAGAAACAATAAAACACAAAGCAAAACTCCTCCTGCAATCAATGTCGACACCACAACTGTTGAGGCTTCTTGTCGTCGCTATAATGTGCACGATGGTGATGTTGTATACAAGTAGGGTTGCAGACGCAATCACTTGTGATGACGTGAATAACGACCTTCTTCCATGCTTAAGCTACATCACAGGAGGTGGACAAGTGCCCGCGAATTGCTGCAATGGTATGAAAACATTGGTGAAATCAGCAAAAGCCAAAAGCGATCGTCAAACAGCATGCAAATGCCTTAAGTCTCTTGCTACTAATGCTAGTGATGCTGAGCTTCAGAGGGCTGCTGGACTCCCTAAGCTATGTGGAGTGAACATCCCTTTTAAAATTTCTCGCAACATTAACTGTTCAAAGGTAAATTAGCTAAAGGATATCATACTTCAAGAGAAGCACGTGATGATATATATTTATGTGCATGTTTGTCTGTTTCTTCCAATATAAGACAATGTAAACAAAGAAAGTTTTCTTGGAATGTAAAATATTGTAATATGTATGTTAAGTGTCGTGAACCATGTTTATAATACTGGATGTATGTTTATTATACAGGACAAATCATAATCACAATCATAAATCATAACATACAGGACAAATCATAATCACAATCATAAATCATAAACTATATTAAAAGAGCCAGTTGTTGTAGAAATCTAGGCCCAAACCTATATAAGAGGAGGGGTCTCATCCCCAAAACCTAGGTTGTGAGGTGAGGGAAGTCAATCTCTTAATATAGTGGGTGATACAATAGCAAGTGCCCAATGTGGGACAACTTTAACACCCCCCTCAAGTATTGTCCTATAAAGAGCCTGGGCCACATGGCACACAAGACATATAAAGGGCACGACAAGGCCAATAAAAAGGCCCAACACTTGCACAAGGGTGGCTCTGATACCATGTAGAAATCTAGATCCAAACCTATATAAGAGGAGGGGTCTCATCCCCAAAACCTAGGTTGTGAAGTGAGGTAAGTTCATCTCTTAATATGGTGGGTGATACAATAGCAAGTGCCCAATGTGGGACAACTTTAACAGTTGTTTCCCACATAAGTGTTTCTCCCTCGGGTGTTTCTCCAAAAAGTGTTTCTCCGCAATTTAATAAAATAAAATATAATATATAAATAAAACAAGATAATTAAAATATTGAATTAAGACTTGGATGGCTTTCACGTCATATGCCTTCAAACTAGACAGGATTTACGTTAAAAATAAATACGATGAAAACTAGATAGGATTATTAAATTATTATCATTATCATAGATAAAAATATAGATAAATAGGAATGATTAATTCATTATCATAGAAAAATAAAAATAAATAAATAAAACCAACCATGAACCATACATAAATACTTGGATGTTCATTCACGTTATATTTCACATGTCAACATTTAAAATTACAATGAATTACTTTCCCAGTCCTTTTATTTTTGTAATTTAAATCTTATAGTTATTGTATTTCAAATAATGTCAAATTTAAAACTATAATACCATGTAAATTTATACAATTTCTAATTAGTCTATAACTATTGCAATCATATTATAATTATTAACTAAAAAAATAAAAACAAAATATGATTCTATCAAATGATATATAGCATTAAAACATTTAATATTTCTTTATTTTTTTGAATAAACATTGTTTTTTTCATGATGTGTCTTTATGAGATGCATTAAAGATTTTGAGCGTTCTGGAAGGTTTGGTAAAGGATGCAATAGCTCATTCATTGTCCTTATTCCCAAAAATTGCAATCCCACTTCCTTTAAAGATTATCGGCCTATCAGTTTGGTTGGGAGTCTGTACAAAATCATTTCTAAATTGCTTGCTGAGAGACTCAAGAAGATTATTCCCAATCTTATCGACCATTGTCAATCAGCCTTCGTTAAAGGTAGACAAATTCTTGACGGTGTGTTGGTTACAAATGAGGTGGTGGATTATATCAAAAAATCAAACGGTAAAGCCTTTATTTTCAAAGCTGATTTTGAAAAAGCTTTTGATTCAGTTAATTGGGGATTTTTGGACTCTATTATGGAACAAATGAACTTTGGATTGACTTGGAGGAAATGGATAAGAGGTTGTTTGTCATCGGCTCACGTGTCTGTCCTTATTAATGGGAGTCCTTCTGAAGAGTTCAAGATGGAAAGAGGAATACGTCAAGGCGATCCACTCTCTCCATTTCTTTTTCTCCTTTTTGCTGAAGCTCTCAATGTGCTTATGAGGAAAGCTGTGACAATTGACAAATTTAAAGGAGTCGATGTTGCTTTTCACGGTAATCATGTTAATCTCACCCACCTTCAGTTTGCAGATGATGCTATCTTTTTTGGAGCATGGGATATGGAAAATCTTAGTAACCTGAGCAGAATACTGAAGGCATTCGAGCTCATTTCTGGTTTGAAGATTAACATGACTAAAAGCAAGTTATACGGGTTAAATATTCAACATGTGGACCTAACTTTCGGAGCTCGTTCTTTAGGTTGTAATGCTGCCGAGCTCCCCTTTTCTTATCTGGGATTACCTATTGGCAAAAATATGAATCGTGTCAACTCATGGCAGCCGGTGATTGATAGATTCAAAACAAAATTGACAGGATGGAAGTGTAGATTTCCGTCGATGGGTGGAAGACTTACTCTCCTCAAATCGGTCCTTGGTAGTCTTCCTTTGTACTACTTCTCTTTGTTTCATGCTCCTATTGCTGTGATCAACACCTTAGAACAAATTCGAGCGCGTTTTTTCTGGGGAGGGGTTGGCGATGAGCGTAAAATTTCTTGGATCTCTTGGTCATCTATTCTTAAACACAAATCTCAAAGGGGCTTAGGGGTTGGAGGGTTGGGGATTCAAAATGTTGCTTTGTTGGGTAAATGGTGGTGGAGATATAATGTAGAGAAGGGAAGCTTGTGGAGGAGTATTATTCAGTTGCTTTATGGAGATGAGGGTGGTTTTAATTGTGAATCTGTGATGGGTAGGAAAGGCAAGGTTTGGGGCAACATTATTAGAAATGTGAATAGAATTGAAAAGAAAGGAGTGAATCTCATTTCATCCCTTAGATATAAGGTAGGGGATGGAAATAGTGTAAAATTTTGGAGAGACGTTTGGGTGGGAGATGAGTCTTTCAAGTGCCGTTTCCCGAGACTTTATCACCTTTCTAGTGGAAAAGATTGTTTGGTAAAAGACCGTAGGAGGATCTGTGATGGTGTTTGGGAATGGGAGTGGGATTGGCGAAGGAAATTAGAGGAAGAGAATTGGGCGAACTAGTGGACTTTTATGCTTTTCTCCCCTGACACACTTCTCTTCATGCAGTCAACATGATGTTCCCACGTGGAGTTTCAATCCAAAAGGAACCTTCTCGGTGGCTATCTTGAAGGAAAAATTGCTTGAAGCTGATAGATCTACCTTAGAAAATGATGCTCCTCATTTTCGTTGGAATAATTTGGTACCATCAAGGTGAATATTTTTAATTGGAGGGCTTCTCGACATAGGCTTCCCACTCTTTCGAATCTCTCGACGAGAGGTATCATTCTCCCTAGCCTTCTATGCCCATCTTGCTCCTTGGATTTGGAAGATGAAAATCATTTGTTTTGTCATTGCCCCTTTGCTGTGAAGATTTGGGACAAATTTTCATCTTGGTGGCAAACTCAGTTTATTTCACTTTCGAATTGGAGATCACTACATCACAACACTCCTTTGCATGTAAAGCAAAACAAATTCTGCAAGGTGTGGGATGCTACGAGGAAAATTACATGTTGGAGTATTTGGAAAAGAAGGAATAATCTCATTTTCAACTCAAAAGCTGCGGCAGTGGAGGACATATTTGCTGAAATCCAAACAATCAGCTTTGCGTGGATTAATGGTCGATGTGACAAGCTTGCTTTAGATTGGAACAAATGGAAGTCGTATCCGATAGACGCTCATAGTTAGGCAGATGGAGTTTTATTCTACATGTACTTTCCTTCTCTAGCATCTTGTTAGAGAATTCACATAAATAAAATTATAATTGCCGATCAAAAAAAAAACATTTAAAATCGACTATAGAATAATCTAAAACATGAATTCATAGTGTATAATATAATTGATCAAGTATGCAAAAAACATTACATTCTTTACGGTTAAAAAATAAAAGTTGTATAAAAATTAAAATGAGAACGGATAACAATACATCGATATTAATATATATATATATATATATATATATATATATATATATATATATATATATATATATATATATATACAAGATATTAATTTAGTAAATTTAATCATACAACAACATAAAGTGTCCCACTAAAAAAAGACAAAGAGTCGCCTTTTTTTTAATTCATCCCCTCGTCACTTAAAATTGGTTATATGAATTCAAATGCACTAAATAAATTAATGATCATCTGAAAACCACCAAAGGAATGTGTACTGCGTAGTGAAAAATACTTCCACATGCATGATGTTTTAGATGATTAGATAGTAGGCTTAACAGAAATACATTTTCAAGGAAAAGCATATGTGTGGTTTGGAAATCTGAGATTGAGTTTTCCAACAATCAATTGGACATTACTTAGGGAAGAAGTTATAAAGCGATTATGGGGCAGGCCAATAAAACTGACAGCAGATGAATTCATCAACTCTGACAAAAGACCACAGTAAAGAAATATTTATCAGAGTTGGAGAAATTAAGAAGCTTGGTGCTGTTACAAAATCATATGTTGAAAGAGACTTACTTCATCAAATGTTTTATAAAAGGCATTAAGACTAAAATTAAGTCTATGGTATATGCCAGAAAGCTATTATAATGGCATTGAATGACATGCATGTACATAAAAAGTACCATAGCCAGCCTAGGTTTTCCATTCACCACTAAGGTGAATGATATACTACCTGACACTGAGAATAAACCAATGGTACATAAGGCAATTACTCCTGAATAGTTACGGGAAAATAAAGCTATTGGGTTATGTATCAGGTGTGATGAAAAATACACCCGTGGCCAAGTATGCAAGCAGAAACACATACAATTTTGGGTACCTGAGGATGATGGAGTTGGAGATATATTGCAATGTGATAGAACCAAATCACCCTATGTTAATCACTGTTGTAGACGGAAACAGAATGGTAAGTGAATTTAAGTGTTGTAAAAAGATGTGAGATTGATCAAGTTGAGAGGTTATGACATTGTATTAGGGATGGATTGGATGAAAAGTTACAGTCCTACCTATTGTCCCTGTCTTATTGCTAGCAGAGCTATATATAAATATATTTTCCTTGTGCTACCAAACCCATCAATAAAAAACATAGCACGGTGGCCATTATCAAACTTATAGGAAATTTACTTTGTTGTCTAGGGTTAAGCGTTTCTTCTAAAATCTAATTTTCTTAGGGAATCTCTATAGACAATTCATCACGAAAATAAATTATATGAATATGTAATAATAAATATATGAATTTTTGTCATTTAAATAAAACTCTTTTTTTTTTATAAATCGGATTGACCTAGTGGTCGATACCATTGCACTTCCTAAGAACCAGAGTTCGATTCTCATCCTCGCATCACTATAAAAATCTCCTTCCTCATTAATTCTCAATTTTTAGGCGACATTCTCACCTTAAGTTTAATTCATTTTCAACTATACGAAAATTAAGTAGAATATAAATATTATTGAAAAAGAATATAATAATGTGCATCCATTCATATATTACTTAGTTACACCATCGCAAAAGTTGAAAATTAACTAGTTCACGGGGCCGGATCGTCCCATTGGTATAAATTAACAACGGGTTACGAAACGGTTGACTTTATTCCTTATATATCCATTACCTAGTTCTCCTATAAAACTGTAATTTCAATTGCACTCAACAAGGGGAACAGCCGGTAAAATTTCAACTGTAAACACCCCTTAGTGTACGAAGAGGTATGTAGCTTTGTCCACTTTGAACCTCATAGAATAGGATGTTGAAAAATTTACTGTTTCGGATATGTGTGTGTGTGTATATATATATATATATATATATATATATATATATATATATATATATATATATATATATATGTGTGTGTCTCTCAAAATATTGACATGTGTGCATTTTATCACCTTGCTTAAGGTGTGTGACTTGTAAGAAGAAGAATAAACATTTTTGAACGAAAACCTAGCTCTCGCACACTGTTATTGCGAAGAAACTGCTTGGAGTATTGCCTTTTTCACTTCCATTATGGTTACCTTTTTCCCATTGAGGTTATCTTTTACCTGCCCAAATAATAATAGGAAAAATTCAGCCTTCAACCAAATTAAAATAAAGGGGTATATTTCCTTCTGCCCGGCTAATTAAGCCCACCCATAATTTAAAAAATAAAAAATAAAACGTTTACACCAAATTAACTATCTTATAAAATTCGGGTTATCACACCAAAGTCATTTTTACCTGGCTCGTCCAATTAACCTATCAAAATACAAATTATTTGCTATAGTCTCTATGCTTGTTGAACTGGGGTTTTATCGTCTTAATTATGCATAACACGAGACATGATACGTATGCGATACGTACAAAGAATAAAATACATTTTTTTTTTTTATACACATGTGACACTTCCATTGGTGAAATAAAACTTTAATACATGCGTACCTTAGCTCTCAACTCGGCCATAAAAACCCTTTAGAAAGAGAGGATTGATAGATGTAATCTCAACCCTAAACAGCCTGAGGATTTGCATAATATCAAGCAACAGCCCTTCTCGGTGCCGACACTGTAGCTTCACCAATACGTTGTTCTCAATTATGGAAACCTCCACATGCACCACCGCCATCTCATTTCCGGTGGTGACAGCTTTGAGCTTTCCTCCACCGTTTCCACTATCCATTAATCTCATTTTCTTCTTAATCATACTCTGCCCACCAACACCTCCCTTTTGCTCCTTATTAACTTGAACATTATTCTCTTTCAAATCTTCTATTTGTTTCTCACGCGCTTCCAGTTCTTGAATCTTTTGCGCAATTGCTTCACGTATTCAATTGTATCTCCAAGAATGGATGCCTTATCCATTTTAGTAACAAAGGGTACCAGTGACCTTAATGTAATGAAACGTTCATTCAATTTTCTCTCCGCGGCGTTCTGCCAAAACATTATTTGCACCGCTAATAAGCACTTCCTGATAATCAGAATAATGATAAATAAACTATGAATTAATTGCTTAATCTATTTAGATGAATCAGAGGTAAAATTAAAATCATATTTATACTAATATATACCTGATTTGTGCCGGCCTTGTGTAAACGTGATGCTCGTTTGAAGGCTGAGGATTTTGGATCCGTTGTTGTCTTTAGAGTGGTGGAGTGGAACCTAAAAGAGAATATATTTGAGCTTCCTTTGGGAGAAGGGGCCACTGATTAGATGGTCGTAAAGCGGAGCTGCCGGAGGATGACCACTTGAAGAAGGCGGAGTGTGGTGAGTGATGGATGTAGCTTGTGGCGGTGGAAATATCAGAGCACCGGCTAGATTGGCCTTGTAGGATGATTGCCACCGTTTGGGAGTAGTGGGTATCTTCTTCTTGAGCTAATTCATCAAATGAAAAGACTCATGTGTCACATCCATCACATATTCATTTTAGGGCAAACGTGAAAAAATATGTCTTGAAAGGCAATTATTTGAATAAATATGCCTCAAAAATAATATTTGTGATATCTCACATCGGTAAATTAAGTGAATGCTCACCCCATATAAGTGTGAGACATAAAGGTCTTGTCAACTCGGGTTAGCCCTTTTAGACCAAGCGAGGACGGCGGTTCAAGCGATTGACCGTGCACATTTATGACTCATTTAGTGCTACCAGCCCGGGTGCAGGGGTGTTCTGAGAATGGTATATTGAGCCGACTATCGACGGAACTATGCTACCGCGACCGCACAAGAAGACGGTGTAAGGATGGCCTCTAGTTACCTCGATAGGGACGATCCGGGACAAGTCTTGCCGCCGTCTGGCGAGGACGCCTTGATCCCTTATAAGGGGGAGAATGTGATATCCCACATCGGTAAATTAAGTGAATGCTCACCCCCATATAAGTGTGAGACATAAAGGTCTTGTCAACTCGGGTTAGCCCTTTTAGACCAAGCGAGGACGGCGGTCTAAGCAGTTGACCGTACATTTATGACTCATTTAGCGCTACCAGGCCCGGGGTCTGGGGGTGTTACAATATTTGTGGCATGCATATACTCTAAAAGCATTTCGTGACAATTCCGTAGCTAATATGTCACGATATGCTTTCAAAGCATATGCCTCAAATGTTATTTTGAGGCCTATTTTTCATAGTATTACCTTTTAAGGCATTTTTTTTTTTCAGGTTTCGCTTAATTTTAGTTGTTTAGAATATACACCAACGTACACTATCAATTACATATAAATCTCTATATAATAGTCTTCTTTAATATATGGTTACACATTTTTCATTTCTTCTTTTTTGGATGAGAAATATTTTATTATGGGGCTTATCCATCAAGATGATAGACTAGCCAGAGAGTTACAAGGAAACAATGTGAGTATGAAACAACCGATCAAAATAGACAGCAAAGCGCCTATTAGTCTAATTTGTGTTATTTAAAGGATTGCTTTTTCATTTGTTCCAATCTAGGGTAATGACTATCTTTTTTTTTAGCATAAATCATTTTTTTTTATCGGCAATAAATATTTTATATTTATGTGAATTCTCTAACAAGATGCTAGAGAATGATAGTACATGTAGAATAAAACTCCAAACAATACAACAGATAGTAAACTACAATCTGCAAAAAGAGATCGTCAAATCTGCCTAATTAGGAGCGTCTATCGGATACGACTTTCATTTGTTCCAATCGGATACGACTATCATATCTAACATTAATCCATAAGAAGCTAAAATTTGAATTTCCCCAAAAGTGTCCTTCTATGTGGTAATCTTGGAGTTGAAGATCAAATTATTTCTACACTTCCAAGGATTCCATCGTGTACTTTTCTTTGTTACACCCCAAAGCTTAGAGAGCTTGTTTTGTCTCACATGTTAAGGTGTGAAGATCGTCAATCCAAAAAAGTATCATAATGAAAATGTTGCCAAGATGAAAGATACTCTATTGCAAACATATAGTTGTTTGTGTAAATGATACACATCTGACGATCCGAGTGAATAAAACTAGAAGGGAAACTTGGAAAAATATGCCTTAAAAGGAAATTATTTGAAAATTAGGCCTCAAAGAAAACAGGCATATGTTGTAAGAACATTTTGTGACGCATTCGCCACAGATTAGTTTGGAAATGTCACAAAACACTTTTAGAGCAGCATATGCCATAAATATTATTCTAAAGACTTTCTCCTTCACATTTAACCTTTTTCTTCTTTTCTTTCTTTTACTTTGGCACACGCCATACAATTAATTTACATGTGTACTTCTGCGTGCAAAATGGTAAAGGCCGGACATTACCTTTCCGACATGAGCAATAATGATACACGCACACTGGTGTTGACATAACGGTTATCTGCACAGTTGATCATGATGAGTTTACATCATGATCAATTTAGAGAATCGCTTTTACATGTATTTAAAGATTTACACATTCAAATCTAAAAGAGTATACACAGTGGAATTTCAGTTATGTAGGCGTATCATTATCAATAAAAGATAATATAAAAAAAAGTTACCTGGAGGAGAAAGCGGGAAATGAGAGATGTTGATTTGGGGATCCTCCTCTCCATATGGCCATCTGCCCAAATAATCTGAATCCATATCGTCATTTGAGCCACCGTCTATTGATCCAATCCTAATATCATCATTCGGTACGTAATTAGGGTTTTGAATCAACGGAGAATAAATAACGTCGTTAAAAGATAGTGCTTCCGAGTCTCTGGAAGATTCGGCGTCCTCTTCATCATCTTCACCTTCCTCATCGTCCTCGGCCTCTTGATCTTTTTCTGAATGATTAGTGCCGGCCACATGTGGGCTTATAGTGATGTATGCTGCAGGTGATTTAATGCCGGTGGAAGACGGACAGAAACCTGAAACATTTGGTGGATTGGAAGTGGATTGCTCTGACAAAGCTGGTTCTTGAGACTGAGATTCTTCACTCTGAATGAAGAAATTTATGATCTGTTGTACGAATCTAAGGTCTTCTCGAACCTGTTAATTAATTATCAAATTAGTAAAACTGAAAAGTTTGTACAATTAATTAAATTATACTGTAGAGATTGGGGAGTTAAAAATAGTCACTTTTGTGTAGTACCGAGTTCAACTACTCCTTCCAGCAAGGGAATGCATACCACTGTCTGTAGAGTCATGCACACATCCAGCAAAATAAATATACACTATTCAACTCAAACTGACTAAAAATGCATTAATTAATGGGTATAAAAAAAATTTGTTTCTGACATAATTAACTTTTCAGAATTAACCAAGTTACCTGAATTTTAGCACTCTGTTCACGGCAACCAGGCAACGATGCATTGATGAAGATGAAAAAATAAAAATAAAAGTTAACTCTTCACTTGAAAAGAAAGAAAAAAAAATAGAACAAATGATTAGCTAGATTCGAGTTAGATACATGGTTTTATGTGATCTGATTTTTTAAAATTTAAAAAAAAAAAAAAAAAAAAATGATCGATTGCAAGGGAAATATTGAAAGAGATGTAATTTAAAGGGAAGAAATAAAACAAAAAATTAAAAATTAAAGTTAAGAGAAAATTAAAGGTGATAGAGCTAACCTTTGCCAAAATGGCTCTTAAAATTTGGGTGTCTACTACTTCATTTGCACCAGTCAACCATACATGCTGCCTCTTGGCGTATGCCCTTCCTGGTAGTCTGATATTTCACAATTTTATTCACCACTTTTTATTTACTAATTTATCTAACAAAGTAATACAATTGATTATTCTTAGATGATCACTTTAATTCACACCGTAAAAATCATTATTAACATATAAACACACGGCTCCATATATCCCCGGCCTGGCCTCCACCCAAACCCTAGTCCGGTAGTCCCCTAAGACGTCAGCGTACTCATGTTTTACTGTTTCCTTTTATTTATTTCTTCACTTCATCACAGAACAGAAACACTCCATCGTTGATTTATAATTACATATCATAAGTTTACATATACAAAACATACGTATTTTACGATCAACGAAGATATATGTGATGATCGAGTCGGTGGGATCAAAGTCTGATTATTGGAATGTTTTATTATTATCTACCTATCAAGTAATAATCAGTTTGCACATTGTAATAAATATTTCACCTAACACAAGTGAGCCTTAGAAAAGTCATGTTTTCTTTATTAAAGTATATAAAATGAAACATATATATATCATTATTGCTCTTACACAAAGCCGTACATGCTCAATCACACTGTTTTCGTTACAAGTCTTTCGGAATCATAATTAGTCACCTACTCAATTTACACCATCGTTTAAAATATAAGTCATTTTAATTTTTTAATATAAGTCGCTTTATAATAGCATTGATTTATTATTAATTTTTTTCATAATCAAGAGGATGAAAGGATTTGAACTTATGAGGTATCACCTCTTGGTGATCACTCATCGACGGATATGTTTTTATGTGTAGTGATGATACAGTTTCCGGAGGTTTAATTTGTTAAATAGTACGTCTATAGTTACTATTTCTTCGGACCACTCAGAGATTATCGGTTTATGAGTCATCAGTACTAGAACTTGTGCCATTGTGATATGTGATATTTCTTCCTTGTCCTGGCCATTATGAATACAATGTAACTTTGACCGCACAAATAAGTAATGGGTATGTCAAAAGATAGCCTGACAAAGCAAGTAGCCCTAAATAATTAATTATTTACATGATCAGCTTCAACAATACGATGAGATTTTTATACAAAATGTACGCTATAGTGGCAACATAGTATTTATATTCACTAAGTCCTTTTCTACATGCACTTATGAAATTAAAACATGTTCATAGTTTTAGAATGTCTAGGCTAGGACAATTTTCGTTTTTAAAAGGAGCAAAACCATCTTGAAGATTAAGTTATAAAAACAAATTATTGTATTCTTTTTCCCTTAATTAATACATTTCTCCTCAAAAGGTTTTTTCTTTAGTTAAATGTTTTTAACGAGGCAATTCTTGCAGCACATAAAAACATGAATGTTTTTTCACTGGATTTTCTAGCAATAATTTTAACGAGGCATATACTTCTCATAGTATGTTCAAAAGGAGAGTGTTATGAATACAGATTAATATGTATGGATATTACTTATTACAATATAATTAAACTCTCATTTCTATGACCTTTAGTTTTCTATGAACTTTGGTCAACCCCGTTGTCTTTGTTGTTGTTGTTGTTTTTAATCAAGCGGGGTCTAATCTCTTTAAAGATAAAATATAGGATTCCATACACATGAGGACAAAGCGGCATATGACGCTATTAGATCTTTTAGTTTATGGCTATTTTTAAATGATCGCCAACTGATGCGCTGTGTGCGCTCTCTCTCTCATATATATATATATCAAAAATTAAGTGTATTTTTCCATACAGCAAAATATCGTAGCACGAATATTTTTTTTCCATTTTTATCCTTTAAATTTTACGTGCTTATTCATTCTGACCCAAATTGAGGCAGAATGTTGAGTTCTTTTTGCCCGAATTTGGGTAATAATGTATGAAATAAACTTTTTGACTGGTATTGGGTCTAGAACACACTTAACTTCTGAATAAAATAAAGTCAGAATATTCAACTTCAATATGACTTATGTTGGATCTGAATAGAGAAAAATACTCCATCCGTTTTAAAATAACTGAGTCAGTTGCCAAAAACACGTTTATTAATGATGGGATTTAATGATATGACTTTAAGGATGTAATGACTAAAAAATCCCTATGATACAATTAATGAAGTATCATTTTTAACTTCTTATCTAGTATTAAATAAGGGTAAAGTAGGAAAATTAGCAATAAATGCTAGTTAGGAAAATGTTCTGGCTCAGATATTTTAGAACAAATTTTTCTGGCAACTGGCTCAGTTATTTTGGAACGAATGAAGTACTAATTAATAAAAAAGAATACAAACCTAACTTTGATAATCATAAGAGTCGCGTAATATATTATTTATATTTAATAGTAAATCAAAAGATAAGAGTTATTAATTTCAACAGTAAAGTGACATGCATACGGTTGGGTACAGGACTATTATTAAAGGAAGATTGGAGAATCAATTTAATTACAGGACTATTACTAAAGTTTGGGGTCCATTTCACAATCAACATCTAACATTAATTCGTAACATACAAAGGCTTCACTCGTTATCAGTAGCAACGTGGGCGATGGAAAGAAAAGAAAAGAAGACCACACTCAATACCTAATTTTGTACTAGTAATTAATTATTAGATGACCTGACCCAAAAAAAAAAAAAAAAAAAAAAAAGAATTTATTTATTAGATGACTAAGGTTCCTTGTCTATTAAATGGCCTGGCCTCTGTACCAGGAAAGGCATACTGTAATTATAAGAATGCTGGGATCCAACGAATTAAACACAGTGATCTGAATAACTGAATGAAACAACACCTTTTCGATGTTACATACTATGGAATTGATATATTTCTAAATTCTAAAGTTTAAAATATCATTTTTGACTATTATTAATAAGATGGTTGTGATATTTGAAAAGTATAAAAGCACGGGAGAAAGTAATAATAAATAGAGGAAATTAGGTTTAAATCCATGTTTTGGAGCACTTGTTAACCTTTAATCCACACTCTTTTTTTTTAGTTGCAATAAGAATAAAATAATTTTACTTAGACTAAAATACCCTTACTATACGCAACAATCTGAACGCACTTTTTTTTTTAGTCTAAGTAACAGATTAGGGATTTTTACTTAGACTAAAAAATCCCTAATCTGTTACTTAGACTAAAATACCCTTACTATTAAGGATGGGATTTAATAATTCACAATTTACTGTTTGTGTTATCTTGAATATTCCTCAATTTTCGGAAACATTAATCATAACTGTATCTTCATTGCTTGCTCTAATCTGTTAGCTTAACTGTATCTTCATTGCTTGCTCTAATCTTCGATCATTTCTTTTTTTGCTTTGTTTTTGGGTGGTTTTGCCTCATGAGAAAAAGATAAATGAAACATTGATTCCGTTTCAAAGTGGTTATTCTCAATCATTTTTCAATTTTCCAGCTTCCTTTGTGTTCTTATTGGGGTCAAGAAACATAATTTATTGGCTAGCTTGTTTGATAGATGGTGAAATGGAGTGAGGTGGCCAAATGTAAACCATGGATATACATTGGTACATGGCATTTGGTCATATTGTTCTCTGCTCTTCCATTTGCTAATTAATTAGAGTCTTAATTACTTTTTTTCTTGGCACATGACATGATTATATATCCACTTTATTATAAAAGTTGTTTATGTCATAAGGATCAAACATTAGCAAGCTCACGCATTGTGATAGTGTTAGTGTGTTCTTGTGTTTGAATGTGATAATGTTACTGATACTGTGATACTGATATTGTGATATTGATACTGTGATACTGTTACTATGATACTATTATTGTGATACTGTTATTGAATTTTGAAAGCAAAAAAGATTGCGTTCTACCATGATGGAATGGAACAACACATCTTGATTTATCAGTTGGAATTAGAGTATTTAGATCCTGACATTCATTATGACATTTATCAGCTTATCAAATACTCTTATCAAATACATAAGTTTTTTGGGTGTTAATGTGACTACATTATTGTCCAAATTGTTTTTAGTTTATGGTTTGTTTTCGTTTTAATCCATAAAGGAATAGAGGCTGTAAATGTGTTGTAAAACTTGCTAAGTCCATGATTTTTGGCTAATCTCATACTGAATGGTAATTGTAATGGTAATGGTAATGATGTTATTGTGTTTGTTAATAAAACGTGATACTGTTAATGTGATATTGATATTGTGATACTGTTATTGTGATATTGTTACGTGGAGGAATGATTCTTACAATTAAAAATGCACTTCTACAGCAGTTGACGCATATTTGAGAAATAGGGGAGATAAAAAAGGGCTCAAATAGAAGACGAGATTGAATATCTTGAAATAAAACTCATGGAACTCAAAGAAGTGTCTAAGAAGTATGGTGCTGAGGTCGACACATTGAAACCGATGGCGGAGATCTACGAGCTAATGTTCCACAAAGAAGCTAATTGCTCCTGGTAATGATCTGTGAATTGAGATAGAGTACAAATGTTAAATCATTTGGTGTAGAGGTTAACTTTATTGAGAAAATGTTAAATCATTTGGTGTAGAGTTGGAGAAGAAGATAATGGAGCAATCGACATTGTCGAGATTTTTAAGTGCTTAGATAATCATTTCCTTTATGTAACTTAATTATCATATATGTTGATATTAAAATTGTTTATCATATATGTTGTAATTTGTTTCCATTGTGATTGAATGTGTTGTTTCAAAATACACAAGTTTTTTGGGTGTTAATGTGATTACATTATTATCCAAATGATTTTTAGTTTACGGTTTGTTTCCATTTTAATCCATAAAGAAATATAGGATGTCGGTGTTGTTGTAAAGCTTACCGAGTCCATGATTTTTGGCTAATCGTGTACTATTAATGGTAATGGTGTCATTGTGTTTGTTAATAAAACGTGTTACTGTGATACTGTTACTGTGAAACTATTACTGTTATTGTGTTAATGTAAACGCTGCGATTATTCGAATTTCAAAAACTACGTCGAAAGGGTTATGAGATCTCAAAATGAAGAGGAAAAAAAATGTGAACTTTGGTGAAAAAATTTTGATGATCGGTGTTCTAAATCAAAAGTTACGGTCGTTTATAAGAAAAACGTTCCGATTAATGCAAATATTTTTTCGTCTTTCAAAATTTACGTCAGAAGGGTATCATATGAGATCTCAAAATGAAGAGGAAAAAAAAAATGAATTTTGGTGAAAATTTTTTGATGATCGGAGTTCTAAATCAAAAATTACGGTTGTTTGAAAAAAAAAATGACTTGCTGGGAGCCTGGGAGCGGCTCAATGAGTAACCAAACTGATGAGAGGAACGACACGCGCGTCTATTTGTATAGTAAGGGTATTTTTGTCCGTCTGAATTATTTTGTCCTTTTTACAACTAAAAAAATGAATGTGTCATGTTTATTTATTTTTTATTGAAAAGTGGACTTTTGGCTCCTTCCCTCTTTATAAGGAGAATTAGGGATAAGGATCGCTTTTGGAATATTTTAGAGTAATAAGACAGCCACATATTTTTCATTGGGAGAATGACAACTTCTATATTTTTTATAGCCTGAAAGACAAAGCAAAAAGATAAATAAATTTGTGCGCCTGTTTCCCTATAGCTGGGAACATTTTTTTTCTCTTTCCTCCCCATTTTCGTATGCTCATATCTTTTAACCTGAGATCCAAACGCGATAAAAATTTCATTGAATTTTTATTTTTTTATGCTCTTCATTTTGAGACTTGGTTCGATATAATTACATCGTTCTTTGTGAGATTCATTGTCTAAATTTCACTCCCCTAGTGAATCTGGAAAATCAATGAATATCGACATTGAAATTGGACAATAGTGAATTTCGATAGAGGATTTTCAAATCACGTCGGAATATGTTGAATGTAGTCTCAAAATAAAGAGCATGAAAAATAAAAAAGTTGGTGAAAGAATTTTCAAATTTGGAGTTCTAGATTGAAAGATATAAGTGTTTAAAAAAGATGGATGAGAAAAAAAAGTGTGATGTTTTTTTTTTAATAGGCGCCAGAAAATAAAAAATAAAAAATAGTTTTATTATTTACGCGAAAGTTTGAAAGGAGATTTTCCTTAATTCTTTGAAATGTTTATGTCGTTCTTCCTCATCCCCTTTTATATTGACCGCACTTGACGGTATAATTTTGTTGTGGATATATCATTTTTTTAACTTAAAAAAGAAAAATGTGATCGATATGAAAGGGTGAATCTCAACCCGGCTAAAAGGTCTCCCATCATCCGTCCTTAGCTATAGTTGATGATGTAAATCGAAAAAATATGCTTCAAATATTGTTGAGCACACTCACAGTGTCTTTAAACATTTTTGTTGTTGTCTCTCATACGGGATTCGAACTCCTAGTTTACAACTAGTTAAATTTAGACTGTCATTATATCATTCATTGTATTTGACCATGCACTAAGCTATGCTCTTGGGGACTAAGTATAATGGTATGTTACATTAAAATTGATACAACAAATTGGGACGCAATACATCTCAGATTATTGATTAAGATTTGATTAAGATGAGACCGTCTTCGATCAATGAATTTCATACTATAATCAATATTGCAATATGTGTACATGGGCGGCTCTACCCTTTTAGAGGGCGGGGCGACTGACCCCAGAAAACAATTGAAAATTTTCTTATAAACTTTTTTTTTTTTTTTTTAGGAAAATTATAAACTTATATATATATATATATATATATATATATATATATATATATATATATATATATATATATATATAAAAGTTTATAATTTTTAGTTTATATATATATATACTACCTCCATTCCAAAAATATGTTTCATCCTACATTTTAGTTTTTCTCACAATATGTTTCATTCTACATTACTTAATGCAATATTTATTACTCTTTTATTTTTCTAGCCACTAATTTTATCAATTTAACAACTTTTCATTACTTAACAACTATTACATTAATAATAGTAAATGGGACATTTTAGGCATTAACCATCAAATTTACTATATTCAACCACTTATTTTTAGAACGGAGATAATATATTATATATATATATATATATATATATATATATATATATATATATATATATATATATGAAATTAACTCATTCTGATAAATTGACCTGTTTTTTTTTTTTCGGTGTGTGTTTTTACTCATAATTAGTTGTATAAAATTGAATATACAAACATATTTGTAAAAAACCTAAAACAAATTTCTTGACCCCAAAAAAATCCTGAAGCCACTCTGGAAAGACGTGGGTTTTTTGTTTGTATTTTGATGTAGAAATGTGATTACGTAGAAACAAAAATATCCTTCTCCGTATAATCAAAGAAAGTTGCAGAAAAACCTACCCGACGGCCGGAGGGAAATAGTACGACAAGCACATCAAGTAGAACCACTCCGGCTCCGTTAAATCCTCCGGCGACAAAGCAGCTGAAGGCCGCCTAGTTTGGTGGTTGGATTCGCAGCCGCCGGCACAAAGGGTCTCATAAAGCTCCCTTAGCTGCTGGCTTCTATGAAGAGAGGCCTCCTCCGCGCTTACTTCCTTTAACTGCACAGTTTTTCTCGTCTTTATTTCTCCGTTGTAATAACCACCACTCCATACCAATATTCTGCACTTCCATTCATTTCCCAAAAATTAAAAAGAGTTTCAACCCGAGTTTTTTTTATAGTAAAAAAAAAATCTTAGTTCAAGTTTAAAAACTTATATTTAAAAATAAAAAAACAAAAATTTGACAGTAGACGGTCTTGTGAGGGATTGGAGATTTTCTAAGTGATAAAAAATCAATTTGACAAAGAATCTTTTTAATAGAAAAATTGATGCTGTTTTAATTAGCGTACCTCTGTAGAGGGCATAGTTTCCAATAAATGGAGTAAGTCCATTTAACTGTCTGCACCGCTCGTTGCAACATATTCTGCAGGTGGCTGCTCGATGGTGGCGGTGGTGCCGTCATATTAACTCCCTCAGACATTGCAGCACAACTTACCTTAATTTGCCCATATGATCATCTTGCAAGAAATCATACTTGTTTCCTAAAAATAAAAATAAAAAAATTGAGGGGGTAAAAGGTATTAGTTTAGCTTTTTGTATGTAAATGCCATCTAAGTAGTTCTTACCACCGAGAAATAAAAGTTTGAAAGGAATTAATGGCAAACATGAAAGAGATGAAACGGAAGGAGAGGTAGATAAAGGGACGGAGTAATTTTGCAAATAATGGACTTTTAAGAAAAGAAAGTGCTTAATTAGCTAGGAGCTAAGTCAAATAAAATACAGGAGTTTGAGGAGGAAACATCAGAAAATTACAATTTTAAATCTCTATGAATCCCTGACACGTTTTACAATTTCATACAGTCAGCATTTTTTTGGCATAGTTCACCACCTGAGCTACAATTTTGATATGTTTTTTAAAACACAACATATCTTTTAAGGACGTATTCGATTATAAAAATATTATAGAAAATCTAATAATATATATATTTTTTTATAAAAGTATATATATATAGTATTAAATACTGGCGTGGTGATAAATTTATTAAATATTTATTTTAAATAATATAGGAGGTTCTTAATTTTTTATTTTTTTATGTATAATATATATTGTATAATGCATGTGACATAATATATGATTTCTTTCTCTCTTTTTTTTTATCAAACTTGTTGATTAAGGCGGTTATGACAAGGAAAAAAATGCAACTAGATCATATGATTTTGCAGCATTGAAGTATTGAGTACGTACCACTACTTAATATATGTTTATTTTTTTTATCAAATTAATTCGTTTCTTTATCTAACTTTAATTTATGAATAATATTACTGTTGCAGCATTAAAGTATTGGGTACTAGTACCATGTGGTTGTTTCTTTGTCTTTTTTTTTCGGAACACTCGTTTACTTAGAGTCACACCCCCTTGTCTCCGCCTCTGATTCTGACACATCAAATTATGCAATGTTATGTGACAATGGTATTATATACCTTTGATGAAATGTAATATCATTTGATGTTACGTTGTTACATCATTTTACGGTTAGATGTTGTTTTAGACTGATCGTAACAATATCATTAGCTATAATTAGAGTAATTAATATTTCCTTTTGTCCCATTTTGTCAAGGACTTACTTTTGTTTCACAAGAATAATTAAAATTAATACATTCATTTTAACATTTCATTTGTTAATTTAATTAAATATTCAGTTTAGTGACTATGAAAAAGAGTAGGAAGAAATGAAGAATATGACATGACAACAATATGTTTCATTTTTACGAAAATACATTAAAAAAATGCAATAAAAATTAATAACATCCTATATTACTTAAAATAAACATTCACTAAATTTATCACCACGTATAACGAATACTATATCTATATACTTTTTAAAAAAATTTGTCTGTATTATTAGATTTTTTAAAATATTTTTATACTGTCCTTATAAGAAATGTTGTGTTTTAAAAAACATATCGGGTTGTAGTTCGGGTGGAGAAGTGTGTAGATCTTTAGTCTTAGGTTGCAGATTCGAATTCCTCCATTAGCAACATCTTATTATTTGTGAGCTGATGTGGAAACTTTTGCTGACATGGAAAGATGATGTGTCGATTTTGGATAACATGGCATTTCTTTTGCCGGAAAATGTGTCATGGCATTTTTTTTGCCGGAAAATGTGTCTGATCGGCATTTTCGGCCTTCGTGACTATTTTGTGAAAAAAGACCGGATTCTGATGACTAAAATTATCGTCGGAGAAAAACCAGGACCAAAATTGAAAAACGTGTCCAGTTACAAGACGAAAATTGTAATTTAACCTTCGGAGGTTCAATGAATTTATTCATAGATTTTTTTATTTTTTTTTGGGAGTATTCATAGATATTTTAGTGTATTATTCAAGACCATGTTTGATCGGACCATGTTCGCACGTTGAACGAAAAAGGAGAGGAAGAGGATTTTTACCTGATAACAAAAACTCAAACCCAATAACAAATATACTAACGGAGAATACAATAAATTCTTTTGAAACCTAATACTATAAAACCTCAAACCCAATAACAAAAGCTTAAATATTGAACCATTGGCGATAGAATTTATCTTCATTCATAGATGCCACTGGTGCAACGAAAGCGAAAGACTAAAGGACTTATTCATAATGTGAGCTAAAAGGCTAAATTCAATAAGCCATTGACGATACCGGATATCGCCCCTCCACGTGGAACTATCTAATTGGTCCAGCTGGCATGCGGAAAAGTCCAAGTATATTATCCGCATCGGATCGAATACGAGATGAATCAGTGATCACCACCGCAGCCAGCAGATCTTGCAAGTGTTCCACCTCGAGTACCCATGTCGGTGTCTTTCGAGTCGATATCATGGACTTCAGTCCAGACTCCTAGGCCCACCATCCAGTAGGTTACTTGGGCAAGAGGGCAAGGCCCATTTAAGGGTAATTATGTCAATAGACCAAACCGCCCCAAATTTAGGGCAGAGAAGGACATGTGCCTATAAATACACTACTCCAGGAACTACGTAAGGCTTGATTCCTGGACTTTCACACAGGATACGTAGGCAATCCAAGACACATTCTTGGACTCAGCCATATTACACCAAAAACACCACCTTTTTGTTCATATCTAGTCATCTTGATCTCTTCTGACTCATCCTTAGATTATACGTGGCCTCATTTTTCTTGGTGGTGCATTATTTAGCATCGTCATTTGGCGCTAGAAGGAGGGCCTTCTACCGGTGAGTTGGAAAAGAGATTGCAATGGTGCCGCTTGACAAAGGAAGAAACCGACGAGCAAAGCAAGAACATGCGGATCGAAGAGCACACGGATGTAGATCCAGCAGGGGTTCCTCACGAGTTCAAGAAGTCCCCACTGGATCTAGACCCCGCGAGCTGCAGATCCTCCGGGCCTCGGCTTCCCCAGCAGCACAACCGCAAGGCGTGGCGGACCACTTAGCATCTTTGGATGAAGACGCTTTGAAGAGGGTGGTAGCCTCGGCATTCATAGGTAAGAGGAATCGCAATCCCCCGTTGAACACCGGTTAGACCCTCCAGGGTCGAAAGGAGATTGATAATGCTGGGGTAAAAGGCACTGTTGGGGTTGAAGAGGAGTGTGGGGAAAGCGCGATTGAAATCAGTGTGACTAACGCCCGCAAACGTCCTGAGCAGGAAAAGCTTCAGTGTCAGGTCGAAGATAGCATCAGAAACGAGTTCAACCGCATTGTGGGGAAAGATCAACCCACCGAATGGCTTGAGTCACCATTTAGTCCCGAGATCGAAATATATACGATGCACGAATCCTTTAAGCCGCCAAAGATGGAGCCCCATGGCGGTACTACTGAGACGGACGAGAGGACCATCTATATCGATACATATCTTTGATGAGGTTGAGAGCGCCAATGACACCATGAAGTGTCGAGCTTTTGATACGTTGCTCCTTTGGTCGAGCTCGGGAGTGGTTTCATAAGCTACGTCCCGGATCGATCTCTAGCTTTCTGATTGGGACAAAAATTCGAGACGCTTTCATTGGGAACAAGAAGTTTCATCTTAGTGCCACCCACCTTATGAACATCAAGCGGGGAAAAGGAGAATCTACTATCGACTTCATGAGGCGTTTCAACCTTGAAGCCATGAAAGTGCATAATGCCGGTGATGCGTTGCAAGTCAATGCCTTTGTGGGAGGATGCGGAATATGAAGTCGTATGATAAGCTATCCAAGAAAATGCCGAATGATATGGATGAATGTGTGAACATAGTCCATGGTTACGCCAAGGTGAAGAAGCGATGCGTCGCACACCATTTCACTTGGCCTCGGCTCGAGAGCGACTCCTCGAAGCGAGAACAAGGGTCGACCTGAGGGTCGGAATGAAGAAAGCAAGTCCAACGTCTTTGATCGATTGACGACTCCGATATCGGATCGGTTGGGAAAGAAAGGAATTTAAAAGACCGAGACTTTATCCCCTCAATCGATCTCGAGGGAAGTATTGGCAATCATGATCAAGAAGAACATCGCTAGGACACCTAAGCCGATGTCTAAAGATCGGAGAAAAGGAAAAACACTCACAAGTATTGTGACTATCATAAAGATGTGGGGCACGACACGGAGGAATGCTTTGATTTGAAGAGGATATCGGCGCTTTGTATCAAGAGGGTCGATTGGATGAGGTCGTTAGCCAGTCGAGGAAAAGGCGAGCGAAGGGCGCCGGGAGTACAAGAGAAAGAGCTACAATGGAAAGAAAGATCGGTCTCCACGCCGAGATAATCGGAATCGGCGGGAAAGGTCACCGACCTACACACGAGACAATCGCCGTGATGACCGTCAAGAAATTGAAGCAGATCCTCATCGAGATAATCGTGCGGATATGGCGTTAACACCATCGTAGCGAGCATGAGTCGGATCGACCTCGATCAAGTCGGCACTCGTCGACCACGGCGAGAGAGTCAAAAGATTAGGTTGACAAGCGAAGTAGGTTACGGACCCAGGGCGATGTTCCGAGTTCCCACGATCATAGCGAAGGATTGGTGATCGAGGCAGTAATAAGCAGGGGTCGAGTAAAAAGGGTTTGTATCGACAGTGGAAGCGCCGTTAATATCCTTTATTATTCAGCGTTTAGGGCCATGAGGTTGAAAGATGAAGATGTTATTCCGTTATCTACCCCTCTTTTTGGATTTACGGGGCAGGCCATCCACCCTGTCGGGTCGATCAATTTGTTAACGACGGTCGGAGATGGAGAAAAGGGGCGTACGATGGAAATGACCTATGTCGTAGTTAAGGCCCCATCAGGCTACAACGCGATATTGGGTCGACCGGCTTTATATGATCTCAGAGCTATTATCTCGACCTTCCACATGACATGAAGTTTCCCACTGTACGGCACCCGTGAAGTCAAGGGAGGCGTTGAGGTAGCCCGAATTGTAGCTTGGATTTACGATCAAAGGAAAAGGAGTTGGGCAAGTGCTAGTTGAGGAGTTGATACCTGAGGAAGAGGAAGATCGAAGCTGGGTTTCTGCCGACACGACCGAGGAAATTCGAGTTTGGAAGGAGGAAGGAGGTCAAGGGGTCCAGATCGGGAAGTGGTTGCCACACCCCGACATGAGAGCCTTGATCGACCTCCTGGTTGAGTTTCGAGACGTTTTTGCGTGGAAGGCAGATGACATGCCTGGCCTATCGGCGGATATAGCTATGCACCAACTTAACGTCGATTCCAAAAAGAAGCCAATACGGCAAAAGAAGAGAAATCTTGCACCTGATAGAAAAGAGGCGGTGAAGAAGGAAGTCGACAAGTTGCTCGCTGCGGGGATTGTGAAAGAGGTATTTTATCCGGATTGGTTAGCCAACCCAGTGTTAGTTAAGAAGCCAGATCAGAGCTGGCGAATGTGTGTCGACTTTACCGATCTTAACAAGGCATGTCCCAAGGATTCTTACCCGCTACCAAAGATCGACCAGTTAGTCGACTCGACACTGGGCTTCGAGGTGTTCGGGTTCCTCGATGCTTACAGAGGTTATTATCAGATCTTTATGGACCCACAAGACTCAGAAAAAACCGCTTTCATCACAGAATTTGGCACGTTTTGCTTTGTTACGATGCCGTTTGGACTTAAAAATGCAGGGGCTACTTATCAACGGGCCGTCAACAAAATTTTCAAGAAGCAGATAGGTCGGAATATGGAGGTCTATGTGGATGATTTATTGATCAAGAGCAAGTCCTTGGGGCGATTTCTTGTCGATGCGAGAGTTTTTTTTAATCTGAAAGCAAAGAAAAATGAAGCTCAACCCAAAGAAATGCACATTCGGAGTTCGATCAGGGAAATTTCTAGGATACATGATATCGAGAGATGGGATCAGAGCTAACCCAGATAAAATCGAGGCCCTCAAAAGCATGCCCACACCTCGAAATATCAAAGAGGTGCAGAGGTTGACAGGTCGGATGGCGGCTCTCAACCGTTTTCTGTCGATATCGGCGCAGAGAGCTCTACCTTTCTTCAAGATCCTGAAAAAAGCTAGTCCGTTCCGGTGGAACGGGGAGTGTCAGAAGGCGTTCGACGATTTGAAAGAATATTTGTCACGATTTGCCAACATTTGTCCTCACCTCGAGATGGAAAGCTCCTAGTCTATCTAGCGATGCGAGGAAGCGTAAGCTTTGTCTTAGTTCGAGAAGGAGACCAGGGACAAATCCGGTCTATTTTGTCGCCAGCAAAGCCTACGAGTGCGAGAGATCGAGATATACCCCTGCGGAGAAGTTAGCGGCGAGTTTAGTTCATGCGTCGAGGAAGTTGAAGCCATACTTCCAAGCACATCCTATTGTTGTGGTTCTTGACCAACCGTTAAAACAAATTACGCGAAGCCCGAGACATCGGGTCGATTAACCAAGTGGGTTGTCGAGCTAGCGGAATACGACATAGAGTTTTTACCTCGAACGACCATCAAGGGTCAAGCTCGGCTGATTTCTTAGCGAAGGGTTGTCGATTCGGTTGGAGCAGGAAAGCGACCATCGAGGAAGCGATGGACACTTCACGTCGATGGTGCCTCGAGTAAAGAGAAGTGGGAGCTGGTTTCTTCGCTAGTTAGCCCGAAAGGAGAAGAGTTTCCGTATGCACTTCGGTTCGAGTTCAAGGCTACGAACAACGAAGCCGAATATGAGGCCTTAATCACGAGTTTAAAGCTAGCATCGAAGTTGGGGTCGAGAATCTTCTAGTGTACTGGCGACTCTCAACTCGTGGTAAATCACGTCTTGAGGAGAGTATGAAGCTAAAGAAGAATCAATGAAAAGCTATCTAAAGGTTGTTCGAGAGGTTAATGTCGAAATTCAAGGCGATCCTAATCGAGCAGTACCTCGAAGTGAGAACAAGCGAGCCGATCGTTGTCTAAACTCGCGTCGAATTTCAAATCTAAGAGGAAAGTTCGGTTGAGATCTTTGGCAGAGCGGAGTTATGACGAGGTCGACGTGCAACTTTGTGGTCCAAAGATCGACCTGGATGGATCCTATAACACTATTCTTGAAAGATGGAACCCTTCCCACCGACAAGTCTCGGGCCAGGAAAATCCGACTTCAAGCCTCCAGCACGCTCTTTTCGATTATGTACTTTACGAAAATCGTTTGTAACCCTTGGATGCGATGCGCATCGGAAGAAGAGGGCTTATCTCGCTCGAAGAGATACACGAGGAGTCTGTGGTAATCATTGCGGAGCTCGAATGTTAGTAAGGAAGTGCAAACTGGCAGGATATTTCTGGCCGTCAATGCAAAGAGATGCGAGTCGATTGGTAATGAGTTGCAGAGCCTGTCAGGTACACGACGTGGTAACTCATCGGCAAGCACGAGAAATGAATGCCATCGAGTCTGTATGGCCGTTCGATGAATGGGGAGTCGATATAGTCGGACCTCTACCTAGAGCTCCAGGGAATTTCAAATACGTCGTCGTTGCGGTTGATTATTTTACTAAATGGGTCGAGGCCAAGGCTCTTACTGACATCAGGGCCCAGACCATCAAAAAATTTCTGTGGGAGAATATTTTATGTAGATTCGGAATTCCGAAGTATCTGGTCTCGGACAACGGGACTCAGTTTCTTGATGATAGAGTGCAGAATTGGTTGAAAGAATTCAGGATCGAGCACGAGCAGCGTCGATAGCCCGACCTCGATCTAATGGGCAGTCGAAGCGGACAAACAGCGAGATCAAGTTTGGATTGAAGAAGCGATTGGAAGATGAAGGCCGAGATTGGGCAGCTCAGTTACCCAGTATATTATGGTCATATCGTACAGCACCCAACTCAGCAACCCAAGAAACTCCTTTTGCCATGGCCTATGGATGTAAAGCTGTGATACCTGCAGAAATCGGACTAGCGTCGCCTCGGGTTTTAGCTTATAATGTCGAAACTAATGCTGCCGATCTAAGAGAAGAAAAAGACAATGTCGAAGAGAAGAGGGAAATGGCGGCGTATCGGATCGCCAGTTATAAAAGAAAGATTGCTCAGTACTACAACGCGAGGGTGAAATACAAATATTTCCAAGTAGGAGACCTCGTATTGAGAAAAAATGAAGCCAGCAAGCAGGACCCAATAGGCAAGCTCGAGCCGAATTGGGAAGGTCCGTATAAAATCTTGAAGGTGCACCCTAAGGGGTCATATCAGTTGGGCAGGTCGGATGGAAGCACAGTCCCTCGAACTTGGCATGCCACCAACCTCAGAAAGTATTATGTTTAAATTGTTTTATATTTTTCATGACTTTTGCAGTTCTATTCTCATCAATTGTAATAGGTCGATATGACGATATATTTCGATTCCTTTTATTAAGCATGGTTTCTTTTTCTTTTTAATTACGCAATAATCGGCCGCGACATCCATTCTCCGACTGAACAACTTTCGGTATGACGGTGAAAAAGCCAAGTCATTGACAATGCTTATATCACCTCGACACGGCGGTTGGAGGAAATAGTGAATAAAGCCAAGTCACTGACAACGCTTATATCACTTCCGACATGCCAGTAAGCCACGATGCTAAGCAGTCGGCGAATCCCCTATGATCCATCGACACGATGGAGTTAAAAACAAAATAGTGAATAAAGCCAAGTCACTGACAACGCTTATATCACTTCCGACATGCCAGTAAGCCACGATGCTAAGCAGTCGGCGAATCCCGCGATGGATTCTTAACTCGGCTTAATCATAAGCACCACGATGTGCCCGATCAAAAGCAGAATAATCGAATCGAGCTCCGACCAAAAAGCCAAGTCAAGCCAACAAGGCAACACAATGCTAGGTCGACTCATACTCAAGTGTACCAGAGTCATGAACTCTACTACACTTCGAGGGGCAGCGAGGGAATTAAGTCGAAGGACTACACCCCATAAGGCAACATTTTCAAGGGAATTAAGATCAAAAGACTACACCCTGAATAAACGATCAATAAGAAACAAAAGACATTCAGTGAAAAGCATAAAATTCAAATCTGAAGATCAACGCAAAATTAAGATGTCAAAGTTTACAAGGTCGAATGGACAAAATGAAAGTTCAGACAAGTAAAATCATAAAAGTTATTACAACCAAATCGAATCGATCTGTTTAAAGTAACAAAAAGAAGAAATAGCATCAGGCATCAGGCTGGTTCGAGGTCGAAGCGTTAGGATCGACTTGATCCCCAGACTCGACATTTTCTGTGCCCTCGTCGCTCAAAACGGAAGTCACGTACTTCTTATACAAAGAGACGCCACTCTTGAACTCAGCAAAGTATCGCCCATAACGAGGAACGGCCTCGAGATCATATAGATAAGGCTTCGCAATGGCAGACACGTCGAAGTTTGGATCGACCTCTTTGACTTGGTCGATAGCCATTGTAAATCCACCTTTCATGCCCTGTGTCATGCGGCGTCGTCGATCGTCCTCAAGTTCCTTTGAGTTCAAAAAGTCACGCTTAGCGGTTTCGGCTCGAGTCGTTAACTCGTCGAGAAGAGAGCGGGCGGTAGAACGAGCCTTGACCGCCCCACCGGTTCGGCTTTAGTCCTTCAAGCTCCGACTTCACCTCCGCTAATTCCGATCTCAACATCGCCATCCCCTGCATCCTGTCGGATACATCTTTGAGCTTGGGATAGATCGTCTCTAGCCTTTCTCGAGATCCGACTCGGTTTCACGGCGTTCGTCTAATTTGTTTATCTTGGCCTTCGCTTCTACATGTCCGTGGTCGACTTAACGATGGTTTCCTTGTGTTCCTCCAGGCGGTGGCGGACGGAGACACAATCTGTTGAGTGCGACTTTAGCTGCGAGTCGAGATCGCAAAGAGCACACACGATGATATCAAAAGCAGACCCGGATCACAAATTTATAAGGAAAATAAAAATAAGACTTACCGCTCGACTACTCTTCATAATAAAGTCATGCAGCTCCTCAGGAGTCATGCCATCCATCTCCGACATGCTCACTGCAGGAAGCGCATCGGTGGAGACAGGAGGGGCTAGGTTGCGGGTCTCCTTCCCAATCCCGTGCCTCACCTCCGTTGTCTTTTGACGCCCCTCGGCACAAGGCTCTCCTCGTTTCTCGATCGGCGAGCGAGCCTCGTCGGTGATCCTAAGGATGTTGGATGTCGATACAGTGTAGCGAGATCGAGGCGGCCCCTTTGATGCCCGAAGTCGCGGCGCGGACATCTGCCGTTTTCGACCCGATGCCAACCGATTGCTTGGATTTTCTTGGTCGGTAGTTTTGGGGTCGAGCATCTTGCCCAAGCGTCCATCTTTGAGAAATGATCCACTGCAGACGAGAGAAAATTCGGACGTTAGAAAAAGCAATTAAAAATACAAAAGTGTTATGGCTCGGCGAGAATGCATAAAGGTCCTACATAAAAGACGAATGTCCTCGTCAAGCTCGAGATAGGCGCCTGGACCGGCCGTCTCGATATCGGCATAGGGATACAGTGAATGCGAGGTTTCGTGTGGCAATGTCGGGATGAACCACCTCGAGGGCTCCACACCCGTCGGGTGTGCGAGTCGAGTCGATCATGCGATTTCCGCGGCCTTTTGTACCAGGTGTGAATGTCGATGTCAACTAGCCCGTGCCGAATGAAGAAAAAATTAGGCTTCCGGTGCGCTCGAGGCGTGGTCACCTTTCTCACAAATTCCGACGTCAAAGGGCGACACGAAATGTGTACCACCCCGCGTCCCGCAAGCTCGATAAGGCATAATATTGGCGGAAAAGTCGAATCGAGAACTCGACCTTGGCGATTCGACACGCCAAGATACAAAACCCATTACGCTCCGAACCCGTTAGAGCAAAGTCGGGTGACACAGATCTTATAGTGTTGAAGAACGGCAATTAGGCACGGGTCGAAAGAAACCGAAGTCCTTCCTTTAATTGCGCTTCATAAATGGCGCAGAACAAAGGGAGGCTCACAGCAAGCTGGGCCGACCGTGTGACACCTTAATATTCTCGGAAGAATACGGAATTCCATATCTCAAGCAGATGGCTTTGGCTTTATCTTGGCTCAAGTTTGATTTGCATCCGTCACGGACCACGACCTAGCATTACGGTCTTACTACGTTTGGTGGTAGGTCGAGAAGGGCCAACGGGTCGAGACAACGCGTTCCTCCTCTCCTCCTCCTCCTTTCCGCTTCTCCTTCTTCTTCTCCGATGAATCCTTCACCGAAGCAGATTGGGTGCTCGAAACCGTCTCCTCCGTCGATTCTTCTTCTTCGATTTCAACAACTTCCTCTCTATTTTGTGAATCACTATCGCTACTAGACATGGAATCAACAAAGATGCTGAGGAAATAAAAGACGAAAAGAGTTTGATCGAAATAGGGCTTACTTGTGGTTTTGTGGCCCGAGACAAATAACGACAAGTGGGATGCTCCCGTGGTTTTGGACTCCTTATATGCGAGTAAATCTTGCAAGTGATTTGAAAGGGTGGGATTTTGGGCGATTATAGAAAGCGTAAGCGCGAGAATCAAGGGCCAAATCTCCACGTGGTCCAATGAGAGGCGCCGTTTCTACACCCATTAATGCCGACAAGATGCGTCATCCTACAACGATTTATATCGGCTAGGAGAGGCAATTTGTGTTCCGCCTAAAAGAAGACCACGTGTCGAAAGAGTTATTCAAATTTTCAGATCCGATCTCAGCATCCGAGATGAGCTTCACTCCGATCTGGGGGGCTTATGACGATACCGGATATCGCCCCTCCACGTGGAACTATCTAATTGGTCCAGCTGGCATGCGGAAAAGTCCAAGTATATTATCCGCATCGGATCGAATACGAGATGAATCAGTGATCACCACATGACAAAGCAGATCTTGCAAGTGTTCCACCTCGAGTACCCATGTCGGTGTCTTTCGAGTCGATATCATGGACTTCAGTCCAGACTCCTAGGCCCACCATCCAGTAGGTTACTTGGGCAAGAGGGCAAGGCCCATTTAAGGGTAATTATGTCAATAGACCAAACCGCCCCAAATTTAGGGCAGAGAAGGACATGTGCCTATAAATACACTACTCCAGGAACTACGTAAGGCTTGATTCCTGGACTTTCACACAGGATACGTAGGCAATCCAAGACACATTCTTGGACTCAGCCATATTACACCAAAAACACCACCTTTTGTTCATATCTAGTCATCTTGATCTCTTACTGACTCATCCTTAGATTATACGTGGCCTCATTTCTTTGGTGGTGCATTATTTAGCATCGTCGACCATCAACGCGGGACTTTTGATCCCAAACAAAAAAATAAAAAAGAAATTTTCATCTTCGCACGAAGTTCAAAAGCCAAACCAATACAAGCACTGCTGGAACAACTAAAATAGATTGTTTCTGGTATTAACTAAACATAAACTTGCATTTTGACAATCGTCTCTCTAAAATATCCTCCTTCCCAAGCAAGACAGCATTGAAGTCAGTCTCTGGTAGAACTTCTTAAAACAATAGTACTTATCTAGTGTCAAGATGGCTATTTTATCATACTCCGACTACCGGTAGAACTTCTTCAAATATTACTTATTTGTTGTCAAGATGACTATTTTCCCATACTCCGACACCGGACTCCGACACCGGTAGAAATTCTTATTTTAATACTTATTAAGTGTCAAGATGGCTATTTTCTCATACTCCGACAACCATGACTTGATACCAAATTGTTAGGAAAACAAACTTTGAGTTCTAGCCCTTAACAACAATAACAGAAAATAAAAGGAAGAGAAGAAAAATTAAGTTGAGACATATGCATCAAATTTACGTGATTTGGTCAGACTTGTTGGAGAAAATAGAGGAAAAATGATTTAATCGATTTTATTGATTTTTAATCATTTTTTACAACTACTTTGAAAAACGAGCTCGATAAGACTGTTATTAAAGTTTTCGAGACTTTATTAAAATCATTGGAAACTACGTCCTACGTAGTTGACAATAGGATTTTAAATCATTCAATTCGGAGTACGGATGAATGAGATATTAACGCTTTAAGTTGTTGTGAGATATGGTAGTAAAGTAAAGTAGTATTTATATGATGATAGTTGATATTTGGTATAAGCTCCTAGAGAAAGGGAGAGTGATGTGATCCGGGTCATGCTCAGAATCACATCAGAGAGAGTTCATAATGGTTTTAGACAGACGATGTTCTGTTAAAATTGTCACACGCGCGCGCGCTCCGCCGCCCGCCCGTGCCCGTTGACCGTTGACCGTTGGGCTTGGGGAATTGGGCCTGAGGGCCTTGGGCTGGGCAAGCCTTCACATCATGGAGACACACACAGAATACAAAGAACACAACACAAGTACTGCAACAGAAAACCATCAGGAGCTTTCAAGAACACCATCAGAGTTCGAAGTCGTTCAGAAATTGAAGTACCTCTTTTCTGAACAGGTAATTGAGTAATCCCGGGAGACAATTGCATAAACCGGGGTACAAGCCGGAGCAAATTTGTATTAAGGACAGAGTTCCATCTCGCCTCAGTTTATTTATTTATTTTTGCATACGATACTACAGTTATAACAATCTTAAGACAAATTTTCAGAGCTTTCTTATGCTCTGAAAAGTATCTGTATGCGAGAAGGAAATAAATACTCAGTTCGTTTTTGAACATTTTTTTTTCTCCCAACCGAATATCAAGTTTTGATATTGATAAATCTATTCTTCTTTGCTTTGTTTGGTCTCGATTTTTGAACCATATTACGATTGTTGATCTTACATTTACGAGCGAAATTACTCATTTATTAATGATGCGTCATTGACACCCACTCCTAATGGTGCGGCAAGTGGAAGTGAAAACGGTGTTGCGGCTGGTGTTTTCCATGGTGAGAAACCAGAAAAATTAAATGTGAAGAATCACCGAGGTGAATCTTAATGTGAATGTGTTGTTGTGACACTTAATTAAGTGTTCGAGTGAGAATTGTTAAAAATAATTCTTTCTTTGATTATAGTGATATAATCTACCGTGACACAATATTATGTTGTGACTAAGAAATATTATTTCGATGCAAGTTGTATGCGAAATAATGAGTTTATCTTCTTTTTTTTGCAGAAATGAAAGAAATTCAAGTAAAGATCGAGAATGTCGTGGATCTAATCAATGAAGAGACATATGGTTGGTGTGTAGACTTTGGTGCAACTCAACATATGTGTGTGAACAAATCTTTATTGCGGGATACCAGGAAATTAAAGAAAATGTTTTCATGGCAAATTCAACAACATCCGAAATCGTTGGATATGGGAATATCACGTTGAATTTAAAAAGTGGAACTTATATGGTTATCCGAGATATTCTGCATGTGCCGAACCTAGGTGGAAATTTTATTTACGGTCCTCACTTACGGCTGGTTACAAGTTAGAATTTGTTGCAAACAAATTTCACTTACTGAGAATGGATTGGTAATTGGCGAAGGCACTCTGGTCAATAAATTGTTTTTTATGGACCTTCGTATTGTAAAATAAAATTAGAATAATTTTATGTTTGCATAAATGTGATTGTGGGTATGTATGAGCTCAATATTTTGACTATTGTACCTAAATCAAATTTGCCCGTTTAAGGCATAAATAATTAAGACATGGACAGAGACTTCATGTTTGTGGCATAATCGATTAGGACATGTAAATAATAAATCAATTCGTAGAATGATGAATTTAGATTTATTACCTAATCTAAAGTTTAATGAAACTGATAAATGCCAAATATGTGTCGAAGCGAAAATGACTAAGGCACCGTTTCCATCAGTGGAAAGAAACACAGAACCGCTGGAATTAATTCATACAGATTTGTTTGATTTAAAATTTGTGCAGTCGAGAGGCGGTAAAAAATGCTTTGTAATACTTATCGATGATTGTACAAGATACTGTTATGTCTATTTGCTAAGTAGCAAATATGAGACAATTGAGGCTTTCAGAGACTATAAGAATGAAGTCGAAAATCAACTTAGCAAACGAATCAAAAAGGTTCGTAGTGATAGAGGTGGTGAATATGATGCACCGTTTAATGAACTATGTTCAGAATCTGGCATTATTCATCAAACTACTGCTCCGTATACACCTCAATCAAACAGTATTGCTGAACGCAAAAACCGCACATTGAAAGAAATGATGAATTCTATGTTGATAAGTTCGGGTTTACCTCAGAACTTGTGGGGGGAGGCCATCCTCTCAGCAAATGTCATTCTTAATAGAATTCCATCCAAGAAGATGGATAAGACCCCATATGAGTTGTGGAAAGGCCAAGCTACAAATACTTGAAAGTGTGGGGGTGTTTAGCAAAGGTGGAAGTGCCTAAACCTAAACAAATAAAGATTGGGCCTAAAACGATAGATTGCGTATTTATCGGTTATGCGAATAACAGGAGTTCATATAGATTTCTAGTGCACAAATCTGACATCCCTGATGTACATGTGAATACAGTCATGGAGTCAAGAAATGCTGTGTTTTTTGAGGATGTCTTTCCGAACAAAGACAGAAACAATGAAGACACGAGTCCAAGTAAGCGGACACATGAATCCTTAGAGGATAACACTTCAGAAAATGAGGTACCAGAACCTCGTAGAAGTAAAAGGGCCAGGACTTCAACGTCAATCGGTCCAGATTTTCTCACCTATATGGTAGAAAATGATCCAAGAACATATGCTGAGGCTATGTCAAATCCAGAAGCTCCTTACTGGAAAGAAGCGATCAAAAGTGAAATAGATTCCATTATGCAAAATCACACTTGGGAGTTGGTTAATATCCCACCAGGGCATAAAGCTCTCGGTTGTAAGTGGATTTTTAAGAAAAAAAACTTAAATCCGATGGATCTATTGATAAATATAAGGCCAGATTGGTAGCCAAGGGTTATCAACAAAAAGAAGGTCTTGATTTCTTTGATACATATTCACCGGTAACTAGAATCACTTCCATAAGGGTTCTTATTGCGATCGCTGCGGTCTATAACTTGGAAATCCATCAAATGGATGTTAAGACTGCTTTTTTAAATGGTGAATTAGAGGAAGAAATTTACATGGAACAACCCAAGTGTTTTGTAGTTCCAGGTCAAGAACACAAAGTGTGTCGACTCGTTAAATCACTGTATGGGCTCAAACATGCACCAAAACAGTGGCACCAAAAATTTGATCAGACAATGTTGTCAAATGGGTTTAAAATTAATGAGTGTGACAAATGTGTCTATATCAAAAACACTTCTAATTCTATATGATAGTATGTGCAGACGTTGATGACATGTTGATCATGGGAAGTACTCGTGATATAATCATGAATACTAAGAAGATGTTGACTCAAAATTTTGATATGAAAGACATGGGAGTTGCGAGATGTAATTTTGGGAATTAAAATCTCTAGAATGTCTCGATGGACTTGCTTTGACACGGTCTCATTATATTGAGTCTGTTTCTAAAAGATTTAATGTCTTTCATGAAAGTCCTGTGAAAACTCCAATTGACTTAAGTTTACACTTAGTCAAGAACAAACGTGAACCTGTGTCTCAGTTGAAATATTTACAAATAATAGGTTGTCTGATGTACATATCTAATTGTACTAGACCAGATGTAGAATGTGTTGTGAATAAACTAAGCGATTTACAAGCAATCCAAATGAGGATCATTGGAGATCTTTGATAAAATCTTGAGGTACTTAAAGTTTACAATGAATCTAGGATTATGTTATACACGATATCAGCGAGTATTAGAAGGATCTTGTGATGCAAATTGGATATCAGACTCAAAAGATTCGAAAGCCACAAGTGGATATGTATTCACCATTGGTAGTGCTGTGGTGTCATGGATATCTACAAAGCAAACATGCATAGCTCGCTCCACGATGGAAGCAGATTTTATTACATTAAACAAGGCAGGAGAAGAATCTGAATGGCTTCGTAATTTACTAGAGGATATTCTATGCTGGACTAAACCTATTGCTCCTATAAGCATACATAGTGATAGTCAGTCGGCTATAGGTCGAGCACAAAACAGTATGTATAATGGTAAGTCTCGACATATACGTCGCAGACATAATACTATTAAACAACTGATCTCTAATGGCGTGCTTTCCATCGATTTTGTTAGATCGAAGGAGAATCTTATGGATCCGCTTACAAAAGGTTAGCCTAGAGATCAAATGTCAAAATTGACACTCGGAATGGGACTTCAGCCTATTACGACATAAACTTTGTAATGATAACCCAACCATGTTGACTGGAGATCCCAAGATCATGGTTCAAAGGGACAACTAAGTTATGAAGGTTCAGTGAACACTTGCCCATTCTGTGAATAAAAGTGTTATCTGTCAGTGGTGTAACGGTTAAGTGAAAACTTTTAATGATTCCTATAACTTGGTTAAATTTGAGTGGGGTATGGTAGAATACTCTTGATAGGAGGTCACCTATGTAAGTGTGAAGTGGGGCCGCTTCGTGAGAATTGAGAGGCTAGAATTCTCTAACGCACTTTCTCAAAACAGGGTGATTCATGGCCAAAATGAACACAATCATGAGAACCAAATATGGTGTTTAGGAAATATTGTGTGATTACTATTATCTGGTTTTACAATAAAGCGTAACGGTTCAAGACATAGTTCACTGATTAATTGAGTAGATCCGATAGTATTCCACTAAAGCGGAGTTCAAAGCCGAAGCTACCTCTCCTGATGCAATATTTTATTTCCGAAAACTCTTCAGGGTCTGCATTTGCATTAATATCCATTCATGTGGGGGATTGTTGGAGAAAATAGAGGAAAAATGATTTAATCGATTTTATTGATTTTTAATCATTTTTTACAACTACTTTTAAAAGCGAGTTCGATAAGACTGTTATTAAAGTTATCGAGACTTTATTAAAATCATTGGAAACTACGTGCTACGTAGTTGACAATAGGATTTTAAATCATTCAATTCGGAGTACGGGTGAATGAGATATTAACGCTTTAAGTTGTTGTGAGATATGGGTAGTAAAGTAGTATAAAACTTTATCTCACATTGGAACATGAGTTTTCCAATGACAAGTATTTATATGATGATAGTTGATGTTTGGTATAAGCTCCTAAAGAAAGGAAGAGAGTTCAGAATGGTTTTAGACAGACGATGTTCTGCTAAAATTGCCACACGCGCAGCACGCAGCGCCGCCCGCCCGTGCCCGTTGACCGTTGACCTTGGGCTTGGGCTTGGGGAATTAGGCCTTCGTGGGCCTGAGCCTTGGGCTGGGCAAGTATTATCTTTTTGAACTCTAGAAATTTCGGCTGAGTGAAGCTGAAATTCGGTCAAGGGCGGCGGTGAGTGTGGTCGAAATTGACCAAGTGCCGGTAAGTGAGTGAAGTCGAAATTCACCGAGTGAAATAAGTCACTAAATGCTAAAAGCTATTCGATTTCTTAAAGCGATGGCTGAATAAATACGAAATTGTTATCATTGATATCAAAGTGGAAGTAGTAGGAGTAAATGCATTAATGACTATCAATGCAGAGGCTTTTCCATTGCTTGCTCAAGCCTCTATATAAACAAGCCTTCACATCATGGAGACACACACTTAATACAAAGAACACAACACAAGTACTGCAACAGAAATTCATATAGTTTGCATATTAAGTTGAAGAGCTTTCAAGAACACCATCAGAGTTCGAAGTCGTTCAGAATTGAAGTATCTCTTTTACGAGCAGTGGCGAAAGTAATCCTGGGAGACAATTGCATAAACCGAGGTACAAGCCGGAGCAAATTTGTCTTAAGGACAGAGTTCCATCTCGCCTCAGTTGGAAATATCCTTTTGTTAATTTCGTTTTTCCAATTATAGTATTGTAATTTTCCTTTCAGATTAATAAAAGTGTTCTTATTATTTCTGTTTATTTATTTATTTTTGCATACGATACTACAGTTATAACAAGACTGACCTACATCCACATATAAATGGAAAAATAACATTATAGTGGATAATACATAAATTGTTATAAAGTCGAATAACAAAAGCTCAAACATTTTACTATATAGACGATAGAGTTTATTATAAGTGATACCGTCACTAGTGCATCTTAAACAAAAGATCATAGAGTTTATGATAAATGATAAATGTCACTTGTGCATCTAAAACAAAATATCAAATGTATGTCTTACTTATAATATGCCTTAAGAGGCGAAGTTCAACAATCCATCAATGGGACTTTTGATCTCGTCAGCTAACACTATCCAATGCATTATGCGCATTTTGACCTAGTACATATAAGCAGGGGTGCTGTAGGAATTCCAAGACACAGGTCAGGGATCGAATCGAGAGCGACACAATGTATTATAAATTATAAGCTTTAATTTTGAAAATCCATGTAGTATTAGAGGTCAATAATCAATATTTAAAATAAAAAAATAGCGAGTCAGTTAGTAGATATTAGTGTATAAAAACTATATAGTGTAAACAAATACGTATAAAAAAATTAGGGGGTCACATGACCCACAAGTGCCCTCTTTGGTGCCGCCCCTGCATATAAGTTTATATACATTGATTGCTTTATACAATAGTTTTATCCCTTTTTAAGGTGGGAGAAGGTTTTTTTATTGGAAGAAATAACGGAGATTGAACCATACTTCCTTCGTTTCAAAATAACTGATATTGTTGTCAAAAATACGTATATTAAGAAAGTAAGTTAGTGTTTTAATTTGAATGTCAAAATAACTAAAAACCCCTTAGTGTATAATTAATTGAATGTTGTTTTATTCTAAAACTCCTTAATGAATAAATGTAGATGTAGAAAAATCACAATAAATGATACATTGAACATGTAATATTTCACATTAAATGGACTAAATGATTTTGACGATTGCATCGATTATTTTAGAATGGAGGAGTAGTTGATATCATCATACGAGATACTAGAATGACATTTACCACTTTGTCAAATTTAATCCCCTAAAAGAAATTAAATGAGGATATAAAATATGGGCACCATATACAGGCGGATCCACCCTTCTCTAAATGGGTCCGTGTATCCGTTAAAAATAAAACTTTATATTTTATCAATATGAAAATATTTCAACCCCATAAAAAAATTACCTTAAAAGAATTCTGAGATCCCGTTAAATAATATTTACGGATCTGCTACAGCACATACCAAAACCTTGAAATGTTAAGGGCGAAACTGAGTAAATGACCAGAACCTTGAAAGTCTTCTATTTTTTGTTTTAATTTTAAAAGGTAAGTCTTCCAATTTTGATGTGGTACTATTTAATTGACTCATGTACCCATCAACAAAAATATTTGTTCATAAGTAACTATTTGCCTGTTCTAATTAAGCATCCTTTCCTTAAAGAAATTCATCCAAAAATTCTCCGTCCTATAAAAAGTGTTCATATTTTGCTTGACATATAAATTAAGAAATCAATTAATGTGTAGTAATAGTAAGTGCTAATGGACATATATACTCCTATCACATAATAAATGTTTCTATTGGAATGTGAAATAAACATACAACCATTAAGTGCAAACATAAAGGTATGTTTGGAAAAAAATGCATTAAATGATGTATTGGTTTTGTAAATTGATACTTTTTATGAGACAACTAATTTTCAAAAAATGAACACTTTTTACGGAACGGAGGTAGTACTAAGTAGTAATACAAAAGGCAACAATCGCTATCCCATTAATTAAGACTATCATTACAATAATTATCATAAATGGAATTTCGGGCAGAAATTGGAAAATCAGGTCGTATCAGACCTGACACTTGAAAATCAGGTTGTGCCTTTTCTGACATGAAAAATATGGTAAACGTAGAGATCCTTACGTTCAGACGTAGATATATCTACGTTTAGACGTAAGGAAATATAACTAACATAAAACGTTGCAGTTGATCTTTCCCTACGTTTAAACGTAGGGTTTCTACGTTTCAACGTAGGGTTTCCACGTTTAAACGTAGAAACTATACGTTTAAACGTAGAGAAATCCAAAGGAGATATTTTGCAAATTAGCTACGTCTAAACGTAATAAAATCTACGTTTAAACATAGGTTTTGTACGTTTAAACGTAGCTTTTCTACGTTTGACAGTGGTAGATGGGTATTAATGTTGTTGTAAGGTGCTTGTTGAATATACACCACATTAACGGGATTTTTCTCATTCCTTCAAAGGCTTTGAATCTAATATCAATTTTATGCTCACTTCTTCATCTTTCAAGTCCATTTCTTCATCATTCAAGTGCTAAAATGGGTAAGTTATTGCTATCTTATTTATCTTAATTCAAGTGCTCAATGTGTGTATGTTATTTATATTGTAGTAATCATATGTCTAAAACCGAAACGCGTGTGTTTTAAGTAGGTTGTTTATGTAATGTTCATACTTCTAAGTAGTGTATTTAAGTATTTTCTTAGGGTTCAATTACTAGGTTTTAGTGTAATTAATGATATTTATTTAACCGAAATGTGTGTTTTGAGTAGTGATTATGTTATTTATATTGTAGAAATGATATGTATTTATCTGAAATGTGTGTTTTAAGTAGGTTGTTTATGTAATTTTATACATCTAAGAACGATAGTGTTATAATTTTTGATTTGATAATGTAGTGTAATTTATGAAAGTGTAATATATGGTAGCATGATAATAGTATTGCTAATGACCTAATTATGCCCTTGAAAATAGGCTAACATGTATGCGTGTATATATATGTATATATATATACACTTATAGATATACACATATATATGTGTATATATGTGTGTATATATGTGTGTATATCTAAATGTGTATATATGTGTATATATGTGTGTATATCTAAATGTGTATATATGTGTATATATGTGTGTATATCTAAATGTGTATATATATAGAGTAAATAAATACATATCATGTTTACCATTTTTTGGAAACAATCTTTTTTAAGTTGATAATGATTTAGTTGATACTGACTTGAATCGTTTTTTTTTGTTTTAAACAGATAATCGCAACACTATGATTGTTGTCTCGTTCAACGGAGAATTTACGTATGATCCTATCTATAACCGGTGGAATCATGTAAATGGATCGATGTTCTCATTATTTGTCCCAAAGAAAATAGGATTGAATGCGTTATTGGATAAAGTGCATTTGAGGCTTGGTATTGATCGGTCTGATTCAAAGCTCAACCTAAAAGCTTTGTTTACTTACGGTAGTGTGGGAAATATACCACCTGATGATATCTTAGACGACGAGACCTTAAATGGTTATATCGAAGCGGCCTATGACAGTAAGAATGTAATTTTTTGTGTGAATGCGACACCAGTGGAGGCAAACAATGAACCGATAAATGAGGAGGATGATGGCATTGATTTAAATGAGGAGGATGATGGCATTGATTTAAATGAAGATTGCAATGCCCCGGATGATAACAATACTCCGGATTACAGTATTGGAAATTTCCCTTCTCCGGTACAAGAACTTGCTACAGATCCAGATTTTAATCCGTTCGAGCAACAATATGGATGTAGTGGGTATGAAAACAATGTTGCTACACAAAGGCTTGGTGAAGCTTCGGACCAACCGTTTCGGTATCAAACCCGAACGTCAACGTCTGGTCGTCAGTAGCCTGATCATCATGCTGACCATGTGTAGCCCGGTAGGTATCATGTGGAGGAGATGGAGGAGGTGGAGGAGGTGGAGGAGATGGTTGCCGATGAGGGGTAGTCTGAAAAATATGTGTTAGTTAGTATCATAATACATATAACTAAATTTATCGCATACAAATTTTGACAATGATATAATTTTTTACCTATGGAGAAGATGGAGGAGGTGGATGAGATGGATGCCGATGAGGGGTAGTCTGAAAAAAATGTGGCCCAATTAGTATCATAATACAAACAAATAAATTTATCGCATAAAAAATTTGACAATGATATAATTTTTACCCGATCTCGGATAACAACGTTTGCATCATCCCTTGAGTTCAAGAAGTATCGCCCATGCTCATTCGACGACGAGCCACACTGGCGAATTTCCTCCCGAAGCTCATTCAACCCACTATCAATCCTTCTCCTCACAGCTCTATAAAGGCCAGCAGCTTCATCCTCTTCATCAGATTGGTCATCTTCCGCCTCTAACATCTGAACGTAGGAAGTGTGCGGCACACGCCGTGAAGTGGAGGCATGTGAATGAGAGGGATCAGAAGTAGGAGGTCGTGAAGTAGGGGGTGACTGTTGTGTAGCATGGGCTGACTGTTGTGTAGCAGGTCGTGACTGCTGTGTAGTGGATGCATGTCTAGGGAGTGGACGTGCAATAAGTGCAGGGCGATTGATCACACGTGGCGGCTCGTTAATCTCGGCATCCAGAATGCCCCTACCTAGCATCAACTGCCTATCAACTTCCCTTGCAGTCAGATACCCTATCACACGACTCTGCGAACAATGTATATTTCATTACAATTAAGAATAACAAAATGTTTACCAAATCCGGATATAATTAAAAGACAATAACAATGTTTATTAAGCTTATTACCTTATTTGCCTTCGCCGATAATCCTTTCCACTGCGGAGGAGTAGTTTTGCAACTCCATCTCATCATCCGATGAGCTGCATCAGGAGCTATGAGGGTGGCCGCAATAGTCGGAACAGCAATGTCGGGGAGGGTCTCGTAAGCCCAAAACTGTAACGCATGTATAACCCCCTGTACGGTCACCCTGCCCTCTGAACTTTCCTTGTATGTGTTCATCAAATGACATATCTTTCTAAAAGTCTGGTCCCACAAATAAGTGCCCCATGGATAGTCGTTTATGCTTTCTACATTCTCCACCAAATAAAAAGCGAGCGGGTACCTCTTTGGTCTCATCGTGACCCATCATTATCCCGTTAATTAGGTAGACTAAACCTACACGTTGGAGAACTTCAGGATGCTCCCGCTCATCCAATAACCACTTCTCAATATCCGGTATGGTTATCGGTTTATTGTTAGGAAAATGGATGTGGCCGTATGTCCCTCTTCAAAACACCTTGAATAAGGTTGGGGATCTTACAGGAGATCACCAAACGGTAAACCGTGATCATCTTTGAACTCTCTCCTACCGAACTTTGCGAATGTACCACGAATCTAAAGCGCAACTCATGAGGCATATTCGGATATATGGCATCGAAACATACATATTGGCAGACTTTGGAGGAAAACTGCCAGTGCTCGTACATTTGAATAAATTCTTTAAAAACCCCATCTTTCAACGTGTCTTCAAATCCGATCATTCTCATGTGGATCTCGAGAAGTTGCTTGAGCTTGGTCTTTTCCCCTCTAAAGGTCCAAGTCAAATTTTCCCTTACCTTGTATACATCAGTACCATGAGGGCCAACCAACTGTCAACATGAACATATACATTGTAAATAGGATATGTATTTATTTACTCCATATATATATATATGTGTGTGTGTGTGTGTGTGTGTATAAGTATATATATATACACATATAGATATATGTGTATATATATGTACTTATATATGTATTTATTTACTCCAATATGTATATATGTAGATATATATCTATGTATGTGTGTATATATATGTATATATATATATATATATACACATATATATATATATATATATATATATATGTGTGTGTGTGTGTGTGTGTGTGTGTGTATATATATATAAGTATATATATATATATATATACACATATAGATATATGTGTATATATATGTACTTATATATGTATTTATTTACTCCAATATGTATATGTGTAGATATATATCTATGTATGTGTGTGTATATATATGTATATATATATATATATACACATATATATATATATGTGTATATATATGTATATGGAGTAAATAAATACATATGTAAGTACATATATATACACATAAATCTAAATGTGTATATATATATATACATATATATACACACACATATAGATATATGTGTATATATATGTATATGGAGTAAATAAATACATATGTAAGTACATATATATACACATAAATCTAAATGTGTATATATATATACATATATATACACATTACATACATAGATATATATCTACATATATATGTACATATATAGACACATATGTATACATATATATACACATATATATATACATATATATACACGCGAAATGTCTTATCATCTCTTTTTGTGTTCTGTTGTTTGTAACGTTAGGGGGGTAAGAGAAGAAGATAATATGGTTTTACCACGTCATAGAATACTTGATGATGACGAGGAGAACAGAGGTCCGACTGAGCCGGCGGAATGACCTTATATTTTCAATCTAAGGGTGGTGCCTCACTTCCGGCCGAGGATTACCAGTCTTTGGGACAGGAAAGATGCTCTATTGAACATACCTAATGAAATTTTCTACGAGCTACCTACCAGAGCCCCAATACAAAGCCTGGAGCTTAGGCATGACACAAATGGATCGTAAGGAATCGAAAACACCCTAGGAAAATCATGCAATTCTAAGAACCTCATCAGGCCGAGGTGTACCATGGAATTCAGTCCGTGATATTGATTTTTGGATTTTCAAACAACAGTAGTTTGTCGTTTGGTTCAATTTTTTAATTAACATACATGTTAGCCATAATTTCAAGGGCATTTTTATTGTTCCCCATGTTAGCCATACTTTCAAGGGCATAATTAGGTCATTAGCAATACTACTATCGTGCTACTTTAGAATGAAAGCAAACATAAATCACAATCAAATAACATATACATTATCAATTCCAATGTAACACCATACACATGCTTCCATTTCCCATTTTTCTATCAAATTCAATATCATAAATTACACTACATTATCAGATCAAAAATTATAACACTATCATACATATTCTCACATATTAATAATTTTACATTAATTTACTTCTAAAAACCTATCATAAATATCATTACAGTTCATTTTAATAGAATTAGCCACATTAATTCGAATCAAATAACAATATGAAAAACATATACATTAAATTCAATATAAAGTAGAAATCTGCAGTTTTCTACGTCCAAACGTAGTGTTTCTACGTCAAAACGTAGACAAATTACGTTCAGACGTAGAGAAATTCAGATCTCTACGTCCAAACGTAAAAACCTTACGTTCAGATGTAGAGACCTGCAGATCTCTACGTCCTGAAGCATAAGCCTTACGTTCAGACGTAGAGACCTGCATTTCTCTACGTCCAAACGTATAATACTTCCTTCATACGTCCAAACGTATGAACCTTCATACAGAAAACCCTTCTTAAACCCAGAAAACGACAAATCATACAATCAAAATCAATATAATGATACAGATTATCAAGGACCACCACAAACCACTCTACAATAAATATTCGGAAATAACAAGCACATGAAAAAGTGAAATTAATATGATACATACCCTTTCGCTTTCAACTATAAAAGAATATTAGGGAAAATACATACCCTTTCGCTTTCAACCGCCATTGCACCTGAGAGATTGTGAAATTGGACTTGAATAAGCACTATCAGAATTTCTTACAAAAATCGCCAATCGCCACTCAGAATTTGAAATAGGAGAGAAAAAAAGAAGATAAAAGGGAAGGACAAGTATGTGAACCGTCTAAACGTAATGAAATCTACGTTTAAACGTAGGTTTAGTACGTTTAAACGTATATTTTATTACGTTTAGACGTAGCTAATTTGCAAAATATCGCCTTTGGATTTCTCTACGTTTAAACGTAGGGAAATATCAACCGCAACGTTTTATGTTAGTTATATTTCTTACGTCTGAACGTAGATATCTCTACGCCTCGAACGTAAGGATCTCTCTACGTTACCATATTTTTCACGCCGAGAAACGCACAACCCGATTTTCAAGTGTCAGGTCTGACACGACCTGATTTTCCAATTTCTGAATTTCGGGGGTTTTGGAAATTTGTACTGAATGCCATGCAGGCTGCAAAAACAATTAGGTGGAAAACTGGCTGTTGATTAGTTGGTGTTGACCGGCGGTTGGCGTTATTTTGGGTTGATTTCTTATGAGAAATTTATTAATACAATCGTTATATCAATAATTAATATTGAGGAGAGAAAGACGATATATCAGAATATAAATAGGGCAGTTGACATCCTATTTAAAAGTTTTGCAAAAATTACAAAAATATTTATAAAAAAAATAATCCCTGATTTGCATTTGTGATATCCCACGTTGGAGGTGGGAAACGCATCACCGCTCACCACCATATGTGAGGTATAATGGTCGATCTTGTCAATTCGGATTAGTTTTTTAGATCAAGCGACGACGACGGTGTAAAGATTGACCGGACCATTTATGACTATTTAATTTCTGGGGCATCGGAAGTGCAGGCGAATAAAATTCTTTCATAGAGTATTTTTAAACATGTATATTTCCATCTATAACTCTACAAGCGCCTGTTTGGTCAATGAAACAAAATAAAAAGAAAAGAAATGGGATGGTATTTTATGTTGGAAAAGAAAAAAAAAAAAAAAAAAAAAAAAAAGTGAAACTAAATGGAAATGATACAATGTAATTAATTAAAAATTAAATGACTTTGATATTTCCTCCTTCATATGTTCAATCAAAACACTTCAAAGGACATTGAAATCACTCATCCACCCCACCTTTCTCTTCGGTCACGATCTTCTTTTTCTTTTTCTTTGTTTCTTTCAAACCAAACAGATAATTCTTTTCGTCAATTTTAAATAATAAAAATCGCGCTCTTTATTAGACCATAATGACAATATTCGGAAGCAATTTCTTAAATTTACTTTGTTTGAAATTCACATTGAATCACATCAATAATGATGCGATAATATCAATTAAATTGAGTCTAAAAAACGAAGAGGATGAAAAAAATTAATGAAATTTTCATCATTTTTAGGAGAAAAAGAAAAGGGATTTTGACAATTTTAGTTGGGAGCTTTAAGGGAACCATATCATATTTACTTGGGTACCACAAGAAAGTTTAAAAATATATAGTGCAGATGAATCGTGCATGCTATAAAGGTGATAATAAATTTAAGTGTGGCTTGCGCCAGAGCGCCTCTTTTGTTTATCATATTTTAGTTTTGTTCAAAAAATAGCATTTATTTTTTTTTAATGACATTTTTGTCCCCTAACATTGTATTTTATGACACTTTTGGTCCCTAACTTTGTATATTAGGACAATTACCCTAAATTTGTACTTTATGACACTTTTGGCCCCCTAACTTTGTATTTTGTTTTAATTTTTTAAGACAATTACCCAATAGCCGTCTAAGTTAACGTCGACTAAACGTTTCATCCAACCTGACAGCCACATATGCCTTCATATCTCATCTAAACGATTAAAAATCGACATTCCCCTCCTTCGTCTTTCAAATCCCACCTTGTAGAGATTTTTTGTTGCAGTTGGTGTCAATTTGAGGGAAAGAAATTAGGGATTTGAAAGAGGAATGGGGAATGCCGATTTTCAATAGTTTAGATAGGATATGAAAACATACATGGCTACTTAGGTTGTATCAAACGTTTAGTCGACGTTAACTTAGATTTTATTTATTTGAGTAATTGTCCTAAAATTGAAACAAAATAAAAACATAGGGGACCAAAAGTGTCATTCAAAATATAAGGGTTATCTTTTAGATAAAAAGCTAAAACATGAGGGCCAAATGTGTCAAAATCCCAAAAGAAAACGTAGAGAATGTGTAGAGACGCCTTTTTTTTAGATGTGTCTTTTATCCTATAAAAGATTACTTCATTTTATGTAAAATCTAAAGAGAAATAGAAGGACAATGGAAAATAATGAAAGACTGAACTGTGTTATAAAAACCAAATTCTAAATAAATTAAAAATAATGTTAAAATCTCATATAATCCTAACCTAAATTTAAATCAAACTATCAAGCAATATTTCAAACAAACTCAAATTTATTAGCACATCTATTTATCTCTTTGGCATTTATCTTTTATCTTTGATTTATATCTTCTAATACCCTCCCTCAAACGAGGCCGGGTTTGGAGGCCGAGTTTGTCTTTGCAAACTTTGGAGGGCATCTCCACCCCAGAGGTTTTCTGGAGTACATTAGTTGTGATTTCTTGGAGGTCATCTCCACTCTGGTTGTTCTTCCGAAGTCCATATTTGTGATATTTTGGAGGGCATCTCCACCCCAGAGGTTTTCTGGAGTACATTAGTTGTGATTTCTTGGAGGTCATCTCCGCTCCGGTTGTTCTTCCGAAATTCATAGTTGTGATGTTTTGGAGGGCATCTCCACCCTAGAGGTTTTCTGGAGTACATTAGTTGAGATTTCTTAGAGGTCATCTCCACTCCGATTGTTCTTCTGAAGTCCACAGTTGTGATGTTTTGGAGGGCATCTCCACCCAGAGGTTTTCTGGAGTACATTACTTGTGATTTCTTGGAGGCCGTCTCCACTCCGGTTGTCCTTCCGAAGTCCATAGTTGTGATGTTTTGGAGGGCATCTCCACCTTAGAGGTTTTCTGGAGTACATTAGTTGTGATTTCTTAATGGTCATCTCCACTCCGATTGTTCTTCCGAAGTCCATAGTTGTGATGTTTTGGAGGGCATCTCCACCGCGGCTGCTCTTCCGGATCCATTAGTTGTGATGTTTTGGAAGGCATCTCCACTGACGCACGCGTCTTTTCGGCTTATTCAGAGTCCATTAGATTGTGTGTTTGACTTCATCGCCTCACGTATTCCCGGCTCTTAAGATGTCATCTTTTGATGGAATTTCTTTTTTTTTGGATTGTGAAATCAGCCTCCAATTGTTCGGATTGGATCTATCTTGTACCCGCGCCTAAAACAAACTAAAGAAATAGAACGGATGTTTTATTGATGATTTTCTTTTTATATTTGCTGAAAATAAAATTGGACTCGAAAAATGACAATGGACTAATTATTTTTTGGACTCATTTTTTCATTATGGACTCAAAAGTAAATAATCCTGGACTAAAGGAAAAAAAAAAAAACTGGATGTGGGGTGGGGTGGACTGAAATCTTTTTTTTTTTCTCTGTTTTTTTTTAAGGTGGGAATTTTTGTGTGTGGGAATTATGAAGGTATGAAGTGATAAAGGAATTGGAAGACGATGAGAATTTTTCGAATAAAAAAGAAGAGGATGAACGATTAAGGATTGTGTAGCAATGAAAAAAGTTTAGAAGCAGAAAAGGGATCGGGCGAACGTTCATCAATGTTATTTAACCCCCGCCTTTGGCTCAAATACCATAAAGAGAAACATAAGCAAAATGGAAAATGATGAAAGAGTGAACTTTGTTTTTAGGGGGTTCTATTGGCACACTCCAAATTTTTACTGGCACCCAATTACTCCCGGCACCACAAAAAATTAATTCGGCACCCGGTGATTTTTATAAAGGGAACGTCGGTGCCACTGGTGTTCCTTGTTGAACACCAACGCCAGGGTCTCAATTCGGCACCCGGTGATTTTATAGGGCGTCGGTGCTGCATGGTGTTCGCTTGTTGAACACCAACGCCAAGGTCATTGGCGTTGGTGTTCAACAATGAACACCAAATGCACCGACGTTCCTTTTATAAAAGTGTTAAAACTTAGAAAACGTCAGTCCACGACTTTCTACTGGTGTTCCTTGTTGCACACCTTGTTGCACACCAACGTCAGTGTCACTGACGTTGGTGTTCAACAAGGAACACCAGTGTCACCGACGTTTTTTTTCATCCGAAAAAATAATCAAAAATGGGTGTCAATAGTAATTTGGGGTATGCCTATAGAACCCACCTGTTTTTATTGATTGATTGATTTGTTACACTAATTACTCCTTTATATAGGAGAGAAAATGAGATAAAAACTAAATTCATAATAAATTAAAAATAATGATAAAATCTCATATAATGCTAACCTAAATTTAAATTAAACTATCAAACAATATTTTAAACAAAATCAAATTTAATAGCAATTCTATTTATCATTTTGGCATTTATCTTTTATCTTTAATTTATATCTTCTAATAAAATCTTCTTAAGATTGCCCTATTTACCGATCGTCTATATTATATATGATATTGATAAGGCTGTTGGCTTTTTAAGAGGGTATCAAGCAACTAAAGATCTTACAATAAATTTTTTAACGAAAAACGACGTTGTATTAATCCAAATCCGCTAAACATGCGGAGAAACATTATCCGGAGGCCGTCCACGTGCCCCAAATAGTGTACATATAGAGACTATAAGTCTTACCATGGGATATTCCCTAGACGCTTAATAAACGAAAACTTATAGATGTAAAAAACCGAAGATCTAGAAAGATAATCATGGGCTAAGCATCTCAAAGCATGAGGTTCTCCGAGACTCAAGAGAGTCGTTGAACACATGAAAAGACAGCGATCTCTTTCCACCACTAACATTCCTACACAATCCTACCGTGTATGATAGGATGAATAAAAATCTACATCACATCCGTCGATATAACTTTTAAATCACATTATTTTACCTAGTATAAATTTTAAATCATTGATATATCATAATTTTTTTCTGCGGATTGATATATCATAATTCTTTTCATTTCCAACATGCTATTACGGTGAATTTTTTTTTTGAGGATATATTACGGTGAAATTTGATGACACGTAAATCATTATTGCACACAACTTAGAATGAAACCTTGGCTCTACATAGAAAAATATGAAACCCCTAATACAATATTTATACAACGATTGTACCGTAAAATTTGTCATTTCTAATACCATTAACAGCAAAGTACACATCCATAATACCCCGGATTTAAAGCAATTGCTAACATCTAATGAACAACCTCCCCTGATTTGTAAATTTGAAGAGCCTCCGATTTATATTGATAGTAGTATATTTATGTATCTTATCTTAATTAAGGTAAATGACTATTACGGTACATATTAAGTCATAATACATATCATTACTGATGTATCATAATTTGATTTTTTTTAATCACTTATTCATTGAGATTAATCCACCATCATCAATGTTATTGATGATAAAATATGAAGTGACTAGACTAATGGATAGTGGCTATACCACGTCAAATTTTAAAATACAACCCTCATAGGAAGGTTTAACCAAATGACATACATTACAACCATTCATTTCTAACCTCTCTCACACACGATAAAAGTGTATTATGTGAGAAAGAGTAAAATGAGAGGCTCTAATGTATGTCACTTGATATAACCTTCCTATTCCTATAACCGTAACACCATAAAATTTGTCGCTAAAATAATGTTAAAGATCATGGTGATATTAATTAATAGGTTCAATTCGATAATTTTTTATGTATATTAAAATCTACTATATTATTACTCATAAACATATTATGCATTCTATCCCAAATTGAAGACCTCATACTCTCCAACGATCATAGTCTGCATATATCATCTATATTGGTCAGCGGTTGGGGCCAAAATTATACTTTTCTCAAATTTTTTCTTGTGATATTTATAGTATTCTTTTAACGCTTTTATTTCTTCATACCCAATGAGTGTAAGGGCCCTGTAAATCTTTTTGGCTTAGGGCCATGTATACTCAGGGTCGTCCCTGACTACATAACAACCATTACAACCATTCATTTCTGACATCTCACACACAATAAAAGTGTATTATATGAAATAGAGTAAAGTGAAGAAATCTAATGTATGTCACTTGATACAACCTTACTACACCGTTGGTCCGTTGCACCATAAAATCACTCCATATTTATATAGAAACTGCTTAAGAATATAGTTAAAAACCATGGCATTTATTCTTTTCATTTACCACAAATACTCTTAAAACACACACATTTACTTATTTATGCATAAAACATGAACGTTGTAGCATGTATGTACATGTTCATTAGTCAAAACCAAAGGACACAGTGCTCAAGGGCAACAGAAATACTATTAACATATACTACAGTGTCTTATAAAAACGCATTTAAATCCCATAATTGATGAGAAATACCTCATTATCTCTTTAATTAAGCCTTCTTAACTGCACAGATTATCACTGGAAAAATACGATCTACAAAACATATCCTACGAAACATTAAATATTGCATTAACTCTATACAAGAAAATGTACCAAATACCTTTTGGAAAAATGTCCGTTCATCACCAATGTTTCCTGTGGCGATAGCCCTCTCGAGGGTAATTTGTAGGTGGTGTGCCCTAGACTTACGTGTACTTTTTGTATTTGCACAAAAACCCTAGTAGGATTTTATGTGCATTTTGGTGTCTCCACACCCAACGGGGACACCACCTGAAAATTTTCCAACTTTAGATGCTCAATCAATGCTGAGCTAGCTGATGATTCCAATACCTCTTCTCTGCGTCTTTCAAAATTATCCGAAAATAATACATACACACCCTTTTACGACTCACCAATATTCCATCCTTATCTGCAGCCATTGATCAGTCAATGAATCATACACTAATCAGTGTGCAATCAACGACTCCTGATGAAGTGTTATTTTGGTGTCACAAAAGGGTGTGTCTGTATCATGTTTGCATTGGAACCACCTCTTGCAAACAAACTCGTCAAAGATAGATATTCTGAATGTAAACAGAGATTTACTCGGTGGCTATTCCCAGTTTAGATACACATACAGGAGGTTGTCACAGCCGACAATATATCCGCACAAGAGGTGGTGATGGTCTAGAAACGAGAGCCTGTCACTGTAGATGTCAAACACCATACCTCCTCAATGCCTTGGATAGACTTGGCATTACATTATAAGCTTGATAAGATCTTCTCAACTCAATGATTGAACCCACCTAAACACCATTCAGCAACAAGGAAGTAAGCATAATATGATTCATTTACATAAAAACTTCCATAATTATTATGGAATAAAGAAAGCTAAATTCAAATTCAAGACACAACTCTTTTGAAGGAAAAAAAAAAAAAAAAAGGAATAAAGATTGTCCTTCTTTAAGACATGAATATGAACTTTGGTCCTCAAGTCCAAAACTCATTGTGCTCCATGATTAGTTCTTTTTCTAGGCATAAGAGGGGATGTCAAATTACCATCTTGCCCAAATTCTTAAAATAAAAGCAATGAATACTAGCATTTTTCTTTTTATAAATGGAGCAAAGCAAGGTTTGATACCTTGATCCCCTGATCTTGTGATTCGGAATGATGCAGAAGTATCACTTCTTTTAAAAGTTTAAGCTGTTAAAAAGTTTAATCTAATCGATTACGAAATTTCCCAGGGCTGATCCAATATGTATAAGCAAAAATATCTTATGGAGATTCGCATCATGAATCGTGTGCATAGCCGATTTGAAGTTGGCAACAACATGGCACCAACTTCTATACAAGAATGTGCTTGTATATATGCCAAATCAACACTGTACAAAACTCGTAAAGCGTACAAGACAAGCGCATATATTGGCCGACATCAAGCAAATAAAACATACAGAGAATCAGGGATTAGAAAGTAGACTTACTATTATCAAAACGAAGTAAACCCAATTGAAAAACCCTCATTTACATGGCGTAAATAATGATCCACTAACGAAGATGCAGTTGCTAGAAAACTCAACAATAATCCACCTGCATGTGATTTCAAAAGCAATATCAGATAAAACAACTAAATCATACTATAAAATTGCTTAACCCCCGCCCCAAGCCCCAACCATAAAAGGGGAACAATACACTGAAAGTACTAGATAATTGAGTACCCCAAAACCGTGTTGAAGCTTGGATCTTCATCAAATACTCAACTGTAGCCTTTCCCGGCTTTACATTCGGGATCCTTGCCCCCATCTTATTCAAATAGTCTGATATTTCTTTTGGCATGTTAGCCTATACACAATAACCAATCATCTGAGTAAGCAATTTGAATGCTCAAAGAAGAGTTTCAGTGAACTGGAAAGAGAATATACAGAACAACCAGAAAGAATTAAAGCAAAGCATTTTAAAGGAGAAAAGAAAGGGGCAGCAAAAATTATAATGACACCAGACTATGAGACAAAAAGAACTTACAATATCAAAGATATTGAAAAGGAAGACAAAGAATGCATATATTGCATAGTAAACCCACGGCGCTGCACCAAGAGAAGTTTCCGGATTGAGAACATTCCTCACATTCTCCCAAAATCGTGAACCAAGAAGGCTGCAAATAAATTTCAAGGTAAGGGATTAAAAAGAGCAGATAAAAAATAAAATAAAAAAACTAAAACAAAAAAATGTAGCAGCAGTTGTAGTAGTCTAGGTTGTATGGTTATGGATACAGGATACTCAAAAGCGGGATTTTTGAAAATAGGATACGGGTACGTATGGAATATGCACAAATATTAAAGTATAGGGACCAAACTGTACATAAGAAAACCATAAAGATCAGATTAGAAATACAAAAAATCATTGAATAAAGCAATCGTTAGTGGCTTTTCTTGAATTCTGATAGTTTTTCTACATTTCGGTTAGTTTTTCATTCATTTCTTGGTTGCTTGTCTTCAATTTCCAATTAGGTTCTTCATTTTATGTATCCGAGTTGGTGATCTTCATATTCGGGTCAACTAGCCAACTCTTAAAAATTGCAAAATTGCCCCAAATGTGTATCTTAAGTATCTAGTGTGTATGCGTGTCGGATACGTATTGGATATGGGACAAGCTATCAAATAAAAGTATCTATGCATCATAGGTAGTAATATAGTAGGAGGAAGAGATCTCTATTAAGATATCTAATAAAACATTATATGCAAATTAGTCATAATAACAGGCGATGGGGATAGAAGCTGTTTAGCTGACAGAACAGCCATACTGTAACTTGTAAGAGGTCCAGATACTTTCACTAACAATACCCTTCTCTCTTTCCCTTTCGGTCTCTCTAAAAGAAAACCTAGGAAAAGAATTCTATTTGATAAATTACCATCATTTGCAGAAGATGAGTCATTAACAGTATATCAACTTCTTTCTAGATTCCATTGAAAACATTTTGCTTGAATTAAATGAAGACGAACCTTGCTAGAATGCGGGAAAAGCCAGCAGATAAGAAGTTGTTAAAACAGGCTGCATCCCAGAAGGATTTATGTTGAATGGGATGTATGGCTCCACCTCGGTGATTGGCGACTGTTCCCTGTCAAAAGCAGAGACTTTGACAGTTATACGGTCTATTGACACCGAAACATAACTACCTGTCAATTAAGCTAATATGCCATATATAAAGGGACATGTATTAATCTGGTTAACATTTTTATGGCCATTGATATTATCAAAAAAGCATTTGTGTACAAGTTTCACTGGAAAAACATTACAGGCCCAAAAAACCTTATATACATAAACGAAGAGCACGGCATATTAAGTAAGAAAGCCATCTTCGTGTCTTGTTGCTATTAACTACAATAACTTGTATGCATATTTACGTCTTTCAGTATCCAACCAGTTGAAAGATATGGACAACCTTGCAGCAGAGGCGAGTTTGAAACCATAGTACTGTAGCTTGATTTTCCTGCAACCCTCAGTCACAAGAACCGCCCACATGGTTACCATGGTGAAGATACAGACAATTGCAACTGCATAAGGCCAGAAAGCAAAAGCAGATGCTGCAAAAAGGAAGAAGATAAAAATAAGGTAAAGTACAAAATGCACGTTATGTAACATCGTCAATGATCTCACAAGGAAAATATGACAAAACCTAAGAAACCTAGCTGACACCAACCAACTAACAGAGTAGCATTGAAATTGTATCTTTTGAGATGGTGGCAATAATTGGAAGTCCAACCGGCAAATATAAGATTAAGGGAGGCAGCATCATTCTAGTTATAGTAGGTACGCTAATCATTTGATTGTTAGTCAACACACAGAGCAGTTTTGAAATTTCAGCAATGTCATGTCAAGTACAATAATCACATAGGTCAGATTGTTGTTAATTCCTCATGACCAACCTGAAAGTTGCGTAAGCATTTTGTACAACGTCTCGGTGTAGCCAGTCAAGATACCCACGCATATAATTAAAGATGATCCATGACCTGAGCCATGCAGCAATAAACAGAAGCTTGTCAAACATTCAGATGGCAAAAAAAAATTGGAAAGTATATTGATGACAACTATCAATAGTTAAACACAGTAAGACTCCATAAAGATCCCAACGGATTATCACTACAAACATGCCACTGATGTCTACCCAAAGTTTTGTCATCTCTAAATGGCAATAATGCTTAAAAGCAATCCTTGTATACAATTCCTTCTACTTTGAGGGATAACAGAGACCTCTAAGTACCATTTTCTTTTCATCATAAAATTCATAACTAAAACGGAAAAACCAAACCACCTAAAATTTTCCCAACACTCAGCCACCACAGAAATTTTCAGAACGAACGTGACTGAAAAGTTATGAAACATATTAAAGCAGTACCAAATCCAGACTCGGTTATTTTGTCACAAATCCACGTCATTGTCATTGCACCACACACCAAAAGCGAAGAGGTTACCATCACATGTTTTACCCTGACAGAGTAAACACCAATCAGATAAAGTTGCATAAGAAATTAATGAAATTAAAAATTAAGCGTGCGAAAAAAAAAAAACCACGTCCACATGAAATACCATGTTCTTGTAGGAGGTGATGATGCCTTACACGAGCCAAATGTACTCCATTCTATTTCTTAGCGAAGGCTAAAAATACTTGTACCTCAGAAAAAACTACTGCTGAACACGGTCATGGATAAGCTTACCCAGACAACCTCTTGACACGTCCCCCACCCCCTCCTCCTTCAACAAAAAAGGAGGGGGGAAGGGTAAAATAGAGGCTAAGAATAAACAGAATGCATCGCACCCTGCTTGGATTTGACCATTAAAGTTACTCAAATACAGAACCCTTCCTACAGAAGATTCTGCCGACAATTTAATGCATAATCTCCCAATTGAGTACCCTACGTATCTTGCAATAGGCAGAGGAATAATAGAGGTCTTGACTCAAACCTTTTTTAAAAGGAGATATATCTGATTGAGTATAAAACTTTGGGGAGAGAAAGTGACCAAAATATCAAGAAAATCAAAGTTCTCAGTCAGAAAGTAATGAGCATTTCAGAAACTCAGAGTCAACAACAGGAATTTGCTATAGGAATCACCTCATACTTGCTGCATAAATAGAATATGGAAGTGAGTAAAATGCCAGTATCACAGCCTCCAATATTGCAAAGCCTAGTGAAATCCACCATCTGAAATGTTCAAAGAAAATGACATAAGCTTGTTCAATCGTTGCAAGGAGAGGTAAAAAAAAGACCGGCAAAAAGTTTGCGAAGGACGGTGCTTGAAATAAGTAGACTCACATATAGCTCTTTATCTTCTCATGACCATCCAAGCCTTCTTTCCGTAACTTCACTAGTGATGGAACAACATGACAAAGCACCTAAACAAGAATTTTCAAATTAGAAGAGATATAATGGTACATCCCCTCCACTAATAAATAAGTACATAAATGGACCACCCCAAAAAACAATATGAAGGTCCAAAGAACGCCCAAACAACTCTTCTCATTTCAGAATAAGACCATGATTTCTATTAAGGGAATTGGAACCGGAAAAAATTATGTCCCTACGCTAAAGCCATCTTTCCCGCCATTTTTGCCAGAATAAGAACATTTAAACATAGTGAACTACCCAAGAATATTGGACCCATAAGGATGCTCAATCCAAGTTTTCACAGTAAAGCAAAGGTAACTAGCAATGATGCACCACAAAAAAGTTAAACCACTCCCGAACTGTCCGGATCCCAAAAGCAACACTTTATTTCATATACATGCATAAGGGACGCCCAAACCCACTTAAATGGGCTGCAATACATATTTTTATTCAAACGACCGGCAAATTAAACTCTAGTACAAGAACAGAATAAGCCTTCAACATAACTACGGAACCAAAAGCTGTAGGGCTAGTACGCCACAGACCTGCATCAGAATTGATGCTGCAATCTGAGGACTGATTCCCAACTGGAAAAGCTTAAAGCTTAAGTTCTGGGGCCCAATCACCAAGTTCATCTGTATCACGAAGCACCAAAGAATTGTTAATGGCACAAAGGAGACTATCCAATCGAATTTTTCCTTCTGCATCTTATGCAAATAAATTGGTTTAACTAGCTGACGGAAAAAAAATCAAGCTGCTCTGATATTTATGTTGGTTACAGATACTGCCGGATCAAGTTCATTGTAATAACCCTATAGCTTCATGCAAGTTGTCTCATCAATAGAGTTGTAAGCGGTAATCAAGACATCAGATATATTCATCCTCATAAGGCATATCTAGTCCTAAGGAATCGATCTACCAAGTATAACTCCTTAAAATGAACTAGGACAAAGCTGCATATTGCAAACAATAAGCCAAATGAAGTAGACAAGAGGTCCTTACCCAGTAAGCCAGCTGCGCTTTCTCAGAACCATAAAAGTAGTGTTCCTCAATTTCCACATTAACAAGTTTCATAATTTATACTTTGCAAACACATTACTACCATCCCCTCAGGGCACTAATAGAACAACTTTTTTTTCCTGACTTGCATCCCCAAAAATTGGTCTAGCTCATGCATACTTGATATTCTTTCTCCATACAAAAAAATTTAGCACAAAAGGGCAAGAAAAGAATAACTAACCTGCCTTCTTTTTTTAATAATATAGCAGCACATGAACATGAATAACATATTGATGAGTTTCACCTAAGTTTAGATTTCAAAATGTAAAGGTGATTTACTGATTTATAATAAAGAAAAAACTGGTTACCATCAAGTTGTTTAGCTAAAAGAAATTGGAACGCAATATAAGTTCAAGAAAACAAAATATGAAACTCTGGGCAGAATATATCCAGCATGAGCATACGGGAGAAAAATACCATAATTAAGCATCCATGAATATATAACTGATATTTCTTTTGCTTTGACCAGCTTAAGAAGAAAACACAAATAAAAATGACTTACCAACAGATCCAGAGACAAAGCTCAGATAGTTCTCAGGCATCAATCTCCGATCAAAACCAGGCAGAGGAATGAAGTAACCAATACGACTTATAATAAGGAGTACAGCTGTGATACATAGCCTTCGGCGTATTTCACTTTTAAAGAAAGACTCAGCGGCTGCATTGAGAACAGAACCGAATCGAACAAAGTTCAAAAATCTATTTTTATATGCTTTAGTTATAGGTTTGAAGGACAGATCATTAATATCATTTGACCGATTCTCTTTCCCATCAGCAGAACTTGGTAGAAACCCGTTATCAGTGAGATATTCCGCGGCTGCTGCATCCGTACTGATGTAATTCCTTCTTACTTGAATCTTTCTACCATTACAAGTTCGGAGTTGCTTTTCTACGAAAAAGCACTTTCTCCTAAATTGCAAATCACCGGAATAATATGGTCTTGGGGGCAAAGGATATGGGAGTTCATTCCTAGGGATGGAACCTGCAACTGTTAGCATAACCACCAAACATTAAGTATAGAACATTTCAAAAGCAACTGAAACATTTCCCAACTTTTAAATACACAATTGTAGCTCAAAGGCTATTAAGTAATAAGTAAAGATCATTATATAGAAAGCTAAAATACAGAGTGTATGACCAAAGCATTCTATCCACATGAACAAAATAGAGTTTATACAGAAAAGTAACAGTCATTATCTGAAGTATTTGAATGAGAAGTGAGAACACCTTCAATAAGCCTCCACTCATCCACTGAACAACACCCCATCCCGAACCGAATGGAACCAAAAATAATCACAAGAAACCACCGATTCGCCCCCTCAGCTACCCACCACAGCTATCAAGAACTATCACTAACCGTTAAAGCCTTCCAATCCTACTTTTAGGAACAACTCCTAGATAATTTAAATGCCAAAATTCGACCATCAAGATAGTAACTTGGAGAAATGTTTATGCAGTTATGCTGACAAAAACTGGAAAATCCTAATTCTGTTTTCACTATCGAATGTAAAACTGAAAATCAAAAGGCACGCCTACATGGCTACATCACATCCTCTGAAAAGCAGAAGTTACAATAGTTCCTAGATTATCATATAAATGCAACAAAGTAACAAAACAAAAGAAGAAAAAAACTTGCCTCCAGCTTTGAAGTGCTTCGCATATAAAGGGAGAGCCTGGCAGCACAGGCGAGTGGCTTCCATTGCCGAAGGTCAGAGACCGACTTTGCACTACAGAGTGCAGACCCGGCGACTTTGAGGAGCCAGCAAGAAAATTGGATTTTGTTAATACTTAGAGCATAAAATCCTAAAATGATTATTGGATTATTTCTTTTTCTTTTTTGAAAATAAGATTAGGGGATTATTAATTTATTAATAGCACCGAAATCGTCATTCATACTTACGGCATCGTGTGGTTTTACGGACTAATCATACAAAAAAATTACAAAATGGTCCTTGAAATTTTCGATTGGCTAATGTCAAAAATAAAATTTTGATAGTCTCATAGTTTACACTTATTATCAGTGTAAACTCATATTTCGATTGAATGTGAAGTGAAAAATGTTTTAACATCATGCCTTTATATGTTGCAAGGTTCGATAAATGTGCATTAAACATGTTTTTTATTTAAAGAAAACATTGAAATAGACTAAAAACACAAAAGGAGAAGTAGTATAACTCGAAATTCATACTTTCGATTGGCCTAGAGTCAAAAGTACAATTTCGACGTGCATTAGAGTTGAGAAAGTTATGAGAAACGTGGGTTATGGTGTGATTGGGTTTAGTTAGGGATAAACATGTATTCGGAAAAAATATATATCATGGGTTAATACGTAACGAATGAAATGAGGATTAAGTCCTGCTCATTTTCTAGTTTAGGAAGGTCTTAAACTAGTTGGGTGTGTAGAATTGGATCTTCTCCTCCTCCTATGTTTTGTTGGCATGTAATTCGGACATCGCTTAATAAAATTGTCTCAGTTCCCCCTAAAAATTGAGGATTAAGTGAAATGAATTTGAAAATAGTAAAAATAAAGTCAGTCAAGTCATAAAGCCCCAACATGGTCTCAAGCAGAGCGATCATCTAGACCCGTATCTTTTTGAATTTGTTATGCAAGTGCTTAGCTTTATGATTGACGATTCTATCGCAACAGAAACATGTACGGTCTCTCGGGGAGGTAAAAAAACTATCACATTTATTCTTTGCGGACGACCTTTTTTTATTCGCGGAAGCTTCCATAGATCAGGCAATTGAGCTCGAGCATGTCCTTTCAAATTTTTGCAGCATATCGGGACAAAGATCAGCGTCTCTAAGTCCAAATTTTTTGTTTCTTCTAACGTGAGTGCCTAAATCGGTAAGTGTATCGCTGAAACCCTTGGAATGTCCTATACCACGAACCTGGAAAAATATCTGGGAGTCCCTTTGCATCATGGTCGAGTAAAAAAAGACGATTTCCATTTCCTTATTGAGAAGGTGCGCTCTAAGCTTAAAGCTTTGAAGGCATCTACTCTTTCAAAAGCGGGTCGTGCTATCTTAGCCCAAACAGCCCTCACCACGGCTCCTTTCTATCATATGCATACAGTGAAACTACATGTCTCAGTCACGAATGATTTAGACAGATTAGCCCGCTCTCTATTGGGCTGACTTTGATGATAAAAAAACGAGCTCACTTTGTGGCTTGGCGCAACATTTGCAAACCCAAACTCCAGGGAGGTCTCAGAACCAGGAAAACCCGCGATATGAATATTGCTTTCTTAGCCAAACTCGTCTGGAAGCTCCTTACTGAACATGACAAACTATGGGTCCAAATTTTACGACACATGTATGGGTCACCCTTTGATGTACCAAAATCCAACTGCTCATTTATTTGGCATCATATATGTTATGCAGCGGGTGTCCTACGTGATGCTTTTCAGTTTGAAGATGATGGGAAGCCCCACCCTTCGGGTAAGTTTACAATAAATTCCGCATACTTTGCTCTCCAGGATTCTACTGGCACACTTAAATCCTATGACCAAGGCTGGAAACTTATCTGGAATATTAAAGGCCCACTTTGAGGTAATTTTCTACTTAGGAAAATTCGGAGAGAGTCTCTCCGTACTGATGGGCTTCTTTTCTCACGGCATATTCTTGAAGACGGAACATGTGCTGAATGTGGCAGCTTTAATGAATCTATTTTGCAGGCGATCAGAGACTGTGGTTGGGTGAATAGAATGTGGAAAGCTATGATCCATCATTCCTACTGGCACGAATTCAATTCAATTCATGAAATCCCCCATTGACTCAATAGATGCCTTGATGTCAATATGCTCAAACATGACGCTATTGAGTTTTGGAGATTTGTTTTCCGGAAAATAATTTTGGGTGTTTGGTATTGGCGTAATGAGGATTTCCACCACAATGAACGCATAGCGATTTCTACGATATAAGATATGTTCATAGTAGGTTTCCTTTTGGCGAAATCTTGTACCCTTTTGTACGGCTTATTTTCAATAAAATATCCGGTTTTCACAACAACAAAATAAATAAATAAATAAAGTATTCGTTAAGGGAATCTGATGTGAATGTTTTTATAACATCACTTAAAACCAAGTTGTCTAGTATTTTGAGATGGATGAAGTATTATTGTGTGCTATCATTTATGCATTAAATTTGTTAGACGATTATTAACGCCTCGTTTTGAAATATATTTCTTTTATTATTTTTTCATAGGACGCAAGACAAAATAATGTCAGAAAATGTCAAAAAGCATTTACTATTTTTTTTTAATTTTTTCATGGCATTCCGTACAATTCCTCTGATAAGAAGGCAACGAAACCGTGGAAGTCAACAATAGAATCGTAATATAAAAAGATAAATGCTTCATTGAAATGTTAAATTGTCCTTAGCAGTTCAGTTGTAATGAATATTAGCATATGTTAATGATTTTAGTTTGACAAGAGTGTTGTCTTTTCTGGATTGTGATTTATGAAAACTACGTTTTCTAGAGTGCTGCACGTTTATTCTTTCTCGTGCCGTTTTTAGTAATATGATATTATGTTGGTTTTAGAGTTTATTTTCTTCTAAGAGTCACGTGCCGAGTCTCATTTCTGAATAAAATTAAGATCCAAAACAAGTCTTTACATTAATTAATTGTATAAAAGTATTTTGTGTCCTCATATTCTTGTTGTGCCAGATATGTTAGTTTTAAATCGTTGTAGATTTGTTGTATCATAAATAGTGTTGGTGTCGAACGCCAAACGATGACACAACATATTATTACACCATTAATTATCATATACTCCCTCTGTTTTTTTATCTGTCGCAGAAAGAAGAATCACACAGATTACGAAAGTAATAAATATGTCTAAATGTAATATAAAATGACTAAGTTGTCATTTGATTTTTCGAACATATGCATTAGTAATAGTGAGTCAAATTGACTTTTAGACTTTTTAGTATTAGAAATGTATTTTTATTGGAGATGTAAATACTTTTTGCAGTAAAGAAGGAAAAAATAATAAATGATCATTGAAAATGTAAAATGATAGATAAACAAAAACAGAAAGAAATCGAAATGTGACGGATAAAAAACGGAGGAGTAACATCTAGGGAAATCGTATATGCTTGCACACAATGTGCCAGAATCGCATACCACTACATGTTTTATTCCTATTGATTAAAGTGATTAATTATTTATTGTGATAAATCCCAATAAAATCAAAGTCTTGATTGTGTTACAGTAGGATGTTGTGGTAAATGAGTAGTGGATGTATCACTACTCTAAATCTAGTAATTGATACGAGAACTCCCTCCGATTCCACAATAATCGGCGCAGCTTATCAAAAACACATAGATTAAGAAGGTAATTAATTGTTTTGACTTGATTAGATAAAGACTAGAATACACTTATAGAAAATAGAGTATATAATGTTGGTGCGTTTAAAACAATGTATGTAAAAAATAAATAGATGGGTAAAAAAGGAAAAATACATTAAATTTCAGATTGGAAAATGTTCCGACTAAGTTATTTTGATACAAAACTTTTTGAAAAATGCCTCAATTATTTTGAAACGAAGAGAGTACATTGTATCATTTTATTGTGATACTTTCGTAAGTGATGATACATTCACTATACAATATATGCACTATAGCTTCAATATACATTTCTATCAATTGATTATGATAAAACAGACTTTAACCAACGACCTACATTTTAATCGATGACTAGAAAATATATAATAAATATATATATAGTGCATATATTATCTGTAATGCGCGTGTCATTTTCCTTCCTTCCTTACAAACTGGATAGTGTATTTATATAAAAAAAAACGAGCAGCCATGATCAACAACTGATGGTTGTCATGGGATCAACCACAATGAGCTTCCATCACTCCATGGCCACTCTTCCTTCTTCCTCCTCCCTAATCCCCACCTCTCCCTCTTCAAATTCATCTTCTACAACCTGTCTTTTGCCTTCATCTCGTCTTTCCTTATCCTCTTTCTCTTCCCCAAACCGCCTCTCTTCCTGCTTATCCATCTCTCCATTTCCCCTCTCCTTTTCTACAACCTCAAAGCGTGTATCTCATGTACCCTCTTTCTCTGTTATTAAAGCCTCTGCTTCAGAGAAAAAGAAAGTGCTTGTAGTCAACACTAACAGTGGTGGCCATGCTGTCATTGGATTCTACTTTGTTAAACAACTTTTGGGTTCTGGACATGAGGTCACCATTCTTACAGTCGGTGAAGAGAGCTCTGATAAGATGAAGAAACCCCCTTTCAACAGATTCTCAGTTAAGACATCATCTAATTAAACTTGGTCTTTGCAATTATTTTTTGAAATTATAGTTTCAATATGAAAATATTGTATGAGCTGTAATTGAGTTAGATCATAATTGAATGAATTTGGGGTTGATTTTTGTTCAGGAAATTGTGAGCGCTGGTGGGCGGACACTGTGGGGTGACCCGAGCGATATAGGGAAGGTTTTGGAGGGTTCTGTTTTTGATGTTGTTTTGGATAACAATGGCAAGGACTTGGACACTGTCAGGTTTGTTCTTTACAGTTTGAGGAGTCTTTAGTTGCACTGCCTACGTGACAATCGATTTTTTCATAGTTATAAATTCTTCCGATAAGTAATCGTTTTTTTTACTATTAATTGTGATTAATCAAATGGCTGAAACTGGATTTATCGTGGCATTACAATGACAATCCACTAATTCACAGTTAGATCCTAAGATAAAAATCGACTTTTCGACGATCCATTGTGACAATCAATCGGGTGAAACTGGAATAATTGTGCCTATTACATGACAATTGACAATTTAACAGTCGATTTTGATGATCAATAAGGTGAAACTCGATTCTAGAACTAAAAATAGATTTTCTGCTTGTTGATTGTTTTCGTTATGGTGACAATCAAAAAACCTTGAGAATTTTTCTTCATAAACATATTCTTACTGATACACAGACCGGTTGTGGATTGGGCTAAAAGCTCTGGTGCAAAGCAGTTTCTGTTTATCAGCAGTGCTGGTATATACAAGACAACTGATGAGCCTCCTCATGTTGAAGGGGTAAGACACCCCCCCCCCCTCCCCCCCCACCCCTCCCCTCCCCCCAATACATATAAAACTGAAACCCTTTAAAAATGGATTATATAACTACAGGATCCAGTTAAAGAAGATGCTGGCCATGTTGGAGTAGAGAAATACATCTCAGAAACTTTCGAAAGTTGGGCGATCTTTCGTCCACAATATATGATTGGTTCCGGCAACAATAAAGATTGCGAAGAATGGTTCTTTGACCGTACGTTTAATCTTTTAGGAAAGATGATAATTCAACAGTTACGACTTCTATTGATACTATATGTACATTCTACACTCTTTAGGTATCGTACGAGGAAGGCCAGTTCCAATCCCAGGATCCGGTATACAGCTAACAAACATTGCACACGTGCGGGACCTGTCATCCATTCTAACACTAGCTGTTGAGAAACCAGATGCAGCAAATGGAAATATATTCAACTGCGTCAGCGACCGTGCAGTGACACTAGATGGAATGGCAAAGCTATGTGCCCAAGCAGCTGGTTTGCCTGTTGAAATAGTGCATTATGATCCTAAAGCTGTTGGTGTTGAAGCCAGGAAAGCTTTTCCTTTCCGCACCGTGGTAAGAACTTATGATATTAAATCGATGTTTGACACTGTTAAATAGAGAATCGGTTTAAAAAAAAAATACTGCTTTCGGGTGCTCTTAATGTATGTATTGTTTGTTTCTATGCAGCATTTTTACGCAGAACCGAGAGCAGCCAAGGACATATTAGGGTGGCAAGGGACAACAAATCTTCCTGTAGATTTGAAGGAGCGATTCGAGGAGTATGTTAAGATTGGGAGAGACAAGAAACAGATAAAGTTTGAAACAGATGATAAGATATTAGAATACTTTAAGGAACCAGTAACTGTATGATTTGGAATTGTCAAAAAAAAAGACTGAGCTTTTTTTCTTTAAGGAAATTGTGGGAAGCAATTTCCTGCATTCTACATTGCAATCTTGGAAAGTTCATATTACAGTCAATTTTAAACAAGACAAAGGGTTTATAGTTAATGCCTACCTTCACTTAATGAGTATTTAACCGGAAAAAGAATATTTATCGGCTCACTTTTGACATGCTCTCAAAAACCATGCAAGCATATAACGTCATACATATAGATATAGATATATATAGATATTAATCGGAGAATGAGGAGGGGATTTTTAAGACCACAATGACCGAGTTCCGACGTAATTTCTGAAATTTACTGTCGAAAACTCATCGTTGTTCGAGATTCATTGTCGAAATTCACTATTGTTCGAGAATTACTATTCGATACCTCGCAATAAACTGTCCATTCATGATCATAGGAGATACATTTTTGGAAATATTTTTGTAAATAATTATTTCATATATATAAATACAAACATTGGATTAATTAATGATCCAACTGATACTTCTAATTCCTTTCATGCATCAAAGGTCTATACAATTAAATTGTGAGACTTCTCAAAAAAAAAATTGTGAGTACTACAATTTGTGTCCAGACTTTGGATTCCATTCGATTGAGGCCGAAACTGATTCTTTTGCATTCACGGATAACGATTTGTCATCTCTTGGTTTTTGGTTGACCATTTTTTAAATATTTCTAAGGCCTTTAGTAGACAATGTTTGTTTGTTCGGGGCTTAGTTACATGGGGGTACAATTCGGTAAATTCTTACATAGAGACTCCCTACGTAGGGAGTTGCTTACGTGGCATCATCTAGACCACACACTTTCATCTGCCCTACGTAGGGAGTCCCTACCATAGAAAGACACGTACAACTCCCATGCAGATGTAATCAATGCCTTTTTAGCTGATTTGACGTAATAAAAATTCATTTTTCCTTTGTTTCGTTTTTTTGATCAAGGTTAACCTTAACCAGATTAATGAAATGCAACTTCTACCAGATTTATAATTATTTTGTTTACATATCAAAATAAGTAATCAAACTTGGGGAAAAAAAACTAAACTTAGGCAAGTAGTTATCTATGTTCTGGTCCTTATTATGTCGGCCCATATTGTAGCAGCCCATTAGCCTTAGGAATATATACATGTGGCTTCTATCGGCAACACATATTTAATATCATCAATTTTTTAATTATTTTTCATTTACTTATGTTATCAGTTATCACACATGTATTTTTTTTTTACTTTCGACGCCGCACTAAGAACGTCAGTGCCACTGATATTTTTTTTCAATAATAATGTCACGGGGAGTGATAGGTTTACTCCCTTAAGTCTACATCATTTATACACCATCATCATCTCACCACATATTTTTCACTTGTAAAAAAAATTGAAAAAACTTGAATAAATCACAACCACAAGATTATCTTGGTGTAAACATGGTGTAGAATTTAGGGAGTAACTCTATCATTACCCATAATGTCACTGACAAACGTTTTTCAACCGTGACACTTTTATAACTATAATGTCAATGTCACCGACATTATTATTGAAAACCAACGTCAGTGCCAATGACGTTGTTATCGAAAATTTACGCTAGTGTCGTTGATATTATTTTGCATAAAAATAATCGTGATGCTCGAATTAATTTTTTGAATGCGGAAACCAATTACGGTCTAGCATTAACATGTGGTGTAGAAACCGTATATATATATATATATATATATATATTCAACAAAAACACATGAAAAGAACTTGGAAAAAGAGAAATTGCGGCTCTCACGGGTTAACTAGTAATCATTTATTCGGGAGGAAATTAAAGAAAATAATATGTTCACTACATTTTCCATCACTACATCTTTTTTATCTATTGATTAAAGTGTTTTTCCTTTTGTTCAAATTAGTTCCACAATCATCAAGGGTGATGATAGTGTTTTTCACATGTAGGGAACAAAATGTAGTAGGTGTATCATCACGCGGAAAATACATACATTTCAGGAAAGTCAGGCTCAAATTCCATTTTAAGCACATAAAAGTAAAAATAACGGCTTAATGAGTGAACATAATTTTTGGTTTAGGTTTTTACGGGATTCAAAGGATCAATGTTTCAGACGAAACTTCTTGCACCGTTAATTATGATAAGTTTACATCATTATCAATTTAAACTCATTGTGTTAGATTGAGTCTAGAAAAAAATGTTTTTCTTCTTCAATAAGATGGAAAGTAGGAAATGGTAAAAGGGTTAAATTCTGGACAGATCCTTGGGCAGGGAACAACAACTTAGAAGTTCTTTTTCCTAGATTGTTTAGGCTTGCTAGTGACAAAACTTGTGCTATTAATGAAAGGGGTTCTTTTCAGGAGAATGGGTGGCTTTGGAGGAGGGAGTTAAGGGGGCACGAGTTTGGGGAGTTAGAAAATCTTTTAAGTATGCTTTCTAATTTTGAATTACATGCAGATATGATTGATACTCCTATGTGGAAACATAGCAATAACGGCATATTCTCGGTTGTTGCACTAAAAAAGGCGATGGTATCTCAAGAAGCCATTTTTTCTACACATCATTTCGCTAAATGGAATTCCTGGGTTCCTTTTAAAGTCAATATTCATGTTGAAAAGCGGTACTCAATCGACTTCCAATCGGCATAACTTGGTGCAACATGTATACAAATTGCGGATGACTCATGTCCTTTTTGCCACATGGTGCCGGAAGATGCTCCTCGTATATTTTTACATTGCGCCTACTCTCTTCTAGTTTGGCAAAAGATTATTGCTTGGTGCTTTTTTATCTATTTCCCTTCAATTGCATTGGACAACTGGTTATCGTATCAACTAGGATGATGCTCATACGAAAGTTGTTTATAAGATTTGAGAGGCGATTCGAAAGGTAGTGATATGGGTGTTATGAATTAAGAGAAACAACATTGTTTTTAATTCTAAGATGGTTACTGCTGAGGAGATTTTCAAGGATATTCAGTGTTGTAATTTCTCTTGGATCATTGGAAGGAAAAGTGGTTGTTCTACCAATTGGGATGATTTGAGGCAAAATCCTTTTGTGTCACGCACCCAGTAGATCTGCTTTCCTTTTGTTTTAGCTTGCTAGTTTTTGCTAAAAGACTTTTGTTGGGTTTTGTAATCTTGTCTTGCTCTTGGCTAGCTTCTATGTAATAATAATAATAATATATCTATTTGCCGTTCAAAAAAAAAATTTAAAACGATATTGTTTTGTTGTCAAAAAAATATCGTTTTGTCGTTGAAAAATATAGTTTTACACTACGGTGACCTCACTGAAACAAATTTCTGGATAAAAAATATAGTTTTAGGTTCCGATAACCCCACTGAAACAAATTCTTAGATCCGTACATCTTAAGTAAGACAACGATTGTATTCGTATCATTAATTACTTTTTTTTAATCACTTTTACTACATCTAATTAGATATTAATGAATGTTGAGAGGTGAAAAACCACACGAGGGGCTCACGAAGAATCCAAGGGAACATGATTTTATCAATAATCTTTCAGCTCAGGATATGTAGCTGCATGCAGACGCCCTGCTTTATGTCTTTCATTCCCAAGTAAATGTATGCACATGAGAGTGACTCACTATCACTAGTATTATATTAGTACATACTTTACTATTTAAATAAATAAATAAATAATAAAAGCATCAATGTTTTGTGATTGAGAAGACAACGCAGTCTCAATACGAGACGTTTGATTTAAACGATGACACGTTTGATCAAATTAGAAAAACTTAAAATATATTGGTGATGTTTCTGACTTATTTTATTTGCGTGCTTGTAGTCAGTTCCTTTATAGGTGAATTGTACATCATCCAAAATGAGTGTACAATTTCAAATAAACGTAGCTTGATAGTCATTTCATTTTAAATCCCAAGAGCTATATCTCTTCTGGCTTAGTTGAGGTACCACCATTTTATAGCAAGTGGCATTTAGGTCAAACCTCGTTTTGTTACGAAAACATTAAGCTGAATAGCAACTCAGATACAAACGATCACTAAAATACGTAATTTATGAAGAAAAAAAATCTAAAATTGTGCCAGTTGTTATTATAGAGTTATATCAAGTGAATGCTTCTGACACGTCTAATTCACACATATACACCATTACTGTGTAAAAGTGGATGAGTTGGATTCAGCACATCACTCCATTTGGTATAACTCTCATATTCACCGATATACAGTAATTTCTCTATTGTCTCACCAGTAGATGTGACGTTCCGTTCATGGTTACCGGGTCCTTAACCGTGAAAAAAAACGTTTGACATATATATATATAATTAAAGCTATATGCGTGCAAGACGTTTTTACGAATAAAGCACTTCTGATATCACAATCTAATCATCAACGATTATAAATTAATTTTAGCGTACACCGACGCTGGGTTTGGAGCCTCTTACACGCACGAGATGCGCAAATAAAACTATGGAAGATAAAAACGAAGACACGGCGGGATGGGGTTGACATATCTGCATGCTCACCGCTCGTTTGGGAATGGGCAGAAGAAAAAGGGTTACGTGGCGTCGTCCGGCCAGCCACACCTACCGACAAGGACAAGGGTTACATGTACCCATCATCATCTCTCTCAACTCATTTACCGCCGCTCAAAGCTAGCTAGATTAATATACGTCCAACTAATGTATATATTAATTATTGTATGTTTTTTTCGTATCATATTATAGCGAATCTGTGAACAAACATAAACCGACAGTCTTGTGCTTGAACTTCATGGAGACTTTTACAAGTGTTTTATTCATTAAAATACTGCATGCAATGGTACGTAGTAGTAGGTGTTTTTTTATTCAAGGGATGGTGGCCCTATGCACCAGATCTGGAGAGATCCAGATTTTTCCGACTATTTTATTCATCTTATTTATTTTATTCATCTATTTTGATGTGGGTGCAGCATTACTCTTACTGTTTTTTTTTTTTTTTTTTTTTTTTTGAGGAAACTCTTACTGTTAATTGAACATATTATTTATTTATTTTTGTAATTAACATGTGTTTTAAAACATATTATTATTATTATTATTATTATTATTATTATTATTATTATTATTATTATTTTTATTTTTTTTTGGTAATTAACGTGTGCAAATAATATTTTTCTTATTTTTATAAAACGATAACATACAAATTCCAAATTTTTACCTACAAATTTTTTTTTACTTACAAATTTTTACAAGTAAATGCCCACAAGTCATTGAACCGGTCTTAGTTACTTATACCCTGAATCCGAAGGTTTTCTGTTCGAGTATCAATGAAGACAAAAAAAATGATACGTATATATATATATTTCGTATCCTTGAGAGTAAAAAAAAAAAAAGTTTCAGTCCCAAAAAAAATATTGATCCGTGGACAGTGGACTTATGCCAGATGAGATGTGCTTTGTAATTTAGCTCGTGGACACTTGCTAGGAAATTTACCTATGCATCAAATTTACAATTGATGTACATCTTTTTTTTTTTAATTTATTTTTATTTGTTGTTTTTTTGTCTGGGAAAGTACACTAGCCAATAAAAAAATAAGTACTAACTACAATCCTATATAGTGCAGATACACGTTGACATTTGGAGGAATCTCATGGCGAAACAGGCTGGCTGCACACGGTTAAACCTGTGGTAAAAGCCACAGCCAAAGGTTACTATGAGCAGCAAGTACGTGTCCATAGCCCTTCTTGATAACGCGCGCACACGCACGTTTACACACACGATTCTGGTAAATGCTAGCATTTTACTAAATACTACCTTCATCTCAAAATGTAAGTTCATTTGACTTTTTTCATACATATTAAGAAAGTTAGTTAAGTTTGTTATTTATCATTAATTTTGATTAAAAAAACTGAATTGACCTTTCATTGGTATTAATGCAAAGTAGTAAAAAGTTGTTGAGTATAATAAATGGGGGATAGAAGGAGAAAAATTTAATAAATACTTTATTGGTTTTCTAAATAGACTAATATTTTGAGACAAAACTAAAAAACTAAATGGACTTACATTTTGGGAGGAAGGTAGTATTTTATTGGTGGTTCTCGCTATTTTGTGACTTTTATTGATGATCACTTAAGAAAACTCTGGGTCTACACTTTGAAGACAAAAGATCAAGTGTTAGACGTGTTCAAGCAGTTTCAAGTTTCAGTTGAAAGGGAAACTGGAAAGAAGTTGAAGTGTATTCGGACTGACAATGGAGGTGAATACAAAGGTCCATTTCATTACTACTGTAAGCAGCTGGGTATCAGACATGAGAGAACTCCGCCGAAGACTCCAAAGTTTAATGGCTTGGCAGAGAGGATGAACAGAACATTAGTGGAGAGAGTCAGATGTTTGCTTTCACAAGCCGGATTGCTGATCGAAATCCTTTTGGGGTGAAGCTTTGAGTATAGTGGTTCATGTACTAAATCTGTCTCCAGGTGTTCCTTTGCAAAATGATGTTCCTCGGAAGGTATGGCCAGATAAAGGTGTCTCTTACCATTATTTACGAGTTTTTAGTTGTAAAGCATATGTTCACATTCCTAAAGATATGAGGTCTAAGCTTGATGCTAAGACTAAACAATGTATTTTTTTGGGTTATGGTCAAAATAAGTTTGGGTACAAATTTTATGATCCTGTTGACAAGAAATTAAGTTATTAGAAGCCGAGATGTTGTGTTTGCAGAGAATGAGACTTTGCAGGATGTTGATAAAAATCAGAGTTCAACACTTAAGGCTGGTGATGGTTCAGCTGACTTGGAGATAATTTTTCCTACACCTATAGTGGAGCATGGTGAAGTTGATGACCAGGGTAATCAGCAAGATGATGCAGATGATGCATCAGTTGATTTTGATCAGAACACTGACGATGATATGATTGAGGAACCAGTACTAGATAAGGCTCCACCAATTATTCCTAGGAGATTTACTAAAGAGAGACACCCTTCTACTAGATATCCAGTGACTAAGTATGTTTTGCTCTCAGATAGTGGAGAGCCTGAATGTTTTGAGGAGGCCATGGATGATGAACATAAAGATAAATGGCTTGATGCTATTAAATACGAGATGGAGTCCTTGCATGACAATCACACATATGAGTTGATGAAACTGCCTACGGGGAAGAAAGCTTTGAAGAATAAGCGTGGCTTCAGAATTAAGAACGAATACGGTAACTCTACACCTCGGTATAAGGCAAGACTAGAAGTCAAAGGTTTTAGTCAGAGAATGGGCATTGATTTTGGTGAGATTTACTCTTTTATTGTGAAAATATCTTCTATCCGGACTGTTCTTGGCTTGGCAGGTAGTCTTGATTTGGAGGTTGAGCAGATGGATGTTAAAACAGTTTTTCTTCGTAGTGATTTGGAAGAAGACATCTACTTGGAGCAACCGAGAGGCTTTTCGTGTGAAAGAAAAGAGGATCTTGTGTGCAAGTTGAAGAAGAGTCTCAGATGGGTTGAAGCAAAGCGCTAAACAAAGTGGTATAAAAATTTGAGTCTCATTATGAAGGAGAGCAGGTTACCGGAAGACTACTTGAGATCATCGTGTGTTTATTAGCGATTATCGAGAGGATGATTTTATCATTCTTTTACTCTATGCTGATGATATTTTGATTGCTGGCAAGAATGCTTCAGGGATTGACAGGATGAAGCAGCAGTTAAGCGAGTCTTTTGCCATGAAAGACTTGGGCCATGCAAAGCATATTTTAGGGATGCATATTACTCGTGACAGAGAGGCCAGCAAAATTTATTTATCACAAGAGAAGTACATAAAAAATGTGCTTCAGAGATTTAGCATGAGTGATGCTAAAGCAGTGTCCAGTCCACTTGTATCTCATTTCAAGTTGAGTATCAAACAGTGTCCTTCTAGCGATGATGAAAATGAAAAGATGCAGAAGGTCCCGTATGCTTCAGTAGTGGGTAGTTTGATGTATACCATGGTATGTACTAGACCAGACATAGCTTATGCAGTTGGTAAGGTCAGTCATTTTCTTTCTAATCCTGGTAAAGAGCATTGGAATGCTGTGAAATGGATTATGAGATATCTCAAAGGTACTACAGATTTATGCCATACTTTTGGTGGTGAAAAAACTCGTGTTGGTTGGTTTCATTGATTCTGATATGGCTGGAGATGTTGATTCTTACAAGTAAACTTCAGGATATTTGGTTAAATTTGGGGGGGAGGGGGGGTAGAGGGGTCTGTGTCATGGCAATCGAGGTTGCAAAAATATTGCGCTTTCAACTCATCGAAAATTTGAGTATATTGCAAAGCAATTGAAACGTGTAAAGAGTTGTTGTGGATGAAGAAGTTTCTCCGAGAGCTTGGTTTGAAGCAAGATCAGTATGTGTTGCTAGCACTTGAAAAAGTGCACACGGATGACAATGGTACGGATATGTTGACAAAAGCGTTGACAAGAGAAAAACTTGAGATATGTCGTTTTATTGTGGGAATGACGAATTCCTCCACAATGTCGTGAGGGAAAGATTTGTTGGGTGGATTATTCCTTTGTGGAGCCTACTAAATAATAGAAAAATAAAAAAGGAAAAAAATATATGTCAAGTATTATTTAAGGGAACAAGCTAGGCTATTTTTTTTTCCTAATCTTCACAATAGATAGGAGGCAAAAAAAGGGAGAAAATTCGCAGCTTCTTTGGTGTTGCAGTTGGAACTTTCCGGCGACGATCGGCATCGAAATAGACTCCGATCGGCATAAATTTTGAGGGCTTGTTCATCTCTCATTCTTCTTCAATCTGAACGGTGGAATCTGCGTTTCTACTGCGTTTTCGGTTATATTTTTCAACAACTCTTGTATTTTGCATTCTTAGTTGATGTTTTGGTGTAGTTGAGTTGGTTGATATGATGTGTTTGAAACACTTTTGTATCATCGTTTGGAGTTTTGTGGGCCTCGCCACGTGGTTTTTACTCTCTCATATGGAGGTTTTCCACGCTAAAATTGTGGTGTTGATTTTTTGTGTTTCGTTTCGCTTTATTTGTGATTTACCTTCGTTGAAAGCCGACTCGTTAATTCCGTTGCGTGTCATTAGAAAGATTTTATGGGTATTTATAATACATGTGGTATTACAGTTGTTTGTTTTCCCGATATCATCAACGGTGTCTTCATCAAAAGGGTGGCAAGAGATTGTTCCGGCAATCCACCAGTTGGGTCAATTTTGTTTTTGGTTTTATCAATAAAATGTATATTAATAACATTCCGAGGTACTACATGGCATACCAAGCTTCAGAAAGCAACAGGCCAGCTGTGTTATCAGTTATTCATGCATGTCTTAGAAAGCAAACCGTGCGTCTAAGTAATTTAATTATAGGTGTTTTAGGTTTTTCACCAATAGTATCGGTCTTCAAAAAAAATTAATGCAACCTTTTTCATTATATAAACATAATACTACTGCATGTAGGTTTTAAATGTATTGATAACGAAATATTTAACTGCATGTAGTAATATTTAACTGCATGTAGGTTTTAAAAGTAGTAATATTTAACTGCATGTAGGTTTTAAATGTATTGATAACGAAACTGAATTGTTTTGTCTAATTACATTAAAACAAATTGGATCATTAATTAGCTTTTCTAATTATATGTAAAAGCAAGTGTCAAAAAAAAATATATGTAAAAGCCTAAGAAGGAGTACTACTGAAAAGGAAAATACAACCAACATTGGCCAAGGATGTGGGAGATTATTGTGTGGTGTCTTCCACACGGTGCGGAGACACCGTGTGGCACACCACACACCACACACTTTCATTCTGTATTAAAACTGTGTGGTTCTGATCGTTTCACCCGTCACTTCACCACAAATTCCCTCACCACACAATAACTTCCCCAAGGATGTATGGTCACTCTCAGTGGAGCATTACGATCTTGCTGCTGCTGTTGCATTTAATTGATCAGGAGCATTTTAGAGGGTCAACGGAGAGAAATTAATGGCAACCGACAATTTGCCTCAAATCTTGTACTCGTTTCGTTATCCTATCTCCGTTTCAAAATACTACCTCCGGTCTAAAATATAAGTCATCCTAGGAGTTTTCACACAGATTAAGGAATTAGTTGAATGTCATTAATTTGAAGGTTAATGTCTAAAATACCCCTTGACTATCATTAATACAATAGTTGTTAAGTAATGAAAAGTTGTTGAATTCATAATAAATTATGGGTAAGATAGAGAAAGAACAATAAACGTTCAGACGGTAATGTAGAATGACTTTATATTATGACAAGTAGAAAAGTGTAGGATGACTTATATTATGGACCGGAGGTAGTACAAGTCACGTGTTTTTATATAGATTAAAAAAAATGATTGAATGTCATGAATTTGATGATTAATGTCTAAAATGTCAATTGATTATCATTAATGAAATGGTTGTTAAGTAATGAAAAGTGGTTTGATTGATAATACATTAGGGGTAAGATAGAAAAAAAGAGTAATAAAGAGTATATTGGTAATGCAGAATGACTTATATTGTGGGACAAAACTAAAAGTGTAGTATGACTGATGCAGTTGTCAAAATTATCAATAGTTTCATTTTATACGAAGCAGTTACATTTTCAATACATCATTTATTTTGTTTTTGCTAAATGTAACTCTATTTATTAAAGAATAAAAGAATAAAAACATTGCATTATTAATTATAGTGTAGGATCGAGATTTTTAGTCATTTTAGTATTCAAAATGAAGCATTAGATTACCTTCTAAATATGCATGTTTTTATTAACTGTATTAGTTATTTCGAAACAGAAGCAGTATACTTTGAGCCTCCTCCAACAATGGGTTCAGGGGCGGATCTAGAAATGTTTTTCAACGGGGTCCGAAATAATTTTCTATAAGTAAAATATAGAGTTTTATTATTTTTAACGGGGTCCGTGGACCCCTTTACATACATGAAGATCCGCCTATGAATGGGTTTTCTTGGGCTTACTAATTGATTGATTTGTTTCATCATTATTCAAAGTTTATGCAACATTTAGTAGGAGTTGTGTGGGCGAGTATTGTGTAACTATAAAAGAAAGGATGGAGTAGGATGTGCGGGTGGTGTTGTATTACCAGATTTTTATATCTTTAATATTTCAACACGTATCACAGATCTATTGATTTCATATATCAAAACAAGTATCATGTCTAAAATCCAATAGACATGATATCTAGACGATATAACAGATTTTGAATCATTTTGTATTACCAACTAAAACATAAAAATGATCACCCATCATTAAAAATCCTAAAACATGATATTCAGTCATTAGCAAGTCTGAAAATTAGCACGGAATACTCTTACAGATTCAAAATCATATTGTTTCAGTTTCGAAATAGTAAAACTTTACTGCAGGTTCATACGGAAAGAAGGTTGCCAGCTAGTCGGGTACTTCACTCTACCGCTAAGCCGGTGGCCAACAAACAGTTTGGTTCAAAAAACAGTTATATACATCATTCTTAAGTAAGGCACATACCCAGTGTATAAGAGTTTAAAACACATAAACAGTAGCACATAACATGAATATCACCCAAAACACATAATTGCATACAAATGATATAAAAACTTTGATGCATCACGCCTTACCTTGATAGATAAGGAAATGATCAACAAAATTAGCTTCATCAGTCACAAAATACTTCTCTCCTACCATTAGGGTTTAACATAAGCCGAATTTTAAACATGAAAACCCTAACTTGTACATATTAAAAAGGCATGATAGAACTTAATGAAAACTAAAGTAGAACTAACAATACTTATAAGGGCTGAAAAATTAGGATGATACCAGCCTGAAATGCAGCCGAGATTTTCCTAGAAACTTTAGAAAGATAGGTGGAAACAAGGTATGAATTGAATACACGGTTTATGTAGGCCTCAAACTTTAAGAGTTGTTGCTATTTTCATCGAATTTGGAAGGCCAAGAGCTGCCATAATGATCCATTAACAATGTGGAGTAGCAGAATTTGAAAAGACTCTGATATTTGATTCATAGTTGCCGGTTGGCCGGTACACCTTGCCACTGAGCCGGTGGCTCTCTTTCTTCTAGGACACATGTAATGTATTTCATATGTATCTTAAACAAACCTGATACATTATCCTTTATTCTAAATTATATGTGACGTTTCTTCATAAGTCACTTGACCCGTAAGTGACGTATTGACAAAATTAGAGACAGGTAGCACACTTATCGACTTCTGAGTTTTTGATATATTGAGTCTTGATACCACATGTTAAAGTAAACGATAAATTCAGAGTATCTGAATAGCGGAAGAAATCATCAAGATCGTTTCTCTACATCCATTGTTATTCGACTTATGCTTCGTTTTGCCATGACGTTGTTGCCGTCTGGATGAGGATTTCGATATCTCTCTCATTGTCTACAACCGTGATGGTTGGTTTATTTCATGTTCTTTATGATGGAATAAAGCATTGCTTTTATAGGTGGAAAGAGTGCCGAAATCCGAATGACCCAGGGTTTCGCTTTAATCTCGGTCGTCCATCAAATTAAGCCGAGTTTTAATTGGATTAAAACTCCTTTTAAATAACCAATAATTAATAAATAGCATATTTTTTTAAAGAAAACGAATTTCCTATAAGAGCACTATTACAAGAAAGGAATTATTCAGGCTCAAGTAATGAACCGAAATAATTTTTTTACATCGCATTGATGTGTATATATATATACCCATAATGTTCTAAAAAAACATACCCATAATGTTCCTTTTTATATATAAGGTATAAGACGCTTATAATGTGATTTACTGATGTCATACGCCGATATTCGTCCCTCTGCTACTAATGAGTTGTAAATAGAGGTTGGATACTCGGATCCTTTGCCGTAAAAACATGGTGTAGTGTATGCGTTGATAATGTTAAATATCTAAAAAAAACAATATCGTTTTAACGTATTACACTTACACAAGATACCAATTCCTTCTGAATGTACGTAAAGCAACTCGTTTTTTTATTTATTTAATGGAATTTCATAATAAATCGATTCTCAAATAAAAAGTGGACATTAAAATTGTCAACAACGTGAGCTCTTGTTGATTGGATAATGAAGTTGCGAATATCTCGATGCTAAAACTTGCACTACTAGTAGTGATTCTGACAAAGCCTTCTTAAACTTAAAACACGACTACTAGTAGTATTAATCACTAATTTAAAACTAAAAAAAGCAGCTAATTAAAGCAACTAGTAGCAATGGTCAAAAGGTAATTAACCATAAAAGGAAATAAAATAAAAACAATTAACGGCCATTAGCGAGTGGGCTGACAGCAATTTCCTTGCAAGGGCTAGGGGGCACACTACTCCTACCCGGAGCAACCAGCCGGGGCACCAAACCCGTGATCCTCTGCCCGTTATTTTCCGTCAATAACCGTTTCCCGCCAAACGGCAACGACTCCACCCCTCTCTCTTTCATTAAATCCTCTTCTTTCGTCCCTCCTTCTCCACACCCGTTGACCTGTCAACCATTAATTTATTTAAAACATTACAATAATGTTGTGAATATTACACTAATTTAATTATTAAATCATTTCATTTATAGTATAAACAAATGCTACGGTTCTAAATATAAAACAAAGTATGCTTAACATTTATTATAAAGTTTCATCCAAAAACAACCTAGGGTACCTGAATTCTGACGTAATCATTGCGATGCCAGCAGAAGGCGTTTCCAAGCATCTGATCTACAGTTTCAGAGATGCCGTCAATGGCAATGCTGACGACAGCAGACGTGGAACAATCGCCATTACGATTGAGCTTCAGAGATTGTGGAGTAGTGGAGGGACCACCACTACCAACGGAGAGAACCAGGAGGTCATCCACGCCGGTGACGGAGGGGAAACCTCGTTTGTTATTGAGAACGTGAGTGACGGCGGCGGCGGCAGGGTTATTCGTAACAAGGCCGCCGTCGACGGCCATGCAAGAGGTCTTTCCGTCGAGGGAAGTGAGTTTGAAAGGCTTAAACAAGGACGGCGTCGCTGAGGTTGCGCGGCAGACCTTCCAGAGCTCGAAATCGTAGCTAGATGACTCGGTCGCATCGGCTCTAGAGAAAACGAACGGCGCAGAAGTGTTGAGATCGAAACAAGGCACAAGGAGAGGCTTACACGTGTCTTTCAAGGTCAGCTGTTTGCCGTCGTATCGCTTAAACACTTCCTTCAAAGCCTTCTCCATACTCTTGCCGGAAAACCTACGTTTCCGGCGGAACAATCCAACAGTCTTCAACCTAAAAATCTCCGACTGTTTCTCCATAATTAACTTCACCGCATCCCTAGCCGTGAACAAAGGACGACCAGTGCCGTCATCAGCAGTAAGCATCGCGGCATAAAAAGCTCCTATTCCTGTTCCAGCAACGATGTCAAAGTAATCAGAAATACGAGATTGAGAATCACCAGTCCTAGCTTGAATCTGATCTTCAAGGAAAATCAAGGAGGCGGCGGCGACATTGCCAGTGGTTCCGCCGCCGTCGATGCTGAGAATGCGCGTCTTCCTACCATCACATTGGTAAAGCCATTTCTGTTCCAGCTTATTGAAGATCTCAAGCGTCATTTCACTAAACGCCATTGAAATAAATTCACAAAAGAAATACCGAATAAAGATTGCGAAAACGATTTGCTGATAAACTAGAATCTAGCAAGTGAAGGCTAGATTGTTGATAATAGGGATGAAAGAGTGTGAGAGAGAAAAGGGAGGGAAGGGATTTGCAGATGCAAAATCGATGAAAAAACGGAAGGAGTCACCTAAAAGCACTGAATTGCATTTATTTCGCGAGGCGGATCAATGCTCGCAGGAAAGACAGATAGGATCGGGGTGGGGGGAGGGGAGTGGAGTGGAATGGAACAGTGTGAGGGAGTGAAACGAGAGTTAAAACACACAAGTGCAGAGGAAAGAGTAATGAGACACTATATATACAAGCAGATTCTTGCCGGCTTTATTTTGTATAGCTAGTAAGTACTAGTACCTTAAAAAATGTGAAAAATTAAATTATTATATAACGATGATTTTATGAGTGATATTAAGTGGATGTGTGAGATGTGTTTTTAGACATCCTCTCTCACATAGTAAGAGCATGTATGGGTGAATTGTACACATCTCACCCCTCCATTTGGTATCATTCGTCAATCACTGCTGTATAATAACTCTTCTCCTAAAAAATACTACATAGCATAAAAAGAAAATACTACCTACCAAACCTGCAAACGGTCTTAAGGATCTGACATTCGACTCGAACAGAGGTCATACGTCACCAACATGCCATAACTGCCTTCAGTCAGCATGAATGTATGCCGGATCAGTCCGCAAGCCGCCTGCTCAAGCTACCCGCAGAGGCTTCATACGTTGGGGCCCGACTCCAGTCCCTCTCAACTCGAGCCTGCCATATACAGCGAACATGATTCACACTTGACATTTATCAGGCTAATACATAAGACGATCAGGACATTGGTCTCGCATGAAGTGAAGTCGCAGTGCAAGACTGACAGGATGTTTAATTCCTTGATTGTACGTAATTATGTCGCATCATAGTTAATTATGTCATGTCATACTTAGCCTAATCATCATTAGCAATCCGCATATATATAGTGGCACCCTTGTAACTCATAAACGATCGAAATATAGAAAAGCAGACCCGACTCTGCCAATTTGTCGACTCTAGCATCATTTTCTTCATATCGTGAGTCCGACCACCATTATTCATCACTCCCACCATATTTCACCCGAGAAATCAATTAAAATCAACTAGATATCCACATATAACTACTTATAACGCAACCGTGATATTTTAAACAATATCAGCCCTAAAATATAATTCATTATACACTTTTGATTTCTCTTACAATATAAATAATTGTACATTATCAATGCAATATTAATTATCATTTTCTCTATCGTACCACTAATTTATTATCAATTCCATCATTTTTCATTACTTAACAACTATTGCATTAATGATAATCAAGAGAAATTTTAGCCATTAACATTGGCATTCAACACTTTCTTAATCTGTATGAAAACCTTTAGAATGACTTATATTTTGGGACGTAGGTAGTATTAAAGGGGAGAGTAATGATACAGAAACAACCGTTGTGACACAATGAGTGCCACAACGTGTATTTTCATCGTTGATCATGATGAATATAATAATTATCAGTGAGTTAACATTAGGAATCAATGATGTAGATACACGTTGTGACACTAGTTGTGTCACAACGGTTATGTATGTATCATTAATCTAAAGGGAAACTTAACGGCGTCTATGGTAATCTTTACGTTATTAAAATTGTGTTCAATTTTTCAAACATTTGTAGAATGCTTTTACGGTGTTTTGTGCACCGCAAACACCCTCTAAGGTCCTCTACACCCCGCAAAGAACCACAAAGCACCTTGACGATGCAGAAATCGTCACGGTGGCGTAACGGTGTTTGTGCTGTGGATATCTGGCTTGTTTGTGAGTAGTTTGTTTGTATGTCAGCCGGAGATGTGCGGCGGCGAGGGGAGGACGGTGAGGTGAGTTTGCTTTGACAGAGCTTTGGCCTATGTTTTCTGTATTATAATGTCTTTGATTAGGTTACACAAGACTTCCTTTTATAGGAAGATTAAACTTAGGGGTGAAGTAAAAGACTGGCGGTGCGAAGCAGCTTAGTCACTAGTCTTAATAGCTAAGCCAATACTAAATATCTAAAAGCAAGTGGGTATAATATCTAGCAGCAAGTGGATGTAATATCCAGGCGGCGACCCTTTGTCGTTGACAAGGCCGCCAGCTTCGTTGTTTGGCCTTCGCCCCCTGTTTTCTTCTCAAGTCTTGTGTGGCCCTTAGAGAGCCTTGTGTCTATGGTCGTCCACCGGCCCCCTAGCTCTGACGAAGCTCTAGGAAAGGTCATTGGCGGCGGCCTTGACTTAATACCATTTGACATCGCCGAAGACGTAGTCGCAGACCTTCCTCAGGCTGTTTCCGAGACTAAATGATGGCGATATAGTTTGTATCATCACACCTCTACGTCCCATAGAGGAGCGAATTGATGGTTTGAAATAATTACCACAAAAATTAAGAAAAAATAACAAACTAGTATCATATATAACCAATGGAAAATTAAATGTAAGCAGTTATTGCAGTATATATATGGATAAAATCCGAATGCATACCTTAAACTTCAACTCTTGTCTTATGAGAATATCCCTGAATCAGCTCGGAATCTGAAAAATGAATCATAAATGTGCTTTGAGTTAAACAACCGAAGAAATGAATTAGATCTAATGTAGAAAGATTTGTATTATGAAATTAATTGATGAAAGGGGGATGAGAGTGGAAACAACGGCCGTCGGTCGCCGTTGCTTTAGCTTTTTTTTTTTCCCTGTTAGATGGAGGGAAGGGGGGAGGTTTTTGTGTGGTGTGTACCTACGTGCGGGATAGCACGTATGGCACACCACACACCACACACTTTCATTATGTATTTAAACTGTGTGGTTCTGATCGTTTCACCTGTCACATCAACTCAAATTCTCTCACCACACAATAACTTCACGTAGAAGGGAGGATGAAAAGCGGATGGGTTAAACTCTCATAGGAAAGGTTAGATAATTTCATGTGAACTTGAAATTTCTGTGCACCTGTCCGCTCCTCTGCGGGGTGTAGAGGTGCTATGCGGTCCTTTGCGGGGTGTAGAGGGCCTTAAAGGGCCTTTCGCAAAACCCTACAAAAGCATTTTACAAATGTTTGAAAAAGTGAATATACATATCATATTATGGTGGAGTATGATGTAATTAACACACTTCAATACTTAATGCAACTTGCTCAAGCTGAAGAATTAAGCTGAAACCTTTTCATAATGCTTGAGTCTCTCTCTCTCATAAACCAAGTTTGTCAAAATTCTTTTTTTTTGTTTCTTGCCAAAATAGAACATCCAACAAGACACAGACAAGGAGTTCCATCTTTAATGTTATTTTTTTTTTCACTTTTTCCTATATAGGCATTTGACATGCTAGTCAAATTTTGCTTTTGAGCATTATTATTAGGCTTATTAGTGAAGCTCTTCTTGTGTTCTTTTTTATTTTCTTTTTCTTTTTTCAATCCGTTGGTCAAAGGGAAACTGACAAAGAGAATAACAATATATAACAAAATCACAAAAGAATACTGAATAGTACAACCACATATAAAAACATGAAAAATACAAAAAGAAGTTTAGATAGCAAAAGACAAAATTGTGCTTTAAGCTTCACTACTAGCTAGGCGTCTTGATGAAGCTATTTCTTCTTCATATCATACAAATAACTTCTATGGATGCTTTCCCGCGTTCCCCTTATGAAAAATACATGTACAGTGTGGGTGTTAATGACACCATATACGATTTGCTCGGACACCGTATTTCAGAAAAAATTCGATACTGCAGAGTTCGAAATTAATTTGCTTTCGACTTGTTCAGGGTCGAAATTAGACTCTGGAAAAATTGAATTTCAGTGTGGTTCCCCAAAAGTATATTGATTGTGATATCATTATATTAACTGTGCCCAAAATATATTATCACAAATAGGCGGTTGTTAAAGGAACTACGGTGAATCTATTTGCAAGGAACACAATGACATTCGACTACTTTAAAAATCGAATATTAATTTTAACATTTGACTTTACAGAGGTTTAATGTCAAGGTAACGCTCCCGAATATAAGTCACTAAGGATCCGGTTAACTACTTAGACCGTCGTCATCGTTTGACCTAAAAGAACTAATCTGATTTGACAATATTTTTGTGGCTCTCAATTATACGTAAGTAATTTGCTAGTGATCACCGGTTCTCGATTTTCGTAAATATATCCAACCAGCATCATTCTGTTTACTTTCTTTTCAAAAGAAAATCCTGACATTGATCCAAGTGAGATGGCATTGGATAAAGTATTTTTCAATGAAAACTAAATTCGTTGATTATAAAAAATGAAATTTAACTTGAAATCCTCAACGATTTTGGCCTGTAATCCTTAATGATATTCGATGTTCTTGACAAACTAAACAGAGGGCTTCCATAATTTTATCAAAATCTGTGAATTATTTATATTGCAACATCTATAGTATGTATAATGACAAAGGCATAAGACACCAAAGACTCATAAACTGTAGTAATTATAACATTTTAGATCCTGATTTTTCTTTTTTATACAAGTTATAATCCCTAAAGAAACTTTTATTTCATGCTGTCAATTGTACAAGCATTGAGTACATCCAACGCAGAATTTCGCCCCCATTCTACGGCGGAAACATCACTTAGAAGCAAAGAATGTCAAGCTAAAATATCCGTGGGAGCATTCAATCCCCGTGCGTTTGATCAATGATCAAGCCAACATCCGACAAATCTTCACCTTCAGCTTGCAATTTTTGGACGACTAAGAGAGAATCCGATTCTAGAACCATATGATGGTAAACACAGGACAAGGCAAATGACAAACCATGGAAAATAATGATTATATTAAAGATAAATACCCCCTTTACATCATAAAATATCTATTATGTTTATATATATATATATATATAATACGATTGGTGGCGAAATAAAGATGTTAAAGCTGGAGAAAGATTAGGTTCTATTGATTCATTTTTTAAATTGACTAAATCTACATTCTCAAACTAATTTCATCACCAACTCAAATATATAAGGAAAAAAAATGTAATGTGTCGACGCATCACACATATGTCCAATACAAAAAAAAGTTATTAGCTAATATGTGTATGTTATAACAACATTCACATATTACACTTACTATGTGAATGTTTGATGAACACTCGGTGCAAAAATTTCAGTGCAATAATTTTTCTTCGCCACTCCTTCATCTAACTGAAACATTCACATATTTAACTTACAATGTGAATGTTTGGTGAACAATCGGTGCAATATTTCAGTGCAAGAATTTTTCTTCACCACCCCTTCGTCTGACTGAAAAAACTGCTACCCACGGTATCAAATAAATTATCACAATCCCCCCACCCCCACCCCCAAACAAAGGAGTATTTATCAAGGTCCCAACGGTCCTTGCTTTTTAACAAACTTAGCATATTTTCCGCAAATTGCATCCTCCGATCGCAAATCCCACAACTGCGGAGAGAATAAATAGCCCCTTATTAATATATATATATATATAAATTATTAAAATTTTGAAAATCGTACAATCGGAAAATAATAGGTTCACATAGAATTTTCACAGAATACACACAAACAAAGTAGGTTTACTTTGTGTATATTCTGTGAATATATTGCAATTGTTATTAGGTACCTCCAATTTTCCCTTTGATCCACCCACACCAAGCAAAAAGGGGCTATCCTTTGAAAATGACACAGAAAATACAGCTCCCTGATATGATATATACATACAACAAATGAAGCTTTAGAATACCGTAGTAACTCATAGAACTAGCATAAATTCAAGTCAGCCATTAAAATGAACTAAAAAAAGAAGATAATAACACATACAGCTTTAGGATTCTTAGATGTGACACATGAGGGTTGATTGTTTGATAAATCCCATAGTTTGACCTGCATTGAAACAAAAGCCGTATGCATTCAGATAGTTTTATTATCGACCAAATCATGTCAAAGAGCTCAAAACAGAGACAAAACTGACTATACCCATTTGTCTTTGGAACCAGTGGCAAGTAGCTGTAGTAAAATAATTCACATGAAACGGTTAGCATGAGCGTAAAAGATTGCAGATAATTGAAGGAAAATAGAAAACTAAGACGCTTTACATTTGGAATTAAAGGATTATATGAAACAGAGCAGACAGCTTGGTCGTGTGCATGGAGAGTAAAAGTTGGTTTAGACTCTGAACCACGAACATCAAAACCCGAAACCATACCATCCTCAACACTAACCTGTAATCCAAAACATAAAATTCCGTTGTTCAGTAATAAGACAACCGAAAACTGAAAACCAAACCAAAGATTTTAGACCAAAGCACAAACCACAAAAGAGTGCTCGTTATGTGGGTCCCAAGCCAAACTTTCAACATCAGCAGTAAGTTGCCATGTCAAACCGGTATGTGAAGGCTTCCTTCCATCTTTCTGTAGCACAGACAAAAAAAAAAAAAAGGGTTCAGACCCTGTAACAAAAAAAAAGACTGAATAATTCAGAGGCCATAAAGAAACTAATATGTACCAAGACTACTGTGTCATCAAATGAGCCACTTAGAAGAACTTGTGGAGCAAAATGGTTCCATGCCACTGCTTGCACCTGAAGTGAAAATTCGGAGGTAAATTATTAGGAGGTATAAAAGCACTTGCACTATAATCAGCAAATGATGGTAAATCTGTATTTTACAAATTCAAATCCTTCATATCCTATCTGTCAACAGAATTTGTTGCTTCATACTCTACACCTACCAGTAGATTTTAAAACAGTCATGATGCTTTGAATGAATAACGGAATTGTACGCCCTTGTAACTTCAGCACGAGTCACATAAACAACAAAAGGCTAAAGCTGTCCTTCACTAAATTTCTTTTTAGTTTAACACGTTATTACTGTTTTTTTTTTTTTAAGATGCTGTTAATGTTTTCGAAGTGTTTGTCATTTATAAAGAAACCTAATTCTTGCCTTATCTGTATGGTGATCCATGGTGATACTGCACTGTCCAGTGGCCACATCCCAAATCTTGACCAGTTGGTCGGCACTAGCACTTGCAAGTATGTTCCTGAACATATGATAACCAAACACAAACAGTGAAGTGAGGATACTAAACCCCAAACAACTTCCCATGACGAAACCGATGAACTTCAGACCTGTACTCCTTGTTCCAAGCAAGTCCAAGTACAGCATCAGTGTGACTGTCTTCTTTGTACTTCGTGGATTTCTGGAGAGTAAAAACAGATTAGCAGGGCATGCGTAAAGCATAGGAAAGTTTCACAAGTACACAATTACAAAGCCCATTAGTGAAACAAAAAGGCCATGAAAACATCTTATCAACTGCTGATCACAGCTTCAAGAAGCAACATAAGTAATTGACAAACCTTCTTCCCCTTCTTCTTCTTCTTCATCTCAATTATTCCACCTAATATAGCTGAAGGTTGAACTTCATCCATCTGAATAAAAGTCAAAGCAGATACGGTCATTAAAAAATTTGCATTAAGGCCGATCTCACTAAGATAACAGGCAAGATTAATAACTCAATTTACATACCATATCTAGGTCCCAAATTTCAATGGCAGGATCCATGGAGCCTACAGCTATGAAGTTACCTGGCAACAGCATAGTGGTATATCATTAAGAAAACTATTATAAAAAAAGGACTAGAACACCGGAATTTGACAGAATTATGAAACTGTCGGATCTACCTTTTTCTCCTCCTTTAATAGGACAATCAAGCCAAGCCATACAGAGAGGAAAGGCTGGAATGATAATATCATGATGGATATACATGTTTGAATCACTTTCTGACTCCTCTAATATCCATACCTATATGAAACCATCGATCTCAGATGCACAACTAATTCAAGAGCTGCAAAGGGGATATATCAAAAGATTACTGAACCAAAAACCTCCAAAGTGACTCCTACATACCTCCAGGTGACTGAAGTCGTCCTCATTACGTGCACAAATTATTACGCTATCCTCAGCTTTTATCGTGATATCATCAAGCTCTTCGGAATCATAACCCTGAGATGACAACAAACACGTGTTACTAAACAGCAGGTGGAGAAATAATTGATGGTTAAAAAAAAATCATAAATGTATAACCTTATCTTTTAGATACGGATCCATATCATTGCTTGGGTAATACACATTCTGGAGTCCTGAGGCTGAATCAAAAAGCTCTAAGCCTGATATCAATGACAGTGAGCTCACATGAAAAAGTTCACAATACAATAACCGGAAAACGATAAAGAAAATCTTAACTATACAGCTAATATGCACCCAAGAATGCTATTTCAACCTAGTTCATCTGTAAAGAAGTGAAATTACAAATGCCACTTCTTGTAGCTTAAGTTGAACTGGAATATATCACACAAACACCGTATTCGGCAAATGGCTAAACGAAGCAGGAGAAAAGGAAGAACTTGCAGTAGATGAAAAGATACACAAGTATTTATAAGTAGACGAAGACATACCATCATCTTCGTCATCATAGTCGTCCATATTCAGTTCCTTCAAGGCATCTGCCATGCTATCAGTGTCGAGGTCTTTACCCACAGAACCTTTTCCAAGAGCACCTGCAGCAGCAAGTGCTTGCGCAACATCATCATCTTGATTAGATGTATCAGCATCTATAACTTCTTCATCGTCTTCGTCTTCGTCTTCGTCATCCCCGCTGCGAAAACCAATAAGCCCCAAAATTACACAACAACACGTAGTTCTATCACCACAAAAATCAAGGTCTCCCTTTACAACATGCCAAAATGCATCCCTAAGAAAAAGCTAAAAGCGAAAAACATGAAAAGGTAGGATCAATGGTAACTAGTAGTGATAAAAAGGACTCCTAAGTTCAATGTGCAGCAGCAAGACACTATTGAGGACTATAGCTTTTGCCTAGAACCAAAAAACGCACTTACTAATTTAGAACTTACATTATCCCTTCAACGCTGTTTTTCAATATCTCTTCAATCACTTCCTTTGAAGGAGGATCAGCTTCTACAGGCACTGATTTTAATGCACCCTTTGGTACCCACGAAATTGCTGATATCATTCTTCCAAACTAAATTCGTTAAATTAACTCTTGACCGTCGAAACAGAATCCCAAAATCGCTCTGCAATTAAAAAAGAAAGGAGCAGAAGGAAGGGGCAACGCGTTACATACAAAGTTTGAGAACTTTCTACCAAGAAAATGACGATGCAGAGAAATCACTAAAGCAGAAAAACCAGCACTTATAATCACTACAAACTGGAGACCCCCTATGGGTAAAACGATATCAACAAGATTGAATGATTTACTTCAAGGATACCTAATTTTATGGGAACGGTGAAATAGGAAATCAGTACCCTGCAATGAACGCGGGGATTTCAATTGGTAGCGGCTTACTAAACACAAGGGTTTTGGCACATAAATGGGGTGAGCTGCGTAGAGAACAGGGTTTAATTTCTATTTTTCGATTGAAAATCTCATTGGCTTTTATTACAGCTAAAATATTACTCAAGTCTTATTGAACAATCCAATAAGTTTACCTCAACGATTAAGTTGATTTTTCGTTAGTAAAAGATTGTGGGTTTTTAAATCTTCTTATTTGTATGTGTGAGTTACAATCCTTTAAAGTAGTAAATTTCGTTTACTCTTGGCCATCACAAAATGAAATGGCAATAAAAGTGAGACTCATAGAACAAATGGTATTTCACAAGTGTTATTTTTGCTCCACCTGGACCTATTTCATATGCCCCCAGGTTTTCATTGTTTACATCTCTTCTTAATTTCTTATGATCATGATTTTTATTCCCTTGATATTATGAATGTTGATGGCACACCCCTGATATTGATTGGCATTGGTACCATACGCACTCCACGCTTCTCTCTTCTAGTAGGTAACAAAAGTGCTAGTTCTCGATGGATGTATAAAGTTAAGACTAAGTCAGATGGTTACATTGAGTGATACAAAGCTCGTTTGGTAGCTAAAATGTTTGCTCAAGAGTATGGTATTAATTATAAGGAATCATTTGCTCATGTTGCTAAGATTGCATCTATTCGGGGTTCTCATTGTTCTTGCATCTATTCGTCAGTGGAATATCACTCAAATGGATGTTAAAATATTTTTCTTAATGGGGTCCTATAGGAAGAAGTATATATGGTTCATTCTCGTGGTGTTTCTTACCCTCCATGGCAAATTTTTACATTATATGGCCTCAAACAAGCCGTTCGAGCATGGTTTGAAAGATTTCCGCATGTTGTCACCTCTCTCGGTTTCGATTCTAGTCCACGTCATTCAACCTTGTTTGTTAAATTGATTTATATAAGTCATATTTGGTTCTTACATTATGTAGATAATATGATCATTATTGACATTGATGGTATCGTTAGTTTGAAAGCAACAATGTCTCAATGTTTTGATATGAATGGTTTTGATCTTTGCGTCGCTTTTTTGGCATTGAGGTAGCTTCCTCAACAAAATACGACGAGGTTTCAAAACCTACGTGGCATATATCCTAATTGGCATTTACTCTCCCAAATGGAATCAATACCATTAGCCACGACACTCGTGGCTTATATTATTTTACAAATTCCGTATTATTTTGAAAATGATAGGTGTTATCGGCACCACATTTCTTGTCATGCTGCCACTCTTATGTTTCTAAAATTACATTATATAGCAGCACCTCCAACATTTTTCTGATTGCAAAAACCCTCACCCAAGGATTTTGCATCCGCCATTGAATGTAAATTTCATTAACAGAAAATCGACCTAAGTTTTTCTCATCCGCCTGGATGTTGCTCTCTCCATGGTGATTGAATTGTTCTATCCATGGTAGTCTTTGCCATCCTTTTTAGTTTGCCTTTCTTTTATTCTTTGTCAACCTTTTTTTTTTTTTTTTTTTTTTTTTCAAAGAACGAACCACTTTATTTCCACAGCCAAAAGGCAACCAAAGAGAAAGCTAAAAAAAAGTTATACATCAAAATTTTAGACATAATCAAAATAACTCATCCCAAGCCAGTCGAAGATTCTTTGCTCGTTCCATCACTTGTGACAGAAAAATTGAGGCCGGGGGCCTATCTTCTTTGTTGCCATGAATGCATCGATTCCTCCACATCCAGATTCCATACAGAGCTTCCCTCCAGGTATACTTCCACTCCGTGGTGCCTAATAGTGGCGTAACCTGCCGAGTGAGGTTCAAATTGATCCAGTCTCAGACTGTTGTTGCCCCAAAAAAATTACTCCAACTCTCCCTAGGTAAACTCAAACACCAAAGAATGCTTGCCCAAGGGCAATCCCTAAAAGTATGTAGTATCGTTTCATTATCTTCACCACACAAAGTGCATGTGGGTGAAGGAATGATGTGCCGTTTTGCTAACAAAGCTCCCACAGGAAAGGCCTCATGAGCAAGGTTCCAAAGGAGAAAATTACCTCGAGAAGGGCCCTTTTCTATTGTTATTATTCTTAGCAAAAATTTGGTTCATCCTTCTTAAAAGAGGTAGTTTTTTCGCCACCAACAACTACTTCTTGTGGTTCTCTAATCAGTTATGTAAACGGTCATCTAGAATGGATGCATCCCATGCACTTGAGGCAAACCGAAAGTTGTTGGTTTCAAGTTCAATCGCAACTTTTCCAAAGGACGTATTTGCTACTAATAATTATGTTATTTGAAAATTTGTTTTTATTTGGGTAAAAAAAAGAATATTGTCAATCATCATAATACACCGCTAATCGCCCATTGACATTTGTCTTTTTTCCATTGGGTTATCGAAATTAATAGGGACAATGTAATAAACTTTTTAATTTAATAATGCAATTTCTTTATGGGAGAAGATGGCTCTGAGACGACAAAAACACATAAATGGCCTGCAGGACATTCTTATTTTTCAAATTGTTATAAATGACAAAAACAAAATCTTTGGACAAAAGTACCCCTTGTTACTTTTACCCTTCTACAAATAGTAATGATAAGAAACAAGTAAGAATGTACCCATAAAATGTCGTAACATTCAATGAAAAAGTAAGAATTGGTCTAAAAACAAGTAGTAACATCCCTTATTTGTTAAAAATAAGTAAGTAATGACCAGTAAAATATCGTAGAAGGAGTAAGAATGACCCGTAACATTAAAATGTCGTAACATCCATAAACAAGTAAGTAATAAAATTTAAAAAGAAGTAGTAACAACCCGTAAAATGTCAGTAAAATCCAATAAACGAGTAAGTAATGACCCATAAAATAGATAAAGTACATCAAAAAATGTAGTAACGTTACAAAATTAATAGTAACAACCCTAAACCCTAAACTTTAAAAAAAAAAAAATACAGCCTGTGATACTAGTACGCCGTCACCCCTCCTTCTCGCCGGAAATCTGCAACTTCAGGCGGCACAGTCGTCACCTCTCCTCCTCCTTAATGCCCATCATAAACAGAACCGAATCACACAGATTCACCTTCCTTATGATTCGACAACAAAAAAATCAATAAATTGATGAAACACATGATCAAAACGCTGTACAAATAGCAGTGGCAAAAAGAGGCCCCTTCTTGGCCGGAAATTGGACTCGGTTGGACAGTGGGCGGAGCAGTGAAACAGCAGCCGAAATTGATCTGATTTTTGCAGTTGAAGGACGGTGCCTCCTCAGCCGGTCATCAATTATCGCAGTCATCTGGGTAAAAAAAAGAGCAATAGCTTCTGAAATTGCAGCCATGTCCACCTCCTCCACCATCACTTCTGCCGCTGTTGATGCCACCTCCCTGCCCCCACTCGTCGCCATCAATTCATGGGTTGTAGCACCGATCAAATTGACCCGTGACAATTATGCAATCTGGCAGATTCAATTTCGATCCTCCTCGAAGGTTACGACCTATTTGGTTGCGTAAACGGCACCAACTGCAACCTCCGGCCACCAACACTTGTGATAGTTTTAGTGGCTGCCATAGAAACGCTGGGAGCTCTAGGGTTTGTAATTTGTTTTTGGGAGAAGCGGCTGAAGGATATGAATTGGGGATTAGGATTTGAAGGGTATTTTTGGAAGTTTGTATAGGTTTTGTCCTGATTAATTTGCAATGTCCTTACATCCTGATTTATTTATTATTTTGTCCTTCCTGACAAAAACCTATTTCTTTATCCTCATCATTCCAACCAAAAGTTACGTAAATGACGAACGGATGCCCAAAAGGGCTTGTCTATCAGAGTTTAGATCGATCTGCTATAATTTGGGAAGGAACTGAAAATGCTAGAAATACAGCTTATAAAGATATATAACTAGAGGTTTCATTTGTTCAATCAGAGAGAGAGAGAGAGAAAGCTGCAATTAGAACAAAAAAAAGTTTTGAAGTTTGGACAATGCAGATTCTTGGTCCTAGCCTAATCCACCTGCAAGAACAAGAAAAAAATCATGGAATCAAATCGAATTATCCAAGATACATAATTCAACAACTGTAAGCGACGTATCCTTCTATACTATTGCATGTACTAAACATACACAACAATGATAACAATTTTCAAGAAATATGCATTCAGAAAATAGTATCTTTTATTTTCAAGAATGGCATTCTAACCTCCTTCCGGTATGCTCATTTGAAAAAATTACAGTAAACAATCACACTAGAAATGAAGAACCCATGATTGAAACTGTCCAGTTAGACTATGTTTTGTAAGTTGTAACTGGGGACCTATTGTTCTGTAACCGGGGCTTCAAAAAAAGGTGTTTGAAATAATTGTCAAACAACACAACATAGAAAGGAAAAAACATCTGCAACAACAATAATAAAGTGCTCAAAAATAATATTAGTCAAAGTTTAGAAAATGTCTAGGTCGAAACACGCAGTGGCACTATCTTTAGAGAGTAAAACGTCCTCACTGCACTGGTAATTTATTGATAATGCGTTGCTCTCCCAAAATTCAACAACCCGTTGATACGGTCGTGTGCAGCGAAAAGTACCCCGAACCACCGTATCACTCAATGCTCAATTTGCAGGGAAGAAATATATATATGTAAAAATACTCTCCTTTATATACTGTTTTTATTTGACAACTCTGCACTGCAAAGCACAGTCGGCAAAATATAGAAGGAAAGGTAATGTGTGTGTCTCTATTTTCCATCGGATAAAAGAAGGTATAATATAAATAGTATTATAATTTTCCCTTCCAACGTATATTTCCTATAAAGTAGGAAAGGGAGTTAAAACCAATCGACGACTCACATGTAGTAGCTCCTAAATTATAGGATATATAGCTCAACTTAATTGAATGGGTCAAACATCAAATTAATTAAAATAGATGCATAAGAGATATTATTTTTTATTATATTTGAAGTACATCATAAAAATAACATAAGTTTTTAATATCAATAAATATTTCCAACAATCCCCCACTTGATTTTAAAAACTTATTTTTGAAAAAACAAATTGAGCATATAATACCGTGTAATAGGTATAGGTACCTTTCGGGTTTGAACCTCCACTTAGTGACCATGAATTACCACATGTAAAACAATAGTGATATAAATGTCTTGAACTATGTTTCATTGATCAGATGATAACGCATTACACACCACGGTATGAGTAAATATTTGTGGTTCTACCAGTGGTGCACTTTACGGTCATGCGCATGAATCTTGTGTCAGGAACGTCATTAGGGAGTAGCCCACACCCCCATAGTGGCCCCCCACAGTGGCGACCCCACCAACACGTTCACCTAGGTGAGTCCTCCAAGGGTGAATTGTGACCAAACACCTCGCAAAAATATGTCTTTGGACTCATTAAGAGATAACTCAACCTCAAACGTCACATGAAGAGCACTTACATAATAGGAATGGGATCCGGAAAATTTCCGCGAAATAATTTTAATCGTGCTCTTCCAAATCACTAATTTTAATAATAAACATACTTGCATAGTAAAAAGATTAAACATCAATCCATTCTTGGTAAGGCACAAGTCTATATCGCGATGTGTGGGCGTTCAGATAAAGTGGATAACTTCGTAAGTCTTTGGATCCTAAGTACGGAGGAATACCACCCCGTAAATCCGAGACCCTACGTACGGAGGGACTCCGCGGCGTGCACACTATCGGGCTTTCCCCGTGGATATTGGTGTGATCCGCCAATATGTTGCACACAGATACTTCATGGTGAGTAGCACCATGCGTAGTGCCCTTGAATGATGATGTAACAAAGATAAGCTAAGCTAGAAACCAATAGTCACGACATGTTGATGAGCATGAAGTGAACCCTAGAGTTGAGTCGGTTTCATAAAGATAACTTGATAATAATCAATGAACCTTTCGTTGTAAGCCTTACTTATACTTTAGCTTCTCACTCTTGCTAAGTACGTTGTACTTACCTCAATTGCATGTCTTGTTGTATGCTTTTGGGGTGAGAAGGCGAACAGGTTGAGCACGTGACAGATGATGATTTTGAGGACGAAGTTTGAGTCCAAGCTTCACTTGTTATCTTCTTTGCTGTTTTCTTTATTATAAGGGTATCGAACTATGTTGTTATTCCAATATCAAGACAAGTATTGTAATCTCTTTAATACTTTGTAAGATTTGTTGTTTTACTTTTCTTTTGGACATCGACGCGTTGTAAGCTACCTTGTTGTGGTAAGGATAACCTTCATCTTTAGTCGGTTTGTATCTATTCTTAGTTGCTTTTATGAGGTTTTGCCGAGTCTTTTAGCTTCCGTTTGTTAAACTCGTCTGACGACGTAGTATAGGCTTACGTATAATATTGAATTTATTCGATATTATACGTGCCGAACGTTTCTTTTCCGGATAAGGACTCGGTATCCGGGAACGGGGCGTTACAGTTGGTATCAGAGAGAATCGTCCTTTGCTTTGCTAGGCTCCTTTTCCCTAAGATAAGATTTCTTTAGACCACTTAGTAACATTCTGATATTTCTTGACCTTTCAGAATGGTAGGAAACCGCAGAGGCATTTTCAGAGGTGAGAGTTCAAGAGTTGGACAAGAGGGTGGTCAGAATCAGAATCAGAACGAGATGCTTCCTCAGCAACAACCTCGACCCCAAGTTAATCAAGAGGTACCTCGAAATGATGGACTACCTGATGATGAACCTTTGCGAGTCACCATAGTAGGTGATATACCACCGTGTAATGCATTACCTCCAAATGATAAGTGTGTACCTCCACCACAATCGGTAAGCCACCCACCATTTTCAAGTATTCCACCGTATCAGCAAACCTATTACCCTCCACCTACGAGTTATCCACCTCAACCTACCATACCTCCGTCACCAAGAGTTGACCATCACTACGGTTTTGGTTATCCACCTTATGGACTCCACCAACCATACCACATCCCACCTCAACACCAAGGATACTACCCTTACCACCAAGTACCACTAGTGACTCAACCTCATCGACCCTATCCACCTCCATACCCACCTCAAGTACTCTTTGGATACCCACGGTTTATCCTCCGGTTTACCTCCGAGTTCAAGATCGGTTTCCACCGGTTGATTGGTATACGAGGTTGAAGAGAAACAAGGTTCAAGACTTCTCCGGTAATGTGGAACCGGGCAAGGCAGAATTATGGATAAGGAGCTTTGAGAAGGCTTGTAGGAATGTGAATGTACCAAACGGAGATGGCACAGTTGGCGGTAAGTTTCCTTCTTGGTAGTAGCGAAAGTTGGATAGATGCGTTTGAGAGCGAGAACGGTAAGGTCAGCAGTTAGGAAGCATTCAAGAAGTTGTTCTACAATGAATACTTTCCACTGCGGTTCGAGCAAATAAAGCAAAATCGTTTTGAAACTCAAAGCAAGGTGTAAACATGGCGGTTTCACAATACACCAATCGGTTCAATGAGTTGGGTCGGTTCTACCCGAGATTTTAAGTGTTGAAGAAAAGAAGATGGCTTTGTTCAAGAACGGTTTGGCTCGGGAAATTCAAGCGAGGATGTTGGGATTCACGGCAAGGACCATGGCGGAGTTCTTTGAATAAGGCTTTGGAAGTTGAGATGTTTGAAGCAGGACCCTCAATAGTTATTGGAGTAAAAAGACCTTTTGAGGCGAGCTTTGAAGAAGATCGGGAAGCACTTCAAAGACCAAGATGAGAAAAGAATCGTCAATCCACTTGCGGCCAAGTCAGCAGTTGGGGTAGCCGTTTGCTCAAAGTGCAAAAGGAATCACTCCGGGGAATGTCGGGCAGATTCAAATGGATGCTACCTTTGCGGTGAGACAGGACACTTTTCAAAAGTTTGCCCCTGTAAGGAATGCTAGAAGGAATCAAGGAACAACCAAGGAAGAGCAAGTCGACCAACAAGAGTTTTTGCTTTGGATGCTGCCGTACCAGGTATCTTTTAGTTTGTTTGTTTTCTTAAAGTATTCTTATGACATGAATTGAATTCACGCTGTAATTGTACGTAAGTAAAGGAACTAACTTTTAGATATGTTATTAATGGACAAATTAGCTATGTCAGCCTTGTTTAATACAAAATGTCAAAACTTTTGTGTTAAGTAAGATAGCTAAGAAGTTGAGCCTCCTTCAACCTTTAGGAAAACTTTTGAACACCATCCGGGTAAGTGTGTATAGAAGGCTTTTTGTTGATTAGGAGCTTGGTTAGTGTGATTTCAGAATTTCAAGATTTGGTTGGTCAGTTCCGGGTTAAGTGTGCAAGGGTTGGAACAGTTTGGGATCCGTAGAGTTGGTTTTGCGAATATCAAGATCAGAGTTGTTGATTGTGATCCAAGTGTAAACAAGTGAAGCTTCGGTTTTGGTTTCGTTTTGGGAAGAGTGTTAGAGGAAGACCTACAATTTGAGCTTGTTCAAGTTTCGAGGACGAAACTCCTCTTAATGGGGAGGAATGTAATACCCGAACTTTAGGAAAGAGGCGCGACGTGTCGATTTGTAACGTTCGGTATATTATGTTTATTTATTTGTGGATTTAAGTGTATTATATATATATATATATATTAATGGGATTTAAGTTGCAATTAAAGGAATTAAAGGAATTTTGGGATTTTAATTATAATTAAAGGAGGTTAATTGTAATTAATTATCTTGGGAGGTTTATTTTGGGAATAACTACTCATTAAGTGCCTAGGGGTTATCAGAAGAAAGCATTAGTCGATCTATGAGGAGAATTTGAGAGAACAACTGAAAACAAGAAAAAGGGGCAAACATACTTTCTTCGATTTCTCACAAGTCGGTGATCGGTTTTCAGAACCGTTTGAAGATTCAGAATCAGCGGGAAGAGGAGATCGTTTTGATACTAAAAGTTCAGAGTTTTGAGAAGGTAAGAATTCAACCCTAATTATGGTTTGTCAAGGATTGATCAATCTTTAAGGATTTTCGTTTGGTTGAATTCGTAGTTAGTTTGTGTAGATGCTTTTGATCACAAATTGCTTGTCTAATTGTTGATAAAATAGGTTTCCAGTTTATCCTAGAAGTGCTGCAGGTTTGGTCTTGGAGTTTTGCTTTGATCAAGTAAGGGGCTCTTCCTAATGTTTAATTAAGGTCTTGTGTTGTTAAGGTTGTGTTTTGGGTATAAATTGTGGTGTTTTAATGCTAGAAATCATGCCTACTTATGCTAGAGAAGTATGTTATGCTTAGTTATGTAAAAGTTGTACTTTTCATTTGTTTTGATGAGTCTATGGTTGAAGAACATGTTTGGTTTGGGTTGGATTAAGTAAAGAGCGAAAGTTTCGACTTTTAGGTTTTTTCGATGCACAAGAGTATGCTTGCTCAAGGCAAGCGCACTCTGCTACCGTTGGTGGATGAACAAATGAATGTTTCACGAGAGCACAAGCGCATGCTTGCTCAATGCAAGCGTACACTGCTCAAGGCAAGAGTACGCTTGCTCAAGGCAGCGCGACACACTGCTTCTTTGAATGAAAACGAGCGTTAATAGTTACACAAGCGCCACGCTTGACCAGGCAAGCGCACTCGACCCGATTTCTCATGAAAATACGTGTTTTAATACTATACATGGTTTAGGAACATTCTAATGGATCTAATAACAATAAATGAACATGAACAAGCCTGGATTAAGCTTCGATGCGTTTAGTTCCGGCACCGAATGTACTCTTCAAGCGGAGTTGAAGTTCGGGACCGTCGGAAGGGTATGAATGGCTTGTGCTTTGATGAATTAGAGTTCATCAATGTGTACGTGTATGTGCTAGTGGATTGTCCGTGTCTAGGGTCTAAGTAAGAGAGTAGTTTATGTGAGGAGCTTACTTGAAAACACTTAGGTGGCTAGTTAACGATTAATAATAAACATACTTGCATAGTAAAAGATTAAACATCAATCCATTCTTGGTAAGGCACAAGTCTATATCGCGATGTGTGGGCGTTCGAGATAAAGTGGATAACTTCGTAAGTCTTTGGATCCTAAGCACGGAGGAATACCACCCCGTAAACCGAGACCCTACGTGCGGAGGGACTCCACCGCGCGCACACTATCGGGCTTTCCCGTGGATATTGGTGTGATCCGCCAATATGTTGCACTACAGATACTTCATGGTGAGTAGCACCATGCGTAGTGCCCTTGAATGATGATGTAACAAAGATAAGCTAAGCTAGAAACCAATAGTCACGACATGTTGATGAGCATGAAGTGAACCACAGAGTTGAGTCGGTTTCATAAAGATAACTTGATAATAATCAATGAACCTTTCGTTGTAAGCCTTACTTATACTTTAGCTTCTCACTCTTGCTAAATACGTTGTACTTACCTCAATTGCATGTCTTGTTGTATGCTTTTGGGGTGAGAAGGCTAACAGAGTTGAGCACGTGATGGATGATGATTTTGAGGGCGAAGTTTGAGTCCAAGCTTCACTTGTTATCTTCTTTGTCATTTTCTTTATTATAAGGGTATCGAACTATGTTGTTATTCCAATATCAAGACAAGTATTGTAATCTCTTTAATACTTTGTAAGATTTGTTGTTTTACTTTTCTTTTGGACATCGTACGTTGTAAGCTACCTTGTTGTGGTAAGGATAACCTTCTATCTTTAGTCGGTTTGTATCTATTCTTAGTTGCTTTTATGAGGTTTTTGCGAGTCTTTTTAGCTTCCGTTTGTTAAACTCGACACGACGTAGTATAGGCTTACGATAATATTGAATTTATTCGATATTATACGCGTTTAACGCTTCTTTCCGGATAAGGACTCGGTATCCGGGAGCGGGCGCGTACTGATTGGTATCGAGAGAGAATCGCCTTTGCTTTGCTAGGCTCCTTTTCCCTAAGATAAGATTTCTTTAGACCACTTAGTAACATTCTCGATATTTCTTGACCTTTCGAATGGTAGAAACCATGAGGCATTTTCAGAGGTGAGAGTTCAAGAGTTGGACAAGAGGGTGGTCAGAATCAGAATCAGAACGAGATGCTTCCTCAGCAACAACCTCGACCCCAAGTTAATCAAGAGGTACCTCGAAATGATGGACTACCTGATGATGAACCTTTGCGAGTCACCATAGTAGGTGATATACCACCGGTGTACGTACCTCCAGCGATAAGTGTGTACCCTCCACCACAATCGGTAAGCCACCCACCATTTTCAAGTATTCCACCGTATCAGCAAACCTATTACCCTCCACCTACGAGTTATCCACCTCAACCTACCATACCTCCGTCACCAAGAGTTGACCATCACTACGGTTTTGGTTATCCACCTTATGGACTCCACCAACCATACCACATCCCACCTCAACACCAAGGATACTACCCTTACCACCAAGTACCACTAGTGACTCAACCTCATCAGCCCTATCCACCTCCATACCCACCTCAAGTACTCTTTGGATACCCACCAGTTTATCCTCCGGTTTACCCTCCAGTTCAAGATCAGTTTCCACCGGTTGATTGGTATACGAGGTTGAAGAGAAACAAGGTTCAAGACTTCTCCGGTAATGTGGAACCGGGCAAGGCGATTATGGATAAGGAGCTTTGAGAAGGCTTGTAGGAATGTGAATGTACCAAACGGAGATGGCACAGTTGGCGGTAAGTTTCCTTCTTGGGGTAGCGAGAAAGTTGGATAGATGCGTTTGAGAGCGAGAACGGTAAGGTCCGCAGATTGGGAAGCATTCAAGAAGTTGTTCTACAATGAATACTTTCCACTGCGGTTCGAGCAAATAAAGCAAATCGATTTTGAAACTCAGCAAAGGTGTAAACATGACGGTTTCACAATACACCAATCGGTTCAATGAGTTGGGTCGGTTCTACCCCGAGATTTTAAGTGTTGAAGAAAAGAAGATGGCTTTGTTCAAGAACGGTTTGGCTCGGGAAATTCAAGCAGGGATGTTGGGATTCACGGCAAGGACCATGGCGGAGTTGCTGAATAAGGCTTTGGAAGTTGAGATGTTTCAGAACAGACCCTCAATAGTTATTGGAGTAAAAAGACCTTTTGAGGACAGCTTTGAAGAAGATCGGGAAGCACTTCAGCACCAAGATGAGAAAAGAATCGTCAATCCACTTGCGGCCAAGTCACAGGTTGGGGTAGCCGTTTGCTCAAAGTGCAAAAGGAATCACTCCGGGGAATGTCGGGCAGATTCAAATGGATGCTACCTTTGCGGTGAGACAGGACACTTTTCAAAAGTTTGCCCTGTAAGGAATGCTAGAAGGAATCAAGGGAACAACCAAGGAAGAGCAAGTCGACCAACAAGAGTTTTTGCTTTGGATCTTTCGCCGCACTGTATCTTTTAGTTTGTTTGTTTTCTTAAAGTATTCTTATGACATGAATTGAATTCACTATTTGTAATTGTGCGTAAGTAAAGGAACTAACTTTTAGATATGTTATTAATGGACAAATTAGCTATGTCAGCCTTGTTTAATACAAAATGTCAAAACTTTTGTGTTAAGTAAGATAGCTAAGAAGTTGAGCCTCCTTCAACCTTTAGGAAAACTTTTGAACACCATCCGGGTAAGTGTGTATAGAAGGCTTTTTGTTGATTAGGAGCTTGGTTAGTGTGATTTCAGAATTTCAAGATTTGGTTGGTCAGTTCTGGGTTAAGTGTGCAAGGGTTGGAACAGTTTGGGATCCGTAGAGTTGGTTTTGCGAATATCAAGATCAGAGTTGTTGATTGTGATCCAAGTGTAAACAAGTGAAGCTTCGGTTTTGGTTTCGTTTTGGGAAGAGTGTTAGAGGAAGACCTACAATTTGAGCTTGTTCAAGTTTCGAGGACGAAACTCCTCTTAAGGGGGGAGGAATGTAATACCCCGAACTTTAGGAAAGGGCAGACGTGTCAGTTTGTAACGTTCGGTATATTATGTTTATTTATTTGTGGATTTAAGTGTATTATATATATATATATATATTAATGGGATTTAAGTTGCAATTAAAGGAATTAAAGGAATTTTGGGATTTTAATTATAATTAAAGGAGGTTAATTGTAATTAATTATCTTGGGAGGTTTATTTTGGGAATAACTACTCATTAAGTGCCTAGGGGTTATCAGAAGAAAGCATTAGTCGATCTATGAGGAGAATTTGAGAGAACAACTGAAAACAAGAAAAAGGGGCAAACATACTTTCTTCGATTTCTCACAAGTCGGTGATCGGTTTTGAGAACCGTTTGAAGATTCGTAATCGTTGGGGAAGAGGAGATCGTTTTGATACTAAAAGTTCGAGTTTTGAGAAGGTAAGAATTCAACCCTAATTATGGTTTGTCAAGGATTGATCAATCTTTAAGGATTTTCGTTTGGTTGAATTCGTAGTTAGTTTGTGTAGATGCTTTTGATCACAAATTGCTTGTCTAATTGTTGATAAAATAGGTTTCAGTTTATCCTAGAAGTCTTTGCAGAGTTTGGTCTTGAGTTTTGCTTTGATCAAGTAAGGGGCTCTTCCTAATGTTTAATTAAGGTCTTGTGTTGTTAAGGTTGTGTTTTGGGTATAAATTGTGGTGTTTTAATGCTAGAAATCATGCCTACTTATGCTAGAGAAGTATGTTATGCTTAGTTATGTAAAAGTTGTACTTTTCCGCTGTTTTGATGAGTCTATGGTTGAAGAACATGTTTGGTTTGGGTTGGATTCGTAAAGAGCAGAAAGTTTCAGCTTTTAGGTTTTTCTGATGCACAAGAGTATGCTTGCTCAAGGCAAGCGCACTCCTGCGCTGGCTGGATGAACAACAGAATGTTTACTGAGAGCACAAGCGCATGCTTGCTCAATGCAAGCGTACACCTGCTCAAGGCAAGAGTACGCTTGCTCAAGGCAAGCGTACACCTGTGCTTGCTGAATGAAAACCAGAACGTTAATAGTTACACAAGCGCACGCTTGACCAGGGCAAGCGCACTCCTGACCCAGTTTCTCATGAAAATACGTGTTTTAATACTATACATGGTTTAGGAACATTCTAATGGATCTAATAACAATAAATGAACATGAACAAGCCTGGATTAAGCTTCTGATGCGTTTAGTTCCGGCACCGAATGTACTCTTCAAGGGAGTTGAAGTTCGGGACCGTCGGAAGGGTATGAATGGCTTGTGCTTTGATGAATTAGAGTTCATCAATGTCTGTGTATGTGCTAGGGATTGTCCGTGTCTAGGGGTCTAAGTAAGAGAGTAGTTTATGTGAGGGAGCTTACTTGAAAACACTTAGGTGGCTAGTTAACGATTAATAATAAACATACTTGCATAGTAAAAAGATTAAACATCAATCCATTCTTGGTAAGGCACAAGTCTATATCGCGATGTGTGGGCGTTCAGATAAAGTGGATAACTTCGTAAGTCTTTGGATCCTAAGTACGGAGGAATACCACCCCGTAAATCCGAGACCCTACGTACGGAGGGACTCCACCGAGCGTGCACACTATCGGGCTTTCCCCCGTGGATATTGGTGTGATCCGCCAATATGTTGCACACAGATACTTCATGGTGAGTAGCACCATGCGTAGTGCCCTTGAATGATGATGTAACAAAGATAAGCTAAGCTAGAAACCAATAGTCACGACATGTTGATGAGCATGAAGTGAACCCTAGAGTTGAGTCGGTTTCATAAAGATAACTTGATAATAATCAATGAACCTTTCGTTGTAAGCCTTACTTATACTTTAGCTTCTCACTCTTGCTAAGTACGTTGTACTTACCTCAATTGCATGTCTTGTTGTATGCTTTTGGGGTGAGAAGGCGAAACGAGTTGAGCACGTGATGGATGATGATTTTGAGGGCGAAGTTTGAGTCCAAGCTTCACTTGTTATCTTCTTTCTTTGTTTTCTTTATTATAAGGGTATCGAACTATGTTGTTATTCCAATATCAAGACAAGTATTGTAATCTCTTTAATACTTTGTAAGATTTGTTGTTTTACTTTTCTTTTGGACATGATGCGTTGTAAGCTACCTTGTTGTGGTAAGGATAACCTTCTATCTTTAGTCGGTTTGTATCTATTCTTAGTTGCTTTTATGAGGTTTTGCCGAGTCTTTTAGCTTCCGTTTGTTAAACTCGTCTGACGTAGTATGAGGCTTACGTATAATATTGAATTTATTCGATATTATACGTGTTTAACGTTTTTTCGGATAAGGACTCGGTATCCGGAACGGGCGTTCTGAGTTGGTATCGAGAGAGAATCGCCCTTTGCTTTGCTAGGCTCCTTTTCCCTAAGATAAGATTTCTTTAGACCACTTAGTAACATTCTGATATTTCTTGACCTTTCAGAATGGTAGGAAACCGCAGAGGCATTTTCAGAGGTGAGAGTTCAAGAGTTGGACAAGAGGGTGGTCGAGAATCGAATCGAGCGAGATGCTTCAAAGAACAACCTCGACCCCAAGTTAATCAAGAGGTACCTCGAAATGATGGACTACCTGATGATGAACCTTTGCGAGTCACCATAGTAGGTGATATACCACCGGTGTACGTACCTCCAGCGATAAGTGTGTACCCTCCACCACAATCGGTAAGCCACCCACCATTTTCAAGTATTCCACCGTATCAGCAAACCTATTACCCTCCACCTACGAGTTATCCACCTCAACCTACCATACCTCCGTCACCAAGAGTTGACCATCACTACGGTTTTGGTTATCCACCTTATGGACTCCACCAACCATACCACATCCCACCTCAACACCAAGGATACTACCCTTACCACCAAGTACCACTAGTGACTCAACCTCATCAGCCCTATCCACCTCCATACCCACCTCAAGTACTCTTTGGATACCCACCAGTTTATCCTCGGTTTACCCTCCAGGTTCAAGATCGGTTTCCACGGTTGATTGGTATACGAGGTTGAAGAGAAACAAGGTTCAAGACTTCTCGGTAATGTGGAACCGGGCAAAGCGAGAATTATGGATAAGGAGCTTTGAGAAGGCTTGTAGGAATGTGAATGTACCAAACGGAGATGCACAGTTGGCGGTAAGTTTCCTTCTTGGGGTAGCGAAAGTTGGATAGATGCGTTTGAGAGCGATGCGAGTAAGGTCACGCAGTTAGGAAGCATTCAAGAAGTTGTTCTACAATGAATACTTTCCACTGCGGTTCGAGCAAATAAAGCAAATCCGCTTTTGAAACTCCAGCAAAGGTGTAAACATGGCGGTTTCACAATACACCAATCGGTTCAATGAGTTGGGTCGGTTCTACCCGAGATTTTAAGTGTTGAAGAAAAGAAGATGGCTTTGTTCAAGAACGGTTTGGCTCGGGAAATTCAAGCAGGGATGTTGGGATTCACGGCAAGGACCATGGCGGAGTTGCTGAATAAGGCTTTGGAAGTTGAGATGTTTCAGAACAGACCCTCAATAGTTATTGGAGTAAAAAGACCTTTTGAGGACAGCTTTGAAGAAGATCGGGAAGCACTTCAGCACCAAGATGAGAAAAGAATCGTCAATCCACTTGCAGCCAAGTCAACAGTTGGGGTAGCCGTTTGCTCAAAGTGCAAAAGGAATCACTCCGGGGAATGTCGGGCAGATTCAAATGGATGCTACCTTTGCGGTGAGACAGGACACTTTTCAAAAGTTTGCCCTGTAAGGAATGCTAGAAGGAATCAAGGGAACAACCAAGGAAGAGCAAGTCGACCAACAAGAGTTTTTGCTTTGGATGCTGCCGTACCAGGTATCTTTTAGTTTGTTTGTTTTCTTAAAGTATTCTTATGACATGAATTGAATTCACGCTGTAATTGTACGTAAGTAAAGGAACTAACTTTTAGATATGTTATTAATGGACAAATTAGCTATGTCAGCCTTGTTTAATACAAAATGTCAAAACTTTTGTGTTAAGTAAGATAGCTAAGAAGTTGAGCCTCCTTCAACCTTTAGGAAAACTTTTGAACACCATCCGGTAAGTGTGTATAGAAGGCTTTTTGTTGATTAGGAGCTTGGTTAGTGTGATTTTGAATTTCAAGATTTGGTTGGTCGATTCAAGGTTAAGTGTGCAAGGGTTGGAACAGTTTGGGATCCGTAGAGTTGGTTTTGCGAATATCAAGATCAGAGTTGTTGATTGTGATCCAAGTGTAAACAAGTGAAGCTTCGGTTTTGGTTTCGTTTTGGGAAGAGTGTTAGAGGAAGACCTACAATTTGAGCTTGTTCAAGTTTAGAGGACGAAACTCCTCTTGGGGAGGAATGTAATACCCGAACTTTAGGAAAGAAGCAGGCGTGTCGGTTGTAACGTTTAGGTATATTATGTTTATTTATTTGTGGATTTAAGTGTATTATATATATATATTAATGGGATTTAAGTTGCAATTAAAGGAATTAAAGGAATTTTGGGATTTTAATTATAATTAAAGGAGGTTAATTGTAATTAATTATCTTGGGAGGTTTATTTTGGGAATAACTACTCATTAAGTGCCTAGGGGTTATCAGAAGAAAGCATTAGTCGATCTATGAGGAGAATTTGAGAGAACAACTGAAAACAAGAAAAAGGGGCAAACATACTTTCTTCGATTTCTCACAAGTCGGTGATCGGTTTTCAGAACCGTTTGAAGATTCAGAATCAGCGGGAAGAGGAGATCGTTTTGATACTAAAAGTTCAGAGTTTTGAGAAGGTAAGAATTCAACCCTAATTATGGTTTGTCAAGGATTGATCAATCTTTAAGGATTTTCGTTTGGTTGAATTCGTAGTTAGTTTGTGTAGATGCTTTTGATCACAAATTGCTTGTCTAATTGTTGATAAAATAGGTTTCCAGTTTATCCTAGAAGTGCTGCAGGTTTGGTCTTGGAGTTTTGCTTTGATCAAGTAAGGGGCTCTTCCTAATGTTTAATTAAGGTCTTGTGTTGTTAAGGTTGTGTTTTGGGTATAAATTGTGGTGTTTTAATGCTAGAAATCATGCCTACTTATGCTAGAGAAGTATGTTATGCTTAGTTATGTAAAAGTTGTACTTTTCCGCTGTTTTGATGAGTCTATGGTTGAAGAACATGTTTGGTTTGGGTTGGATTCGTAAAGAGCAGAAAGTTTCAGCTTTTAGGTTTTTCTGATGCACAAGAGTATGCTTGCTCAAGGCAAGCGCACTCCTGCGCTGGCTGGATGAACAACAGAATGTTTACTGAGAGCACAAGCGCATGCTTGCTCAATGCAAGCGTACACCTGCTCAAGGCAAGAGTACGCTTGCTCAAGGCAAGCGTACACCTGTGCTTGCTGAATGAAAACCAGAACGTTAATAGTTACACAAGCGCACGCTTGACCAGGAGCAAGCGCACTCGACTTGATTTCTCATGAAAATACGTGTTTTAATACTATACATGGTTTAGGAACATTCTAATGGATCTAATAACAATAAATGAACATGAACAAGCCTGGATTAAGCTTCTGATGCGTTTAGTTCCGGCACCGAATGTACTCTTCAAGGGAGTTGAAGTTCGGGACCGTCGGAAGGGTATGAATGGCTTGTGCTTTGATGAATTAGAGTTCATCAATGTCTGTGTATGTGCTAGGGATTGTCCGTGTCTAGGGGTCTAAGTAAGAGAGTAGTTTATGTGAGGAGCTTACTTGAAAACACTTAGGTGGCTAGTTAACGATTAATAATAAACATACTTGCATAGTAAAAGATTAAACATCAATCCATTCTTGGTAAGGCACAAGTCTATATCGCGATGTGTGGGCGTTCCAGATAAAGTGGATAACTTCGTAAGTCTTTGGATCCTAAGTATGGAGGAATACCACCCGTAAATCCGAGACCTACGTGACGGAGGGACTCCACCGGCGTGCACACTATCGGGCTTTCCCCGTGGATATTGGTGTGATCCGCCAATATGTTTGCACACAGATACTTCATGGTGAGTAGCACCATGCGTAGTGCCCTTGAATGATGATGTAACAAAGATAAGCTAAGCTAGAAACCAATAGTCACGACATGTTGATGAGCATGAAGTGAACCCTAGAGTTGAGTCGGTTTCATAAAGATAACTTGATAATAATCAATGAACCTTTCGTTGTAAGCCTTACTTATACTTTAGCTTCTCACTCTTGCTAAGTACGTTGTACTTACCTCAATTGCATGTCTTGTTGTATGCTTTTGGGGTGAGAAGGCGAACAGGTTGAGCACGTGACAGATGATGATTTTGAGGACGAAGTTTGAGTCCAAGCTTCACTTGTTATCTTCTTTGCTGTTTTCTTTATTATAAGGGTATCGAACTATGTTGTTATTCCAATATCAAGACAAGTATTGTAATCTCTTTAATACTTTGTAAGATTTGTTGTTTTACTTTTCTTTTGGACATCGTACGTTGTAAGCTACCTTGTTGTGGTAAGGATAACCTTCTATCTTTAGTCGGTTTGTATCTATTCTTAGTTGCTTTTATGAGGTTTTGCCGAGTCTTTTTAGCTTCCGTTTGTTAAACTCGATACGACGTAGTATAGGCTTACGTATAATATTGAATTTATTCGATATTATACGTGCCGAACGTTTCTTTTCCGGATAAGGACTCGGTATCCGGGAACGGGGCGTTACAATTAGGATCAAAAGGAGTAGACAGAGGAGTCACATCAAAATAATTGAATTTTTTCAATAATTTTTCAACATAATGAGATTGTGACAAAGAAATGGAATCATCAATTCTAGTCAATTTTATTCCCAAAATAACATCAACAGGACCTAAATCTTTCATATCAAAATTATAGGATAAGAATGTTTTGTCTCGTTGATGATATCACTATTATTACCAAAAATCAAAATGTCATCGACATACAAACACAAAATAACACAACCATTATTGACATTTTTCATATAAACACACTTATCACCATTGTTAATATGAAAGCCATTTGATATCATAACATCATCAAATTTTGCATGCCATTGCATTGGAGCTTGTTTTAATCCGTAAAGAGATTTAACTTACACACTTTATTTTCTTGTCCACTTACAACAAAACCTTCCGGTCGGTCAACATAAATTTCTTCCTCTAAATCACCATTTAAAAGGCAGTTTTAACATCCATTTGATGGATATTTAATTTATAAACAGAGACAATAGAAATTAACATTCTAATAGAGGTAATTTTAGATACCGGCGAATAAGTATCAAAGAAGTCAACTCCGGCCCTTTGCTCAAAGCCCTTAACGACTAGTCTAGCATCATATTTTTCTATAGAACCATCAATCCTTAATTTCCTTTTAAAAATCCACTTACATCCAATTGTTTTACATCCAGGAGGAAGATCGGTCAAATCCCATGTTTTATTCGTTAAGAGGGAGTTCATTTCATCATTTATTGCATCCTTCCAAAAAGGAGCATCTAAAGACATCATAGCATCTTTATAAGTTTTAGGGTCATCTTCAACCAAGAAAGTATAAAAGTCATCACCACAATTTTTAGATTTTCTTGTTCTTTTACTCTTCCTAGGTTCATCCGGTTCTCTATTAAAAAGAGACGAGGAAGAAGCAACATTATCATTAGAAACAGAGCATGTATTAACAGGTTTGGACAATCTATCTTTCAAAGGAAAAATATTTTCAAAGAAAAAATATTTTCAAAGAACACATCATCTCTAGATTCAATAATAATATTATTAGAAATTTCAGGAATTTCCGAATTGAACACAAAAAATCTATAAGTAGTACTCCAACAATTTATAAAATACCCAACAAAGGCACAGTCAACAATTTTGGGACCTAATTTTCTTTTCTTGGTATTAGGAATATTAACATTTGCAAGACACCTCCACACTTTCAAATATTGTAGTGAAGGTTTTTTATTTTTCCAAATTTCATACGATGTTTTATCGGAATTTTTATAGGGAACTCTATTTAGGGTTAAACAAGTAGAAAACAAAGCTTCACCCCAACAATTTTTAGGCAAGCCAGAACCAAGCAACATTGCATTCACCATATCTAGTAAAGTCCTATTTTTTCTTTCCGCAACACCGTTCGATGCAGGGGAATAAGCTGGAGTTACTTCATGTACAATACCATGCAATTTACAAAAATTAACAATTTCATTAGGAGCGTACTCGCCACCCCTACCGGAGCGTAGAATTTTTATCTTTTTTCTAGTTGATTTTCTACTTCAGCTTTATACTCCTCAAACTTATCAAACATATTACTTTTAGCATTAATTAAATACACATAGCAATATTTCGAATAATCATCAATAAATGTAATAAAATATTGATTACCACCACGTGACAGAACATTATTGCTATCACATATGTCACTATGAACTAATTCAAGCAATTTAGTTTCTCTTTCAACAAATTTATGTGGTTTACGAGGTTGTTTTGCTTGCACACAAATTTCACATTTTTCTTCATTAATGGGAGACTTTGGAATAAGGTCTAAAGTCATCATCCGTTTCAAAGTACCACGGTTAACGTGACGAAGTCTAGCATCCCAAGTGTCACAACATTCAACATTTGCAACAGATAAATCATAACAGAAAATTTCATTACCAGAAGAGGGCAACAAGCTTAAACGGAACAAGCCATCTAACATAAAGCCTTTGCCAACAAATTGACCAAGTCTAGTAATTACAACTTTATTGGATTCTAAAACAACCTTATAACCATTTCTAACCAACAATGAAGCACTTATTAAATTCTTTTTAATATTTGGAATATGATAAACATTATCAAGTGACAAGATTTTTCCGGATGACAATGTTAAATTTATTTGGCCTTCTCCATTGACGTGTGCCACACTCCCATTCCCCATACTCACATTTGTTGTGCTTGATATATAATATGTTGAAAACAAGTTTTTATCAGCACACACGTGAACATTAGCCCCAGAGTCAATCCACCAATCATCAGAGTTAAAAATAGCATTTGTTTCAGGGTTAATAACACAATCTGTCAGAAGAGGAATTATAAGTGGCTACCACAGACAAATTTTTACCATTAATTTTTTAAACTTATCATAAATGAAACTCATATTAGCACTTAAGAAAAAAAAGGAAAAACAGATGCAGACAACTTTTCTTTTTCCTTCCTGTTCGACTATTTATTTATTTATTTTAATCACCTTTTACTCTCCAAACTTGTTTGAAATAATTATCAAACAACACAACATAGAAAGGAAAAAAGGAAAAAACATCTGCAACAACAATAATAAAGTGCTCAAAAATAATATTAGTCAAAGTTTAGAAAAGGCCTGGGTCGAAACACGCAGTGACGCTATTTTTAGAGAGTAAAACGCCCTCACTGCACTGGTAATTTATTGATAATGCGTTGCTCTCCCAAGATTCGACAACCCGTTGGTACGGTCGTGTGCAGCGAGAAGTACCCCGAACCACCGTATCACTCAATGCTCAATTTGCAGGGAAGAAATATATATATGTAAAAATACTCTCCTTTATATACTGTTTTTATTTGACAACTCTGCACTGCAAAGCACAGTCGGCAAAAATGTAGAAGGAAAGGTACATTTGTTACGTGTAAAAGCAAAAAGATGTTACAAACATACCAACAGAGAAAGGTGATGTGAATTTAGGACCGTTAAAGATAACCTAGACACGACGAACACGAAGAACAAGCCTCCCTCGACCCCTGACCAACCTGTGATCAGACTCCTTGGGGTGCATCTTAGACTCCTAATCAACCCATGATTAGACTCCTAAGATACGCGGGTGCGCACAGACCTGCGGCTCAACAGATCTGATAAACCCAAAAGAACGAATTCCTCTCGAATCCACGAGATTCACACGAAAAACACCGTAAAGGCGACAATTTATAATATCATTCAACTTTTGTTCCAATAAAATACATTGAAAGAGCCTTTATATAGGCTAACATAGACGGCTGCTGCTACAAAAACCCTAAAACATCTTTTGGGCCTTAGATGGGCCATAATTTAAAATAAATACGAAAAATACCTAAAATAATTAAAGACACAAATTAGGCTAAATGAGGCCCACATTGACTCTCTAAGATAATAATATACTCCACAAAATAATAAAAATACTTGGGCGAATAATGACGACACGTTAGGCCTAAATCATCAAAATACGAGCAAATTGGCGTGCCACGGACCTAGATCGATCCTCATCATTCCCTCCCTCTTCGAGATGATTCGTCCTTGAATCAAAAGGATGTCGTATAGTTGATCATTAATCATCATTGACGGACAAACCACATCAATCATTGAAGATATTCTGGGATCAAACACAAAATGTGGTGGTAACTTCTGACAGATGAGACCTTCTGATGACGAGCTATGCTTCATGAATGGATCTTGAAAGATGCATGTAGGCCTGCCATCAATGTGAATGCAGTCCTCTCGAGTAGAAACATAATCATGGTGACTAAAATCTGGAACAAAACCACAATACACTGCAAAAGGGTTAATAAAAGAGTGTTTCGGCTTCCCATCAACGTTAACCGGATCAAGGACTATGAAATGCAATGCTAGGGATGCTTTGCATGTACCCAACAATACAAAATTAATCCCCTGGATATGATCTAGTGGTGGGAGCGGGGTGTTATAATGACAGCCGGACCCTAAACCGGAGGTCAGCGGTTCGATTCCCGTAAAAGGGGTTGATTTCCGATTGATAACACCCTTTAGTGATGGGGAACCAGCAAAGCCCCTGACTCTAAGCTCTAGGTTACCTGATTAACCTCTCGCCACATTCCTGTGGGATCAGGGGTGGGGGGCCCTCACGGTTAGGGTTTAACCGTTTAACAATACAAAATTATCCTCAGGATGATGGTCATCATATACATGCGTTTTTTCTTCCTCATTGCCCATGGTTGCAACATCATTCCCATACATATTATGCAAATCTTCAACGTCTCGGGCTGATTCAACGTCTTGGTGGAGGAGAGTCTGGGGAATCTGGTGACTGGTCTGGTGTTATGTCTGGAAAGATGGGAGTGGGGGGAATGGTTGCTGACACTATGGAGGTTGGAATTTCTGGAACCAGTCTAGTAGGAGGGATGGAATGGCTGGTGGGCAATGTCCAGGATTCAAAAATGTGAGAGGCATGGTCTGGATTTGGTGAAGGTTGTTTGGTGAGGTAGGGGAAGTGTGTTTCATAAAAGGTGACATTTCTGGACATAAAGAATCTTTTTGTAGGGGGTGATAACACTTATATCCTTTGTACTGATTGCTATATCCTACAAAGATACAGGGTAGGGTCTTAGGTTCAAATTTGTGTTTTTTTGTGTCCCAAGTGTAGGGATAGCATCTAGATCCAAAGACCTAAAGGAGGTATAATCAGGGCTCTTATTGTGTAGTAAATGATATGGTGAATTGAAGTGGATAGCAGATGAGGGAAGTCTGTTTAAGATGTACACAGCTGTGGAGAAGGCTTCTACCCAAAGATATAGGGGTGTCCTACTGTGAAATAACATAGTTAATCCTAATTCTCTAATGGTTCTATGTCTTCTTTCAACTATGCCTGTCTGTTCAGGGGTATGAGGACAAGAAATGAGGTGAATTATACCCTGATCAGTGAAGTGTTTACTTAATTTTTTATTAATGAATTCTCCCCCACCATCAGAATGAAACTGTTTGATTGGTTTGTTAAACTGAGTGTGTACATATTTTTCAAAGGCAATGAATACATCAAAAAAATCAGACTTGTGTTTTAAAGGCACAAACCACATGTACTTAGTAAAATCATCCACAATGCAAGCATAATATTTAAAATTGCCTAAAGAATGTACTGGGGCAGGCCCCCACAAATCACAATGCAATAATTCAAAACTACTAGAACTAGAATGTTCAGAATGACTAAAGGGGAGCTTGCTAAGTTTGCCATGTTGGCAAATTTCACACAAATGCTCTGGTTTATTTTTTCCTAAAACCTCAATGAGGCCTTTATTCTTCAAAAGATGCACTGTAGGAAACTGAATATGTCCTAGTCTTTGATGCCACAATTCTGCTGTGCAAGACCTAAACCTTTGAGAGAAATGTAACTCCACTTGACTAGGAATGACATAGAGGTCCCCTCTACGATGCCCCTTCACCATTACCTGTCCTGTTGTCTTTTCCTTAAGAATGCAGTCATAGTTAGTAAATAAAAAAGTTGCAGGATACTGAGATTGAAGAGAGTTTGAGAATGTGATAAACACAAGAGTAAACTTCAACTTAGTTTATTCATTGATATGAGAGGTGTATAAATAGATACAATTGAGAGAGAGACTAGCTAGCTAGCTTGGGCGGCCACTTGAGTATGTAGATGTGGGCGGCAAGCATGCAAAAGTAAAAGTAAAAGCTATGTACATGACATAAAGTAAACTAGAGTTTGACATATTAATTGTTTATATGTATCACAATTAATATGTCTTTTACAAATAAATAAAGTGTACTAATAATATAATACACGAAATAGAGATAATGCATTGAACATGTTACTCAAATAGAGGCATAAGAGCACCTGGCTGAGGTTGCACCTCTTGAGGCTCGACAGACCTCTTTGAGTAATATTTCCACACCCCTTCAAATCTGCAAGTTTGTATATGTTAATGCGACCAAGTTTGCTCTGAGTCTCTCTTTGAACATAAGAGGTGGAATAGCCTTGGTAAGGATATCGCATTTCGATCTGCTTTGAGGAACATCTTTGAGTTGAATAATCTTGGCATCAATCTTCTCCTTCAAAAAATGTCATCAATGTCCACATGTTTTGTTTTGTCATGATGGGTGGATCCTCTGCCATGCATAGTCTTTGAGTTATTATCACAAAGCAGAGTGTGATAGGTTCTTTGAAGAAGGTCTTGAAGTTCGAAGAAGTACTCTTTTGAGCCAAAGAGCTTCACAAATGCCTAAGACAAGTGCCCTGAGTTCACCAAGATCGCTTCTGACCACGATGGGTTGTTTCTTGCTCCTCCAAGTAACAAGATTGCCCCATACATAGAGCAGAGCACTGTGGTCGACCTTCTATCTATGTGGCATCCACCCAATCGACATCGGTGTAGACCTTGATGGATCTATCGGCTGAGACTTGGTGAAGTGTAACCTTGGCCGAGTGGACTTTAAATACCTCAATATCTATTCACGACATCCCAATGTTGCTCGGTGAGGCGTGTATGAATTGGCTAACAGATCGACACCATATGCAATATCCGGTCTTGTATGGGATAGGTAGATGAGTTTCCTACAAGTCTTTGATATTGTTCCTTTCTTACAAAGAATGTCACCATGTAGCAGTATGTATGGTGGGGTCTACTGGAGATCTGAAGAGTTTGCACCCCAAAGATGCCGATTTCCTTGATGAGTCCAGGACATACTTCCTTTGGGAGGCTGAAATGCCATTGGTGTTTCTAGCTACTTCCATACCAAGAAAGTACTTGAGGTAGCCCGGATCTTTAACTTGGAACACCTTTGCGGTAGAGTCTTCAAGTTTTGGATCTCGGTAGAGTCTTCCCGATAAGGATGATATCATCCACATAAACAATTAGAATAGACCTCTCTCGGTTGGTTGTCTTGACAAACATGGTGTGATCGAGTTGCATTGATGATATCCAGTGACTTTAACCACAGAGTGAGTTTTCCAAACCAGGCTCTTTGGGATTGCTTCAGGCCATATAGAGATTTCTGAGTTTGCATACCTTGCTACGAGTGTGGGGATTGACAAAACCGGGGAGGTACATTCATATAGACTTCCTCGGTGAGATCACCATTGAGAAAAGCATTTTTGATGTCCAATTGATGAAGAGGCCAGTCAAGTTGGATGGTAGAGAAATTAGTACCGACAAGGTGTTGAGCTTTGCCACCGGTGCAAAGGTTTCTTTATAGTCAATGCCATAAGTTTGAGTGAATCCACGGCTACCAATCGGCTTTGTACTTGTCAATAGTGCCATCATCGGTGTACTTGATAGTGAATAACCATTTGCGGTATGATTGTCTTCTTGCCTTTTGGAAGAGTTGTGAGATCCCAAGTATGATTATCCGGGAGGCGGTCATCTCTGTTTAACAATGACTGACCTTCCACTTATCATTTTGAAGGGCCTCTGAATATTTCTAGGGATAGAGTGAGAGTCCAGTCTGTGTAAACATGGCAAAGGCAGGAGACAAGCGATCATAAGATAAATAAGTATGAATAGAATGATCGGTGCATGATCTCTTCCTTTCTTAGAGCAATAGGTCGTCATCCACTTGATAGAGTTTGTTGAGAGTCAAGTAAGTTGAGGTCCAGCAGACTGGTTCGATGGAGTTCTTTGAGGCTCTGGGTCGTGATCTCTGTGCCGCCAGATCGCCGAGGTCACCATCTTTGAAGGTTATGAGTCTGGCTTTGGGGAGTAGATTTCTGGCGATGGTCGATAAGCTACGGGTCGTGATCTCACGAGAGTTAGGACTCTTTGAGGGTAAATGGTTTCTTTGAGGAACGGACTTAGTTCAATCTCAATCGAGTTTCCATCGAAGGTGGCTCGATGAGGTTTCTTTGTAATATGGAGTCTTTTCAAAAAATTCACATCCATAGAATTGTAAAATTTCTTTTCAGAAGAGAGTAACACTTGTAACCTTTTTCGCCCTGTGCATATCCAAGGAAAATGCACTTATGAGCTTTAGGATCAAGTTTATACATGTTGAGCATGGATATACACAAACACAGTACAACCAAAGATCTTTGGAGGCAATCGGGAAACAAGATGATGGCGGAGAGTGTGGTCGGTAGGGTTTGGAGTGGAGTTTTGAAACCTAACACTCTGCTTTGGGAAGTCTGTTGATTAAGTATGTGGAAGTCAATATAGCTTCACCCCACATATATTTTGGAACATTTGTGGTAAACATAATAGACTAGCCATTTCAAGCGGATGCTGTTCTTTCTCTCAAAGAACCCCATTTCTTTGAGGGGTTTCAACACAACTCTTGATATGGACAATCCCTTTATCCATCAAGAAATGACGAGATGAGACTCATAATATTCAAGAGCATTGTCGGTCTTCAAGATTTTGATCTTAGTGTCAAATTGAGTGGAGACCATGTTGTAAAATTCTTGAAAGATGGGTCCAACTTGGACTTATCCTTCATTAAAAATAACCAAGTGGTTACGGTGTGGTCATCTATGAAGGTAACAAACCACCTCTTTCTGTTATGCTTTTTACTCTTGAGGTCCCCATACATCACTTTGTGAATTAGGGTGAAAGGTGAGGAGGGTAAGTGAGGTAATTTAGCATACACAGATTTGGTGAGTTTGGCAACCGACATATATCATTGAAGATCATTAAGATTGCATCCTTTAAATAATTCAGGAGTTAAAGTCTTTAAATAACCAAAACTAGGATGTCCTAATCTATAATGCCATAACATAATATTGTCTGATTTGAGAGCAGGTCTTGAGGCGATTCAGTCTTGAGTTTACATCTTGGCACGAGGTGAACAATAAATGATCTGAGCAAGTTTTGGCTCTTTCCATTACTTTCTTGTGAATAAGTATCTTGGAAAATACATCGATTGTCTTTAAAAGTGATTGTCCAATTTAGGTCCTTAGTGAGTTTCTTGGCGATATGAGATTACTGATCTAGCTTTGGAACAAAGCAGGACATCATTGAGATAGATTTTATCAATAAGTTTGACAATTCCAAAACCTTGAGCATATGAAAAAGATCCATCAATGAGTTTTAATATTATGAGTCTGTGCGGGGGTTTGAGGTTATATAATGTGTTTTATTTCTGTCATATGAGATGAGCCCCAGAATCAACTATCCAGTGCCATTCTTGAGTTGGGAATAAGATATACTGTCTTGGTATGAGTGGCAATGCCTGTGAGAGAGTTATCGATCTTCGCCATTTGAGAAACTCTTTGAAGAGAGCTAAGCGAGAATCCATAATATCACAGTGATTCCGGTCTGCTTTGAGAGTGTTTGGACTCAGACAAGTCTTCCATCTTGCTTTGTCCTGAGTTATACTTTTCATAGATCTTGACAACCCAAGATTATTGTTGTAATCAAGTGCGTGATTTGTATATGGAGTGGAGTCGGTAACCTCGATCTGTTGAGATTTACTTAATGAGTAGGATGCTTGAGATGAAGACATTCTTGATAAAAAAAAACGATACTGAGTTTTGCAATGGAAAATTAGAACTCAGTAGGCTCCGATACCATGAAGAGAGTTTGAGAATGTGATACACATAAGAGTAAACTTCAACTTAGTTTATTCATTGATATGAGAGGTGTATAAATAGATACAATTGAGAGAGAGACTAGCTAGCTAGCTTGGCGTGCCACTGAGTATGTAGATGTGGCGGCAAGCATGCAAAAGTAAAAGTAAAAGCTATGTCTATGACATAAAGTAAACTAGAGTTTGACATATTAATTGTTTATATGTATCACAATTAATATGTCTTTTACAAATAAATAAAGTGTACTAATAATATAATACACGAAAATAGATCATTGAACATGTTACTCAAATAGATGCATAAAGCACCCTACGAAGTTGCACCTCTTGAGGCTCAAACACCTCTTTGAGTAATATTTCCACGAGAGATGTTAATTGGCTTATAGACATAAGATTTTTTTTTGAGGGCAAGTACAAAAAATACATTCTTGAGTATAATGGTTTCATGATTATTGCATATGTGAAGTTCCCCTATTGCTTTTATTTCTAAGTGGGCACAATTACCTACAAGTACAGAGTCATGTCCTGTGTATGGTACAAGATTGTGTAAAATTAATGGATTACCTGTCATGAGGTTGGAGGCCCCAGTATCCATGATCCATTCGGTGTCAGCTATAGTGTTGTCCAAGGTCAGTGCAGAGAGTGCTTTTGGTGTGTTTTCCTCTTGATTCTGTGACTTCCACCAGCAGATTTTGGCTACATGCCCTGTCACACCACAGTATTGACAGGTCTCATTTTTGTACTGATCTCTTTCTGCCCTGGACATCCTTCTAAAGACTTTGCCCTGATTGTTGTTTCCTTCAGATCTGAACCTGTTTTGTTGTGCAGGAAAGCCTCTCCCTGTGGAATTGAATCTGGAGGGTCCTTCAGGATGCTGTTGTGGTTTTTGTCCATAGAAGGCCATATGAGCCAAAGATTGAGATTCTGGATTCCTGTTTGAAAACCACAGCCTCCTTTGATCAAAATTTTGCAGCAGGGACACCAATTCATTGTAGGTGGGTCTTGGTGGCTTTAGCATGGTGGTGGTGAAGGTCTCATATTGGGGCCAAGGCGGTGTGAGCGGGAAGTACACACTTTCGTGGTGCAATAGGTTTTCCAATGGTCGCTGATCATCTGAAGCCTTTGAACTGTTGTATGTGATCTGTGATGGTCCTGTCATCCTCCTTCCTCAGGTATGTGATCTGTTGCTTCAAATTAAATTCTCTTTCCTGTGAATCCTGTGCATATGCACACTTGAGTGTATCCCAAACAGTCTGAGCAGAGTCTAGTCCAATGACTAGACCGAGTGATTCTTCTGATAATGATTCTATTAGCCACCCCCTGAGCAACCTGTCTTCCTTCTTCCATTTTGTGTATTCTGGGTTTGGTGTCTGTGTGCTTGATGCATTTCCTATTGTTGTTGAACTGGTAGTGATGAATTGATCAGGTGCAGGAGTCTCTTTGTTCAAGTGGCCAATCAAGTCTTGGCTTTCTGCGAGTGCCAAAGCCTGTTCTCTCCATAAAGGGTAATTTTTATTTGTAAGTTTGAGAGATATAAAACTACTGACATTTAATGATAATGATGTCATGATGAATATGGTTTTGGTGGTGGTTAGACACCAATAAGCTCTGATACAATGTGAAAAAAACTGAATACTGAAAAATATATGGAACTTTTATTGATCTGATTTTTCAACTTCATGCATTACAATGCTACTGCTCTGCTTTTATAGCCTCTCTAGTCCTAATAATGATAAACTCTAGTTTATCTGAATTTAGTTCGAAATAATCACAGAGAAAAGATAATCACATATGAAAAGTAGTAGATCACTCTTGAACTCTTGAATACTCCACATATCCAGCTTTATTTTGAATAATCTTGTAATCTTTGCAGATAATCTGGTTTGAATTGAATTAATGATCGACTTGTTTGAATTGCAGCAGCTTTATCTTGGAGGAGTTTGAATGCTGCCAATTGTTTGTTAAAATGTCCAGCTGAGGTTTGCTTTATCTTGTTTTATAGATTTTTGCTTCGAATAAATCTGAGATAATCCGTTTGAATATCATAGAGTTTCCGACTTTCCTTTTCTGTTCCTTTTATGTTACTTTCCATTTTTGCTTGTTGTCTTGCCTTGTGTTTATTTGATGTTAAGTTTGAATAATATACTGCTGCTGCTTCTGTTAATACTAGACACGACGAATACGAAAAACACGAAGAACATGCCTCTTTCGACTCCTGACCAACCTGTGATCAGACTCCTTGAGGTGCGCCTTAGACTCCTAATCAAACCGTGATTAGACTCTTAAGATACACGGATGCCCACAAACCTGCGGCTCAATAGATCTAATAAACCCAAAAGAACGAATTCCTCTCGAATCCACGAGATTCACCCGGAAACACCGTAAAGACGACAATTTATAATATCATTCAACTTATGTTCCAATAAAATATTACCTTCGTCCCAAAAGGTAAGTTCATTTAATTTTTTTGTTTTGTCACAAAATATAAGTTCATTTTGATAACTAATGAAGCATTTATTACATTTTTCTCCTTCTACCCCTTATTTATTATTACTCATCAACTTTTCACTATTTTGCATTAATAACATTCAAAGGTCATTTTGGATTTTTTAATCAAAATTAATGACACATAACCAATTTAACCAACTTTTTTTTTTGCACAAAAATCAACTTTCTTAATCCGTGTGAAAACCCCAAAATAGACTTACATTTTGGGACAGAGGTAGTATATTAAAAGAGCCTTTATATAAGCTAACAAAGACGTCTAATGCTACAAAAACCCTAAAACATCTTTTGAGGCCTTAGATGGCCCATAATATAAAATAAATACTAAAAATATCTAAAATAATTAAAGACACAAATTAGGCTAAATGAGGCCCACATTGGCTCTCTAAGATAATAATAAAAATACTTGGGCAAATAATGACGACACGTTATGCCTAAATCATCAAATACGAGCTAATTGGCATGCCACGGATCTAGATCGGTCCTCATCAAAAGGTCTCTTGCGGCTCCCTCCAAACATACTGTTTTCTATGCCTGCTCGAGCAATGCGTTGCTATTAAGCAAAAGGTTCAAAAGAGAACTTTTATCTAAAATGTATAACATTTTAGTTTTTTTTTTTTTTAAAGTTTTTTTAAAGGGACTACAATAATCAAATCAATCATGTTACAACACAGAAAGAAAAAGAAAAAGAACAAACAGAAAAACAAACAAAAGTTTACAATTTAACATTACACAAATAATGTGTAATGTCAAAAAAAAAATAAAAAAAATAATATGTGTGTATATATTAAAAAGGGAAACTTGAAAAAATATGTTGAAAAGAAAAATATGTTCTAAAAATAAACATTTGAAAATTATGTCTGTGTCCGACGTATAATCGATTATGAGACACGCGCATTATCATTCTTGTGACGCATGAGTGATATACACACGGCGTCGTGCGTCGAGATATATTTTATCAAAATTTTAACTTTACGGACATAGTTTCTCAAGTTTCCTGATAATAAAAAAGGAAAAAGATGTTTGTGTGTACACACAAGTAAATGGGTCAAAAGTCATAACAATTATCAGCCAAATTAATATCTCCTTCCCCCTCCATCAGTTATCCTCACTTTTTCCACGTTACTTTTGAACTCTACGTTTACAAACCATTTCGGCATTTTATATCTACAAAAATAATATCTTGTTCACTGCCAAGATTGCGAACAGTATTCCATGTGTATCCCCCACCCCCACCCCCACCCAAAAAGACAATGTCAATATAATCAACAATACTAAGAGAAAATAACTCCAAGGCTAATGTGTATGGACTATGGACAAGACCGGTTACACTACAAATATAGTCATTCGAGAGAATGCTGAGGAATCCAACATACCTTCAACCTCGTTGACTATAGCATTTCAAAATAAGCGAAGGAAAGAATCAGTAGTCTTATGCCCGTCCCCAAATCGCAACAGTTTTTGTTCCTATTGTGAATTATCAGAGTAAAATTTAACATTTGAAATCTAATTTGATTAGTACCACCCAAAAAGTATATAACAATGCTTAAAAAAACAAAGAAAGAGATGACGCACCAGATGCACCAGATCATTCTTCCTAGCTACCACACATAACGAATCTATGCCGTGCAAAGCAACCCACGTGATCCCCAACCATTTGTCTGTTTTTCAAAAAGACAATATTCCATCATGAACAAAAACTGCACACATATCTAAACAAGTATATAAGGATGGTTTATAAATGGATCGAACACCATGGCCACGGCAAAAAGTCGACGGTTAAGATTGAATTATATGGTCTGAATTGAACTTCTAAAAAGCCCGATGAAGTATAAGCATTTTTAAAGTAAGTTGGAACACAAATAAAGTGCTTACCCTTCCACAGACGCTCAGCACGGACATAGGTGCAAGCTTTTATCACTTTCATGTCACCAATACAAATCATAATGAATCAAGAAGAAGAAATAAACTGAGATTATATTTTTAATTAACATTAGCAAAAGATTTAGTTTTTACCAGGGTATCATTATGAGATTTGGCGTAGTAATCCAGGAAAAGTTTGGCATGCCAACTTCGGTCCTCTCTGCTACCAAACTGAGATGGTAAAAAAACAGGAATAAAGTAAATAAAAGAATTCAAAACAACCTTGAAGCAAGATTGAAGGTTGTCAAAAAGGGAAAAAAAATGATGCAGTAGATAATTGGAAACTGTGTCCAAGGACGTAAACGGCTCCTCTCCAGGTGCATGGCAAGGAAAAATTTTTAGGGTGGTGCTTGGTATATAAAGCTATGAAAATTAAAAAAAAATCTGAGGAAAAAAATAAAAAATGTTGGTAGTGGGATTTTAACTTATAACCTAGAATTAGGTAGACTTATAAGGATTTGTTCTTAAACCACTAAGATATAAGGTCTTTTGTTCAAGAAAGAGACACATAACATACTAATATTAACACTATTACTACAATAATAAAATTTTGGGGAGGGCTTGGGACCATATGGGGGGGGGGGTTGTGACAATTTGGGAGGGGCTTGAGACCACCCCGGGCGTAGGGTGGGTCCGCCCCTGCTCCCTCCTCCGTGTAATAGCAACCTGCAACCTACACATTTGTGTAGTGCAAATTCCATTTTCCTTACATTATCAACGGCATAAAAAGCAAAACTTAGCTCTTAAAACGCAAAAAAAAAAAAAAAAAACATTCAACTGGAAAAAATCCTTGCATAATCAACATCATTTTGCCTCAACCCTGTAGACAAACAAAAATTTACAAAGACCATTTACAAAATCATAATTATAGAATATTCGTTTTTGATAAATGCCAGGGCATAAATGTCTTTCATATGTTGAAAGTAATTAAGAAGCTGAAACATGTTGAGTTCGGACTTCGGAGGAAGAAAAAAAAAGCAATTTACCAACTTATACGGGGAAAATCGTGTCAGATACGATGCATATTTGTAAAATTTCAACGGAACAAAATGTCCAAGCTTATGTTCACGTAAGCTACCTGCAATGGTTAAAAAAAAAAAAATTACTCCGAGGAATAAAGGCACATTTTTACTATGTCTATGGGCTATCATTTAACACACATTTGTTTTTAGTTCGCTGCAGTTAAAAAAATAAAAAAAAAAAAAAAAAAAAAAAACGAATGAACAATAAACAGAGGAAGGTTAGAGATTAAACCTAAATCCCACGGGAACATGTTGCATGCGATGGCGTCGCAAAATCAGCTCCGATATCCTCTGCTTTTCAATTCCTCAAACAGTTATTTTCAATTCCGTCAATTTGTTTTCTTTCTTTTATTTTCACAAGAATATTGTGGTGTGGCTCATCTCTACATACATTACAAGAGATCGATTGTCTGTTTATAAAAGAAGGAATCGGTCAAAAACTGTTGGATAAAAGAAAAGCATCAAACCTGATGATATTCACGGGTTCTGTAAAAGTAAGGAAAAAGGACTTCACGGGTTCTTAAAGTGGTCAGGGCTTGCTCTTAAAAGGGGGGTCACGGGCAAAGACTATGATATACACAAAACCGAGTTAGGATTCGTTGGATCTCTTTTAGTGTTAAATTACATAAAAAAAAATATTTAAACTTTTAAAATTTAACAATAGAACTCACTCGATACTTATAATATTTTCTACTCGAGTGAGATTAAATTATTTGTAGTGTTATTTTACGTGTAAATTTTTCTCAAAGTTCATATAATTACAACAAAAAAATTCATTTGATACTTAATATGAGTATTCAGATGAGATGTGTCATTAAAATTGAGTTGTGTCGAGTGAAATTTAAATGTGGGTTGAACCGGATAAAAAATTAAATATAGATTTACGTGTGTTTTATTGACATCACGAAATAACTTCTAACAATACGATTACACAAGGGGTTAGGCACCCCAGCCTACTATACAGCAACGTCTTTGGATGTATGGACACTCCATACATGCAGCGTGTATAGGACGCGGGCACACGTCGGACACGGCATCACGCCAAATTTAAATTTTCATAAAAATTGGACACGCTAGTCGAACACGGTGTCTGGAAACATGGATATTTTTCCTAAACTTTGGATATTTTTTCTAGATTTTTGGACAATTTCCATTCAAAACGACACCGTTTCGTTTAAAAAAAATCTCTACCTACCAATGGAAGTCAAATCTAGTCTCATTTGAACCAAATGAAACACCCCGCTCATTTGGTGCTTATAGTATTTGATAATTACATTTTAGTCCCTATATTTTTAACATTTACATTTTGATCCCCGCACTCATGTCTTATTTTTTCCAAAACCCCTGTATCCCGTGCCCGTGTCCGCATATCCGTGTCCATGTATCCGTATCCGTAGAATCTAGGTAAATGCACTACACAAATGTGTAGTGCATTTTTCACTACATGGTTTATTTCCATGGATTAAAGTGATGAATTATTTTTTGTGATGGGTCCCAGCAAAATAAATGGTTTTGATTGTGTTGTGTAGGATGTTGTGGTGATATAAGTAGTGGATGTATCACTACTCGTAAAAGAAACTATAACAAGATAGAATAAAACAAAGGGAAAAAAATACAAGACAAAGAAAAATGAAAAAGAATAAAATCAAATAATGATTAGATAATTCAGATTTTCTTCAAATTTGTATGAAGAAGAAATGATTGATGTGAGAATGAATGAAGTAACACTAGAAAAACAAAAAAAAAACGTGGAGGGAATAAAATGAAATGGTAATAGTTAAATTAATATTTTTAAGGCTTTATTATTAAAAAAGACAATTTGAACATAGAAATATGTAAAGAGGACAGTGAAATTTTTTGGGTAGAAAGCGAATATCTTTATTAAATTTGTGATAGTAAAACATTGGATTTAAGGTCGATTTCATTTATTACAAGCGATGGATTTGGAGTTATGAAGCAGTGGATTTGTCTTATTACCCAATTTATATTTTAATCGTGTCGCATTTCATTTTTCCTCTTTTTTTGTCTTTTTAAATCACTCTCCCTATTTTTTATTTATAGATAAAAGTTGATTTGTGAGATAAATTGTAATTTATGAGTGAAATGAATAAAATAATAAATTAAGAAATGGTTTGGTTTGAACAAACCATTTCCAAACAAAGCCTTTGTGTATTTCAATGTTCAGAGGTAAAAGCGTATTTATAATACAATTTACAATATGAATAATAATTGACTGTAATTATAATTTACATAAATCAATAAGTTATAACAGATAACCCCCAAAAAAATTACTACTATTTTTTAATTAAAATATAAGTCATTTTAAGCATTTTTATATAGATTAAGAGAGTGATTCATTATCATAAATTTAATATAAATGATTAAAATATCATTTTACTATTAACAATGGAATAGTTATAAAATAATTAAATGTAGTTGGATCGTTGATAAATTAAAAGTAAGATGGAGAAAAGAGTATTAGATGTTCATTGGTAATATGAAACTACGTATATTTTGAGACAAATAAAAAGAGGCAGAGTGACTTGAATTATTCTACGTCGTCTGGAATTTCAATGTGGCAAGTGTGTATCGTACACAACTCGTGCTAATATGTGCATGAAAGAGGAGAAGAGGGACTGGAAGACTATTTGATCTTTTAAAGTGCCACAAAAAGGTAATATGTTGTTATGGCTCATCCGTTGGAAAGCCCCAACAGGGGCGGACACACGTATACTCACCTATTCATAGAAAATCGTAATCTGGATGGTCGTCCACTCGTCCTTTTCCTTCATGTGGGAGCTTGCCCTTAGAAAAGCAGCATCCACTTCTTCTTTCTTGGGTAAGTCACCTCAGAAATAACTTCGCTCTAAGGCTCGACACATGAACGTTTACCGGCTGGGCATATGGCAACTCCTTTCTCTTTAGAATCTCCGGCCCGTCGCGACCAGCCATGCAGAAGACCATCACTAAGCATGTGTTTGTTTTCGTTGAAGTTTTTTATGAGTTTTTTTTATATCAATTCATCAATCATTTCTTACATTTCTCTCAACAATCATTATTTTAATTACAAATAAAAAAAATTTTAACTTAACTTTCACTATTTCAAAATCTACTATATTACCTTTTTAACCATTATTTTATTCATTATACTACTTTATTTTAATTTCTCTCACCAATTATTTTTTTATTTACACAAATTTTAAAAAAACATTTTAACTTTCTAATCTTTACTTCAATTATTTTTATTATATTTTATTATCCGCTAGCATATAAAAAACCTCCAAAATAAACTCCAATCCAAAACAAACGGAACCTTAATTGCTTTATTAATTAGGAAGGTAACACCTTGGGCACACACAAAAAAATAGAAAATGTGATAATGGGTCACCTCGGCGAATACCTCGTGAAGGAACTGAGTGACGTGCCACCGCTACTAATTGAGTGCCAGCACGTAGTTGTGCTGTCAGTAAGAAGGTAGCCGACGCCTTTGGGGGAGCTACTCCGGGGGTTCGCACTTGGAATTATGAAATGCTCGTTCTACCCACCCACACTTACGGCCGTGATGACATTGTCTGGCACTACGATTACGATAAAAGGGGTAATTATTTTAGGGTATACGTTTTCCAGGCAGCTAACTAATAGTGGCTCGAACCCACGTTTTCCCCCTCTGTGTGACATGTCCTATCACATGGACTTGGAAGGCAGGAATACATCAAGTGTTAAGTTTGACATGACCTATGGACTTTTTCCTTGGCGTACGAGTATCTCTTGACGACAGCACATATCAGTTACTACCCGAGAGTTTCTTGAGAAACTCTCCGAACAACCATTGCTTGAATCTCCATACTTAAAGGAATTCCTACTAAGATGATGGATCCTGCCGACCGAGAGAACACACGGTCAAGCCAACCCCTTACCCGCCTGAATGTATCAAACTATGAATACTATATGACCTCAAAATAGAAAATAACAAGGGTCGAGGTCGGCCATGAGACGATGATGGATAAGCTACATCGTCGAAAGAGATCGTACAGTTCCCTACCAAGACAAACTCTCCACAGTCCATCTCTACGTCTATCTCGATTACGATGCCTATTACACATGACACTACTAGAATTTCCCGGATTTGTGACGAGTTTCTGCGATGAAAATTGTTCGTCACAAACTTTCGACAATATTGCTACGAATTAGCGACAAACCTCATAATTCTTTTTTTTGCAATAAATTCAGACAACATTGTGACAAAATGTGTATGTGGCAAAATGTATGTGACTATTTTGTCACAAATCTTTGCGCCCAATTCGGGCGCCATAATTTGTGAGAATTTTGTGACAACCTGGCTTGGTCATAAAAGTCTTTGTTGCTAATCTGACGCTAACCGACATATCTGACCACATCGCAAAATTGTCACATATTTTAGACAATATTTCTACGAATTAGCGACAAACCGCATAATTAATTTTTTTGCAAAAAATTGAGACAACATTGTTACAAAATATGTACGTGGCAAAATGTATGTGACTATTCTGTCACAAATCTTTGCACCAAATTCGGGCGCCATAATTTGTGAGAATTCAGTGACAAAATGGCTTGGTCATAAAAGACTTCGTTGCTAATCTGACGCTGACCGATATATCTGTCTACATCGCAAAATTGTCACATATTTTTGACAATATTGCTACAAATTTCCCGGATTTGTGATTAAAATTTGTGACGAAAATGGTTCATCACTAATTCGCAACATCATTGCTACAAATTAATGACAAAACATAAAAAGATTATTGAGTAGTGATTTCAACTGGGGGCTCGTTAATTATTCGGTTGATGATTTCAAACCCGAGGTTTGTTAGTCATGAGTTAATGACTTGAAACTCGAGATTCGTTACTGAGTTCATGATATGAAACCTGAGGATCGTTAGTTAGGTTGGCATGATTCAATGATTTGAAACCCGAGATTCATTAGTGAGTTAATGATTTGAAACCCGAGGTTTGTTAGTGAGTTCGTTAGTGACTTCAAGGTTTTTTAGTTTAATTACAAAAATACTTTGGTTCAAAGACCTGAACCCTAGCCGCTATATGGGATAATGAGTAAAGAAGGGTGTTTTGGAAAAAAAGTTTGGAAAAAAGGGTGTTTTGGATTTTAGTGAAGTTTGACCGCGATTTTCTCCCATTTCTTTCCAAATGTGCGACGATCTTAAGGCGCCAAATCCGCTAAGTCACTGCCTTAAAATAGGGTTTTAGTTTGGTTCAAAAAACACCTAAAACGGGAGAAAAAAATTCAAATTTTGTATAACAGCTGTTTTTCCTCACTTTTTTGGTCAAACAGCCGTTTTAACCAAAGCTCCCCCGCTATATTCAGTCTTCTGCACCTCTTCGAGCTCTATGGTCCGGCGACTGGTATCTAATCCGACAATCAGAAGAGAAATTCCCCCAGTATTGCATTTGTGTAGAAACTTGCAACTGAATCGGAGACAATCATCGCCGGCTCGACCTGCAGAATCGAAAATGGTATTATTCTTACTTCTTCCTTCGCTACGCGTTCTTCATTTGATTATTTTCTTCTAGGAAAAGTTTTTGTTCGTTTGTATTAGCTGAAATCTTTTCGTTGTGTATTTTTGCTGTTACAATTTGTCGATTATTCAGCCGTCGTACAAATCCTTCATGATTAAGAAGAAGCTCGGGAAAGAGCTATCAGTCAAGTGCATTCTAGAGTGACTACCTCTGTTCCTATTCCGATTCCGATGAAATTTCACCGGTTATTGCTCTCCAAGCTGCTAATGTGGCTTCTACAGCTGAGAATGAAGTTCTTGTTCTCGGAATTTTGGCTTCTTCAGCTTTGAATTCAATTTCTGATGTTTTGATGACTGATTCTTGGTTCCTGCTCTTGAGTCGACTTCTCATTCAATTGAAACCTCTAATGCTTTGTTGGTTGATACCATTGCTCCCCTAGCTTCCACATCTATGAGGTTAAAGTCTGGTAAGTTCCCACCAGGTTATTGAGGCTTTTGCACCTGTTTTTCCTCCCTCGGCTGTCATTTGGCCCCTAATTTGAATTTTGCTGCTATTAATGCTATTGGTTTAGAGTCTAGTACTTCTATTCAGTCTGTGTTTCCTGCAGCTGTTAAAATCTGCACATGTTGAGGTCCATTTTGATAAGGATAACACCCCTGCTGCTCCTTTTCTTGATGATATTTCTGTTGCAAATGTTGTTCCTAGTCTTTTTGATAAAGAGACTGCCATTGCTGTACCTTTATCTGCTGATAGTGTTCTTGATGGTGTTTTGATAAAGAAACTGCCTCTGATGTACCTTTAGCTTCATTTTTTTCTCCTTTGGTCACTTCTTTTAATTTAAAGGATTCAACATTCTTTGTTATCTTTGCATACAAAAAACCAAAATGTGTGAAGTAACCAAGCTTGCAGGGGCGGACCTCACAAGCGCAACGCCAACATGACTCTGTAAGTATATCATAAAAAATTTAAGAAAATAATATATGTGCTGCTTTGAAATTCCTGCCATTCCCTTTCACACCCCAGATAGCAATTTGGCTGTTTTTATTTGCTTATATGTATATATCACTGCATATATGTAAGTCATTTGATTCATTCATTATATGCTTAAGTAAATTTAAAGTTATTAATTTAATATTACACCTCTCCATAGGCGGCATTCATACTTGCCTCATATGTTTATAAGTTTTTCTTATGAAATACATCCCAGTCTTGAGTAAGGCTTAGATATATCATCCCAATCAAATATGCACTGTGAATTGCAAATATGCAGTGGTATATTTGATTTTAATTTTTCTGAGTTGATTGTGCTGAGGCGTTAAGTTATAAAAGAACTTTGTAAAAGTGAAACTGATTGTGAAGTTGGTTAAGACCACAGTAGCCGACTTTGGCAAGTGGATGTAGGTCACTGGAGACCAAACCACTTTAAATTGTGTTCATTCCCTTTTCATTTCTGCAAATTTAATTTTCAATTTTGTGCTTGTGAATCTGTTGAGTTCTTGTTTGGTTAGTAAATTGTGATTCGAGTTTGATCATTTTACCAATCTGGAATTACAAGATCGCTTTTTCTTGAAATTGCACAATTAAGTACATAGGAACTAGAATTGACGATACACGTCTGCAGAATCGTTAAGAGATGTTAGTGGTGCATTTAGGCTGGTGTTTTAACAAACACTAGTAGGTGTCTTGTGGTGCTAGAATAAACTTTTATACTCCTCATGACTTGTGATGTGAGGAAAGTCCGTCTTACGGAAAGCACTTCCAGTCAATTGTGTCTGCTTAACTTTTCTTGTTGCATCTTCATAGCTTTATTTAAAATTAGATTTAGAATAGAAAAAACCATGTAAATTTTAAGCAATTTTTGTTCTGTTTTACTAGATGGTTATAAATATTTGTGCAGATTGAGGGAGATCTTTTGGGTGTAAAGAGAGCTATTGTTGTTGTGAGGCATTTCCTGCAAGATTGTCCACCAAATGTTGGCAGAACATGGGTGTCGAGTAGCAGACAAATTGAAGCTGTTCCTTTGCAAAATGCCTATGATTTACGTGATGAGATTCCTTCACGGGATGTTCTTTTTCCCTTATTTGTTTTCTTTGATAATCTTCTTGTAGAACCCGAATTTGCGACAGTCTATGGCCCAAAATGCAACTATGATTGTTTTCACGAGGTTTGTGGATACTTGTCATGAAATAGACTCGGTTCAGTATTGGTGGGATCACAAATATCCGTGGGACTCATAGTTCCATGTGGAACCTCTGAATTATTATTCTCGGAAAGGGTTGGCATTTTTTTCAGTTCCCTGAGAGGTACATATTCCGTTCTATAACTCTTTTATTAAATTGTTAGTGTTTTCTCTCCTTTATCCTAGTTTCTTGAGTATCCCAATGATACCATTCATTTCCAAGCACTTTCCTTTTTCCTTTCTTTTATCTTCCCTCTTTCGTTTTTGCTGAATTCTTGACATTTGAAGATTACATACCTTGGTCAAGTATTTTGTTGCAGAGAATGTTCTTGATGAAGTTACTTTTGGGTGGCCAAGGTAGAGGAGTTTAAAGAAGCAGTGACAGTTGTCCTACCATATCTTAGGAACAAAGGGACCCGGATCCGGATGATATGCCGAAAGAGGCCACAGTGGACATGTGCTAGCGGTGAAAGCGAGATTGTCATGATTTTAAAAATGTTCTTCAGGATGTTTAACAAGACCGGACACTTTTAGAGACGATTGCTCGTTCACAAGATTGAGTTGTTTTCGGTGATAAAACCTAGTCTCTTGTATTTGTTTGTTAATCATGAATAATAATGATTTCATGTTTTGAAATTCTATTTGAGTCAATTATGAATAAAATGATTCGCTTCAGTTTCATGATCATGGAAGTGTTTTGATTATTTATGCTATTGAAACGTTTTATTTAAGATAACATTTATAATATTTTTTTGAGGAAACATTTATAATATTGAATATAATTTTTGTAAATAATAAATATAATAGAAATGTGAAATATAAATTTTGTTACAAAGTCATTGAAACTATTGATTTTGACACAACAATCCGTTACAAATATAGGTAAACTTTGTCACAAATTTGTCAAGATACTTTGTCACAATTTTATCGTAAAACACCATCACAAAATGAATTCAAAATTGTAGGGGATAAATGTCACATTTTTATTGCTAAATTTGGTAGCAAAATTGTCACATTAATTCATCACATAATAATCACTACAATCTTGTCACAATTTTATCGTAAACATTCATCACAAATTCATATCAAATTTGTAAGATATGGTTATCACTATTTCATCAAAAAAATTGGTTACAAAATTGTCGTATTTATTCGTCACACATGTCGCTATTTTATGAAGCAACTTTGACACAACATTCCATCACAAACTTATCGGAAAATTTTGTCACACATTCGTTGCAAAATATAATTTATGTCGCAGATTCATCACCAAAATTTTTGTCACAACTATGTCACAAAGTATGATTTTCATCACAATTTTGTCACAAAACTTAGTGACAAGGTTAATTTAGACTCAAAAATTTGCTTGGGGTGTTCCGTGGCGGAAATAGGTTTAAATCACAGATTCGTCACAAACGGCCGTTAGTGACGAATTTGTGATTAAAACCGCCGTCACAAATCCGAGAAATTCTAGTAGTGTGAATGGATGGGAGGCTGCCTTAAAACCAAATCCTCATAAAACCTTAGAGGATAAATGCACCATAGGAGAAGCAAAGGTTTACTTGCCTGTTGGCGGGGAGGATACTATAAACGTTGGTCGGATTACTGAACAATGCAAGGGAATTTGAGAGGTACGAAGTCTCTCTCCTTATGAGAGGTACAAAGTCGCTTGGCAGAGGTGCGAAGCCACTCGGCTGAAAGGAGAGGATTTTAATGCTCGAATGCATGTGAGAGATGCGAAGCTACTCGATCGTAGGGAGAGGTATTTAAACTCAATAAAAGAAGTACCGTGGCAACATATAGCCCTGGCGACTTCCTCCCAGGCAACTGTTTCAAAGCAGCACAAAACTAACGTGAAAGACATGCAAAGAGAAGACATTAGTCAAAATGAGCTCATGTGTGCTCGGGGTAGAGGTCATGAGACCTAATGTGATGGTGCCGAACCTTTCTTCTTTGATCACTGATCTACTTATATGTATGCGATTTCTGGGTGAGCTATCACCATATCTCATTGTTGAAAATGATCCACTCAACCATGCAATACAGCCTAACTTGATTTCTCCTCGTACATTAGTTAGGTTCCTTTCACTACCAGCCGCCGTGCATCGGAATCAGGATTCAATAGTTATGGATTGCATTTTCATCAGTCTCTGCTTGGGTTGGAAAAATACACTAGTATATATAATATGTATTTTGTTTGGCCCCCTTTAAAATTTATTTTCGCCTCAATATTCATGTTGTCACATAATATATTTGAATAATTCAACATTTTTTACTAATAATTACTGATATACCCGAACCGGTTTGGGCCCTTTTCATCTAGATTGGGCCTATCTCATAGCCCAATAACATATCTTGGGCCTCCATCGTCTTAGTCCGCAACCCATAAGCCGGACCCAGTCCGCAATTTATAAGCCGGATCCTGTCCGCTGATCATAAGCCAGATCCAGTTTCTCTCCGATATCTCGGTCATAGTGGAACCTCCCAAACTATCAGGCTGACATCAAGACAAGGAAGATATGAGTCCGACCTACATATGAGTCCGATGCCTGCCATACTTATCCAGACAGCAGGCCGGTCCACTTGTATTTATTTGTATGATTATCCTTAATTATATCTCTTAATGTCTTGTCATGAATAGTCTCGACCGACTTAGTCTCTGCCTATATATATGGGATCACAATGTAATAAGAAGGGATCCAAGAACTAATATACACAGAGCTACTTTGTCAATTTGTTGACTCACTTGTGTTTTCTCTCATAAGCATTAGTCCGGCAGCCTTGTTCTTGATAGCCACCACCTTCTCTCCAGAGAAATCACTCATACACAACCTTATATCCTCTATATATCACTGGTACGCAAATATGGTATTCCCCGCAATATCAGTTGGCTCCGTTACCAAGAAAATCATTATCATTCAGCCTCTTTGGATCATTTGCGCCGCCGTAAATTTGACTCCACGGCGTCACCGACGTAAGGAACTTGGGTATTTCATTATAATTGGCTCAACTTGAAGGAACGTATTCAACGCCGTCTTCATAACTCGCACACGAGTCCCTCATAATACCCAGGTTGGTATACGTTTTTGGTCAGTTTCAGCTCTTCAAGTAATAAGAGAATTGGTTGCTTGTTGAAACCACCTGGAGATTGCAATTCTGGAACTGGTATTGGAATCTCAGTCGGAAAAATATCTAGCCAAAATATCAACAAAATATCTTGGTCAATATGACTGGAGCGAAAAACATGACGCCTACTACACCGACTAAGGCGGGCATTCAGGGCCCTCCACGTGGAGCGAACACGCTGCGCGAGGAAGCAAGCAGAAGAGTATTGTTCACAGGGGATGATGCCGGACAGGACATCACACCTGATATACGGGCTTACATAAGGGAAAGGACTTGAGCCCGCGAGATACATGAAGCGGCGGTCAGAAAAAGTCACGGGAAGGGTATCGTTGGCGCCTCTCATCCGAATCAGGAACATGGAGTGGTCTCAGCCGGGGGAACGCCCCAACAACAAAGTTCTTACACGGCAGCTCTTCAAGCACATATGGATTATGTTGAGCAAATGCGCATAGGTAACATGCTACTCATTGCAAAGGGTTTACCTCCTCAACCCGTCAGCAAATTTGTTCCCCCCATACCCGCTCCAACGCAGATACAACCCACTCAGAATCTATAAAGAACAGTTCAACCTCAGCGGACAGAGGGTGAGGGGAGCAGTCATGCCACTTCTCTACCCAAAGTGGGAAGGTGGTCAGCTTTGGTTCATCTAGGGCCCGGGTCGAAGACCGCGGTGCAGTCCTAGGGCGACCTAGGAACTTCCGACAGGTCCGCACCCGCGTAGAAGGCCAGAGAGAGTAACATGCCGAGGAAAGTTATGCGTAATTGCCCACCATCCCAGAAAATCAGGATGAGATGGGCATAATGAGAAAACCGATAGAGTTACAGAAGGGTAGGAGCGGAAATGAGATCAATCCTACATCCTAAAGGCGGCCCCAAGTGGTGGCACTGACTACCCAAATTTTACCAACTATCATGGAGCTACCAACCCTTTGGATTGGCTTTCAGCTTTCCAAAATAAGATCAGTCTATGTACGCCTAGCAATGAGGCGTATTGTATAGCTTTTGTGGGGTCGATGTAGGATAGAGTTGCGTCCTGGGTCCACGGTCTTCCTCCGAGTTCGATCCTATCTTGGGACGATTTGATAAGAAAGTTCATAGCTGAGTTCAAGTAAGTAGGGGGCCTAAAAAGACACACATCGACCTTCACGAAGTCCGACAGGGTGAGAATGAAGGCACCCGTAGCTACTACGAGCGGTTTTACAAAGTGTATGAGCTAACCAGGGGTTTAGCGGACAACATGGTGATGAGCAGCTTTGAAACGGGTTTGAATCCCGGTTATCTGAAATCCTATTTTGCTCTCACGCTGCCGTCGAACCTTCAAGAAATGCTGAGTTCAACGAGGAAGTACACCACGACGGCGGGTAATAAGGGTTCATCAACATCCAACAAGGGCAAACAGAGGGCTGAGCGTAGCCTGCCCCGGGATAGTCGCAGGAACCGAGATCGGGATATCTAAAGTCCGAGAGATTTAAGGATGATGCCTTCACTCCTCTTAGAATCTCATACACTCAAATGCTAAATGAAGTAAGGGACGAACTCCCTAAGCCTTATCCCATGATGCCAGACCCCCGCCGCGATACCACCAAGTATTACGGATATCACAGGGACAAAGGTCATACCACCGACGAGTGCACGCAATTCAAAAGAGTGATTGAAAAATTACTCTCTCACGGCAATCATGATCATTACAAGAGCAATGCTGGGGGCCCGGACAGAAAGAATCAACAAGCCTGTCAGTTCAACAGACAAATCCATATGATCACGGAAGCTCCCCCCAGCAACAATCAAATCAAAAGCCGCATCGGATCCATTAGCAAACATATGGAGAAGCCAGCTGTCCTGCGGGGGAATGAGCAACCTCTTGCTTTTACCCAAAGCGAGCTGGTGACTTCCATCAATATGGAGGACATGTATCTTTGTGTTTCAATGGTAGTCAATCGGCATGCGTCAACAGAGTTATGATTGACATCGGAGCATGTCGAGACATCTTGTACTATAATTGCTTCAAAGAGCTAGGGTTCAGCGACTCCAATTTGAGGGCACATAATGGCACCCTTTAGGGTTTTACCAATCACAGAAAACAGGTCAAGGGGGCCATCGACCTAGATGTACATATGGGAGATTATGCACCTTTACGAACTGAAAAGGTAACATTTCTCTTGGTCGATCTTCAATCCAACTACAACATGTTAATCGGAACGCCGGCTTTGAAGCAGTTTCAGATGGTTACTTCCATCCCGCATCAGCAGGCAAATTTTATGTCAGAGATAAGGTTGGGGTGTCGGTCAGCGAAACTACGACCGTTCTCACTTACATTCAAGAAATGAGAACTGGAAACAAGAAGGCTCGTATCGAACAACCTGATGTTATGGAGAACATTAATATGATCAGAACGGTAAGAGAACCCCTGCCGTCAAGGTAGAATATGAAACATTGCAAGTCAGGGATGAGCCCGATTTCACCACAGAGGATGAGTTGGTCGTGGTGATCATTAACGAAGAGTATCCCGATCAAAAGATCAAGATAAGGGCCCGCCTAAGCCCATCCGAGAAAGAAGTTCTAATTAAGCTGCTCAAAGAAAACCTAGATGCATTTGCCTGGGTGGTTACGGATATGAGAGGAGTTGAGGCCGATGTCGGCCTTCATCATCTCAGCGTCGACTCTACCTTCAAGCCGATACAGCAGCGAGCTCGGCAGTTCACCACCGAAAAAGAAGCCGCGGTTAGGGTAGAGGTCGGAAAACTTCTTCAAGCATGTATAATCAAAGAATTAGCCTACCCCACTTGGCTAGCAAATGTAGTTATGGTGAAGAAGCACAATGGTAAGTGGAGGATATATGTGGATTTCACGGACATCAACAAGGCTTGTCCGAATGATCCGTATCAACTCCCTAGAATCGATCGGTTAGTGGATTCCATCTCTGGTTTTGAGGTTCTTAGTTTTCTGGACGCATATTCGGGGTATCATCAGGTAATGGCTGAGTCCGACAAAGAAAAAACGGCCTTCAAAGCTGCTGGGGGCTTATACTATTACGAGATGATGCCATTCAGGCTAAAAAATGTGGGTTCAACTTATCAGAGGATGGTCAACAAGGTTTTCAGTTCGCAGATTGGTAAAAACATGGAAGCATACATAGATTATATGGTTGTCAAGTCCGCAGGTGACGGTCACGCCGCTGACCTTCAGTAAACTTTCAGCAATGTTCGGAAACACTCTATGAAACTCAATCCGGCCAAATGTATATTTGGTGTTCAGGCAGGCAAGTTTCTGGGGTTCAGGGTTAGTTGCTGGCGGATCGAGGCTAACCCCGAAAAATTCAAGCTTTGCTCGATATACAAGAACCAACCACGATCAAGGAAGTTCAGAGGCTCAACGGCAGAATCATCGCGTTGGGTCGTTTTATCTCGAAATCAGCGGAAAAATGTCTTCCCTTCTTCAAAATACTCAAATGAGACAAATCCTTTTCATGGAATGCGGAATGCTCTCAGGCTTTTCAAGCCCTCAAGGAATATATGGGGAAGCCACCTCTTTTGGTTAGCCCTGTAGAGGGGGATGTTTTGTTTTTGTACTTGGCGGCCTCGGATCGGGTTGTTGCCGCCGTTCTTGTCAAGGAGGCCGGACCCCTCCAAAATCCCGTTTATTATGTAAGCAAGGCTCTCAGTCCGGTGGAGAGTTGTTATTTTAATGTTGAAAAGTTAGCCTACTCGCTTGTTATCGTTGCCTGCAAACTCAGGGGCTACTTTACTTCGCACACTATAATTGTCTTAACGAATAGCCCAATGCGTCAGATTCTACACAGACCAGACCTTTCAGGTCGGCTGCTCCGATGGGCAATCGAAATCACTGAGTTCGATATTCGGTATCAACCCAGAAAATCTATCAAAGCTCAAGCATATTGAATAAGTGTCCTAAACCCAATCGGGTTGGACCAGATCCGACCGGGTCGGGTCGTTTACAGTTTATTTTCGTTCATGTGATAACTTTATTATGATTAATAAAAGCACTTCTGTTATTATATATTGTTTATCTTCATGTTATTGGTTGTGTGTGTGTGTATGTGTGTGTGTGTATATATATATATATATATATATATAGCAATGTCCCTGGTGACAAACTGTGATAGAGAAACCATGATAGTGATTATGGTTGATGAGATCTATAATCACTCTACAAGTTGGATACTTAAATGTCTCTAGTCTTATGTACTGTCAAATGGGATATTGATAGTATGATTAGAGTAGCACGTATTGGATGTTTTCTATCTTATTGAAGATAGGGATAAATCTCGTCTATCGAAGTGTAGAGACACTTGGACTGTACGTGGACGTGTATTATAGAATGCGTACGTTAGACTGGCCCACTTACATTAAGTGTCACACTATGTGGCGGTTGTGTAATTATTGTTAAGACCGGAGTCTTCATGACATCACGGTGTAGAATGTCATGCTTTGACACTATTGAGATTTCCTCTACCCACAGTGCGATTATGCGGTAGTGATTGGGTGTGATATTGAAGCATGCGGAGTATACATGTTTGGTCGTCTGGGAATCGTGTATCCTATGATTGGGATTGAATATCCGAATATAAGAAATGTCTAGCTTTCGAGAATCTTTGCAAAGTGGGAGTAAAAGTGTTATTCCAAGAGAGCATGATATCCAGATTATAAGATACGATCGTTAATGTATTGACACTCGAGATACGATCGTATGGATATTATTACAGCGGTAGGATTGTAATTTACACGGTAACTGCTTCACATGAAAAGTAGTAGTCATTGTATTTGACTCTTCCGATGATTGGGGGTCACGGTGTGTTGCTAGACGCTATCCCGTGATCGTTAAGTATGAAGGGCATTTTCATAATTCGCACTTTGTGTCTACGGCCAACATATTCGGAAGCCTATCGGGTCACACACATATGAACATCGAGTCGGATTAAAATGCGGTTATAGTTGATAGCCAAATAAGGAAAGTTTATCTCTAGACTATAAAGGTTATAGTGGTAGATTAATATGGTGGTATTTATTTATTATGAATAAATAAAATACAAGATATTAATTATACATAAATTATATTAATTAAAGAATATTCCGGATGCCAATTAAATGACATTTGAGGTGCCACTTTTAGGTGTATAAGATACACTTGTATTGTGCACTTTAATTAATAAGATTACCATAATATTAATATTGGATATTGAAGAGAGTTTGAGAATGTGTTAACACAAGAGTAAACTTCAACTTATCTTTTATTCATTGATAATGAAGGAGTATAAATAGATACAATATGGAGAGAGACTAGCTAGCTAGGGCGGCCACTTGAGTATGTAGATGTGGGCGGCACAAAAGCAAAAAGTAAAAGTACAATCTATGTCTATGTCTATGACATAAAGTAAACTAGAGTTTGACATATTAATTGTTTATATGTATCACAATTAATATGTCTTTTACAAATAAATAAAGTGTACAAATAAAGTTATGCACGACATAGTCTGCTGTGATCATGAGGATCGTGAGATGCCGATCATCACCGCTTGAGCCTCATGAGCTCTTTGAGTGATATATTTCACACCCCCTCAAGCTGGTTGTATATGTTGATGCGACCAAGTTTGCTACTTAGTCTGCTGAACGTAAGAGGTGGAATAGCCTTGGTAAGAATATCAGCATTTTGATCTTCTGAGGGAACATACTGGAGTTGAATAGTTGTTAAGGGTGATTTTGTACGTTTTATAATGCTATATTTCATAATGATTTCCCCCTATATTTGTATATGTTGCATAGAGAACGAGTGTTTAAATGAGTTATTGAGCAAATGACATTTTTAATGAGTTAATCGCAAAGTTGGTGAATTTATATGTTTTAATTATGATTTTATGTTTATTGGAATTATGTTACGCTTTGCGGTGTTTTTGATGTCATGTAGGTACAATTATGTGGCTCAATTGATGATCAAATGTTGATGAATTTCGAGCTAATTCAAGTTAAAAGAGATAATGGTGAATTGGATAGAAAAGAAAAGAAGATAAAGATGGAATTATCAAGTCTTGATCGGTGGACTAGCGTTCATCCGAGCGAACAGCGCCCAAAGGCGAACGGGCGTTTGATAAGTGGACGGCGTCCCGAATCATATTTTACATTCGAGAGAGTTGACGCGCGTTACGAGCGGCGTTCACCCTCCGTCCAAAGCGCATCCGGACGGCGTCCACAAGGGCGGATGGGCGCCCAAGCACCGCCTTAGCCTAAACCGACCTAAAAATCTATAAATAGCGCGATTTCTCAAACCCTAGACACACAATTCGAACCCTAAAACACTGGGGCAGCTTGGCTGCGTTTTCTCTGATTTTATCTACTTTTATGCAATTTAATTCTTAGATTAGATTAGATAGATTCATGTCTTTTATTTCATCAATTCGAGTTGCAACAAGGATGTTAAGAGGCTAAAACCTCTTTGAACAAGCATCATGAAGCCTTCCTTCAACAATTCAGTTTTGATTCGTGATTAATCTGTGAGTTTCTATCTCAAAGTTGTTTCTTTTATCATTATTTATTATTGTGTAATACAATTATATCGAAAGATCGTTGCTTTGTGATTGTTTTATTGGTGAAAATCATACAAACCTTAGATCACCGTGATAAAAGAATAGATCTTCGATCTAACTAAAGCGAGTTGTTAGATTGATTTTCTAGATCAGAAATTGAAAGATTTCACGCCTAGGTTAGAAAGACTTAATCTTTAATTGAAAGATCGAAGATTAGGAAACGAACTTGTCTACGAAAGTGGGTGTTCATGCCTTAGATTAGGTGAATCACAACTTGAGTAGGGATCACTAATTAATCGAATTAGAATTGAATGTTGATAGGATAGGTGGATCGATTGCTTGTTCGTTCGTTATAATTTGATTTTAATCCTTTAAACTTGAATTGCCAGATTAGTTTACTTTTAATTGCACTCTGGTTTTTATCGCTTTCAATCTTGCCTAGCATTGGATTAATTTCCTCTGTCTAGTTACTTTTATGCATATTTGTTTAGGTTAGTTCTTTGTTTAGGTTAGTTTCGTGACAATAGTTTAGTTGAAAACAGAAGCTAGGATTCACATTCGTCTAGTTCCCCGTAAGATCGACCCGGCATTAGCCTCCATACTACGATCCTTGCACTTGAGGTTAACCGGTTTATTACTTGTTGTTTTGTATTGATAAAATCCGGGACAAGTTTTTGGCGCCGTTGCCGGAGAACCGGACGGTTTGCCTAATTTTTGTTTTTGTTGTTTTTCGTTTCTGTTGTTGTTTTGTTTTATTTTCTGTTTTTAGGTTGTTAGTTATATAGATTAACCTTTAGATATTAGGTTAGTTAGGGTTTCCTTTGTTAGGATTATAGTTTAGATTATTAGGGTCGTTCAGAGTTAACTTTTATAGTTATCAATTTCCCTAGGTTTATTTGTTCTCTCCTTTAGTTTTCTCGCTCTTCTGTCATGCATCTGTTTCCCGTTTTGCACTCAAAGCGGGCGTCTTGACTAGTGGGCGCCCGTCTGCTTTGAAATCGGCATGCTCTTCTTTGTTTTATTCTACTGGACGAGCGTCTGGATTGCCAAACGCCCGTCCACTTCAACCGCCAGGCAGACGCCCGTCCAGGACCTTGGACGCCCGTCTGTCCTCTTGCTTCAGTGTCTTAAAAAAAAAAGAGTAAATTGGCGGGAAAATTAGGCAAGAATTTTTTTTGTGTTTTCGTAACTAGTACGGTGTCAGGAGTCCTGGAAAAAAATTTGATTTTACCAGAAAAATTTTTGCTTCTTTTTCCCCGAAATTTGGCGGGAAAATAATTTTTCTAGAAAAAAATAAATTCTTCATTTTTAGGCTTCAACCACCTGTTTTTGTAATAATGGCTGCCGAAGATAGACGTACGTTGGCAGACTACGCCATGCCTGGCGCGGTCACAGTCAACCCGGCTATTGTTATCCCAGCCATTCATCGCCTGTGATTTTTCGAGTTAAGACCGGGACTCTCTTCGAGATGATGCGGCATGCATCAATGTTTCACGGGTCCCTTCACGAAAATCCTCACACACACGCATACACATTTACGGAGATATGTGGTACGACACGCATTCAAGGTGTGAGTGAGGATGCGATTAAACTTACATGCTTTCCGTTCTCTTTGAAGGAGAAGCTAAGGAGTGGTATAGCTCTCTCCCTGCAGAATCCATTACCACTTGGGCTGCATTGGAGAAATATACAATTTTTATCAAACGGAAACAGAATCATTCTTTGAGGCATGGAAGAGATTTAAGGCTCTTCTTCGTAAATGCCCCCACCATGGGTTAGACTTGCGAGAGGCAAGTCAATACTTTTTCGAGTGGGTTGACCGAGCTCACCAAGGGCATGGTCAATAGTTCATCAGGTGGGGCATTCCTGAGGAAAACGCCTCAAGAAGGGTGGGCATTGTTCGAAGACATTGCCAAATATAATTATGCCCCCTCCTTTCAAGATGTTCAGGAACCACCTCCTCCTCCTAGGATTGAGGAGGTGAAAATGCAAAATGAAATCGCCATCTTCGAAACAAATTGTTTGGCTACTCTCACGACATCTTCGAATCCGAGTTATCAGACTCCTTCATTTCTACAGAACTCTCAAGTTCTATACTGCGAGAATTGCTCTCAGACTCGCCATATGGTTGGCTAGTGTCAATTTAATTCCCCTGTTCCTTATCAAGTCAATCTTGCCGTCCAGAATCATGGACAGTATAATCAAGTCGCATGCCAAGTATGTGACGATATAGGGCACATTGCTCGCTTTTACGTCTATGATTGGGACAGAACGCAGAGATCAATGCCTTCAATGGCCGGCCGAATCGAGAGGTTTGGAAATCAATTCTTCTGGCCAGGGGCAATTTTCAAAATCGGGGTTTCCGTCAAAGCTTCAATCAAAACTCGAATCTCAATCGAAACCCTAATTTTAATCAGAACCCGAGCTTGAATTCCTCCAATCTAAATCAAGGGTTAAATCAAAGTTGGCCTAACAATCCAAATCCCGCATTTCAAAGTCGGTCTAGCCAACCTTTCTCTCAAAACATTCAGAACTCTCAAGGCCCCTCTCGCGTCGATGATCTTGAAGCTAGATTGGACTCTATCGGAAGGGCTGAAGGAGCAGAACAATAACTTCCAGAGGGAGAAAAATAATAATATCCAAATGTTGATGAGCACAATCAAGAACCTTGAGAAGCAGATGGCTGACCAGCAAGCTTCCAGACCGTCAGGGCAGTTGCCCAGTTTTATAGAGAAAAATCCGAAGGGTGGCCTAGTAGCCTAAACTGATTTCAATTGTGGCCAAAGCACTGACCTAGTTCCTTCGATTCCTTATGGCATGCCAGAGGCCAGTGCAATGAATCTTAGAAGCGGTACTCAACCGAGTGGTCCTCTCACCAGGGAAACCACTAGCCCCTCCTCGCGCGATGATAAGGCGGGAGGGGAAGTTGAGCATCTACGTTCCCCGTTACGCAAGAAAAGACTCGGTGGGTGATCCCCGAGAGGTGAAGAAGTTGTAAGTCCTCGGTGGTTGTTCCCACGAGGAATGAAGAATCAAGTGAAAGTCGGGAGGGTGATCCCCGACTAATAAAAAGTCTGAAAAAGTTGTAAGGTGGAAGGACATGGAAGACAAAGCTGTCAGTGCTTCCTCAAACAAAGTATTTTCTGAGAGTGAGTTGAAGAAGCTTCCATTCCCACCTAGGAGAAGCAACATTCCCTTGAGTGAAGTTAAGAAATATGAAAAAGTGCTTAATTTCTTTGAAAAATACTCAGTTAATCTTCCATTATCTGAAGTTTTGGTTGAGATGCCTAAGTATACCAAATTCATAAAGGATGTTGTTTCTTCGAAGAAGAAGGTAGCAGAAATCGATCAGGCAATTGGTGAGGATTGTTCAATGATCAATTATCCAGACTTACCAATCAAAAGAGGTGACCCCGGAAAATTCGTGCTCACATTGCGCGGATGGGAGGCTTAGTCTTTCCAAATTCTTTATGTGACTTGGGTGCATCCATCACTGATGCCATTGTCGTGTGTGAGCAGCTGGGTTTACAAAGTCTTCTAGAACCCACTTCCATGAACCTTCAGTTCGCCGATAGATCTTCTAAGAAAGCTTCAGGGATTCTGAAGGACATTTTAGTCCAGATCGATAGATTTACCTTTCCTGTTGATTGGTACATTTTAGATATGGGAAAAAATGAGAAAGTCCCCCTGATTCTTGGGAGACCTTTCCTATCCACAGCTAGAGCCCTCATCGATTGCGATGGTGGGCAAGTAACTATTCGAGTTGGTGACCAAGAGGTGAGCTATAGTGTCTCTAAATCTATTCAAGTACCCTCTGGTTCTCCGACCGGCTTTTCCATTGAGGACTCATTTCATGACTTCAATGACTGTATGGACGAGCAAGTCAAGGCTGTGGAAGCGGAATATGAGCGATTGATCGATAATCTGAATAGCCATGGTGTGGTTAATCTAGATCAATTAACAGCTGACTTTGAGGAAGAATTGTTAGAAGGAGAAGCTTTCGCGGTGGGACCATGATGTATTATTTTTATATGATTGAATTTACGTGATTTTATTACGTTTTGTTGACAAATTCTATGTAAAATATCTAAAATTATGATATAATTAGTATAAAATATTAATCTTTGTAGTTTAGTATAGTTAGTAGTAAAAGTTAGTATTTATAGTAGAAAGTTGTAGTTTTTGTACCGGTTTTAGTAACCGGAATATTGTGTCTATTTTACACGGGTATTTTGTGTTTATTTCATTACAGAATCCTAAGATGAACTGAAATCCCGAGTATCGACACTTTTTGAAGTCAATACAAGTCAGTGAAAGGAAGTTATAAAGCGTCACTGATATAAATGATCAAGGGAATAATTGTTTCTTAATCTCGAGAACGATATATATTGGAAATGGCTCGTTAAAAAGACATTTTCTGGGAAAACGTTCTTCATGGAAGTTGAAGATCTTCATATGAGCTTTCTAATGCATTTTGAATCATGAAGATTGGAGGTCTACAACTCAAATGGTGATTAAGTGGTCATTTGATTTCTATTAGTAAAAGTATCGAAATACGTTCGGAGGACAACGGGGTTATCAAAACGACGTTTTCTGAAGAAGAGTCTTTCATGAAAGTTGAAGAGTTTTCAGAGAATTTTTTTATGGCATTTTGATCATATCGTTTGGAGTCCGGAATCAAAAGATATGAATTTTATAAGTTAAAAATAATATTAATTACAAATAAAATCAAATAAAATCTTCACATGATGATTAGGGAGTAACATGGGGGAACATGCTGATGACAAGCTGTAATGATTATCATCATTACACCGGACCGATCCGGCAAGTTTTCAGGACCGGTCCGGGAAGGAAGAAAGTCTATAAAAGGGGAGCATCAGAGGTTTCATTTGGGGTGTACCAATATATATATACAATATTCTATATATATTCTCTCCCTCTTCTTTCTCTTTTTCTTCTCTTTTCTTAGTTTGTAAATAGGCCTTATGCCAAAATAAATTAGTAGTAGTAGTATCGTAGTAATGCTCGGAAAATTCTCGAAGGTTCGAGTGTTCTTTGAAGTCGTTGTAATACACAGGAAAAGAGCGATTTACGAGTCACTTGATTTGTAATCGGGTAATTCCTATAATAATTATGTTTATGTTTGTTATTTTCTTCTTTTTAGTTTTTATAATGTTATTAGGCTAAATCTAATAACTAGCCAAAGTTATGTAATTGTATTATTTCGATCTTTTCGTTAAAAGAATGATGTTAAAATAAAAATGACTAAAATTGAGTAAAATGAATCCTTTTCTATTTCGCTACGTAATGATAACATATTCGGAATGAAGTAATCAATCATGATGAATACCACATATAACCTGGCGATGAAACCGACCAGAGAAGTCGGGATATGAGTAAAAATAGAAAAACCGGAGGGTAAAAATGGCCGTCGATTAACGGAATCCTATTTCCTACCCGGGGCGATTTGTCTGGAAAGATAAATCTTATTAAAATTTGTACTCGAGATCTTAATAATGTTAAAATCACAGTTTAATTGAAACTACACCGTTTGTATTAAATCGATCCGCTTGACAACGGAGCCTCTTGAATAACATCGCCATCGACAAATGGAATCACCTCTTTTATCCGGGGTAGATTTGTACTGCACTGTTTTGACTAACTAAGTTTAGCATGGGGGGGGTTGTGGACCTTGGGTGATGACTTTTGACATATGACAATTTCATACGCTCGTGTGAGGAGGAATTGTTGACATTAGAGTACACCGTTTCATTCACTCAATTGGACCTAAAAGGAAGATCGAACACATTCTATTAATTGAAAAGATCGAATAAATTAATTACATATACTTTGGCTAGTCTAGTCTATAAACTATATATTGGTATCTATATATTTATATATATATATATATTTTACTATTTATGTACATCTATATATATTTATATATCTATATATATTATATTAAAATAACTTTTAAATTACGCATTTATTTTATGTTAGTTAGAGTAGTAGTAATCTGTGTTATAAAATTGCGGTTTAGATCGAGTTAATAGCGGCTCTTTGGTGTTTAACCACACTTAAAAGAATTACCACTTTTTTTTCCCGAGGATTCGACACACGACTCACCACTTTATCACTACAATTTGACCGGTACACACGCCGGTTAGGATCCGTCTAACCTAGAAAAGGTCTGTCCCCTTCTTGACGCCGTTTCTAAGGTCTGGTTTGGTGACGTCAGCTTTCTGGCGCCGTTGCCGGGGAAGACAAAGTCGTTTTTTTTTTGTGTGTCTATGGTTACTACTTGTATTAGTTTAAAATTCTCGAGGATAAACCAACACTCTTCTTATCACATTTCTTTTTTATTTTTTATTGGTATCTACTTTCTTTTAGTACCAATTTTCTTCTTCTTTAAAACTCGAGCATTTTTCTATTTTAATTAGTTGATGACCAGAAGCGGTAAAGCCTCACTTACTCCTTATAAGCTGATATAAACGCTTACGAAAGCGATTGCGGATAGAGAGTAAACGTGGTCAAACCAACTTAGGACTCTTGGAAAATCTCCAACGGAATCATCTTCTAATAAAAATAAAGAAATGGTTTGAAACTAGTGATGAAACAAATGAGCAGAGGCTAGATCATGCTTTAGGGCATGGACAAAAACCTGTTAATATTAATAATAATCGAGAATAATACTAATAGGAACAATCAAGATCGGAACCGAGAATAATCGTAACAATCCGCCAAACCCGAGACCTATCTCGTGATCAAACTGTAAGGAGAAACCGGACTAATAATCCCATACTTTTACCGAATGAAGGAGCGAATAATTTGAAATTAAGTCTCATCTTTTGGTTTAATTGACGCAAGAGCCCAATTTCTAGAGAAGATGATGAAGATCCACATCATCATCTCTATCTATTTGAAGAATCGTGCAATCTGACCAAAAGTCAAGGTGCTCATAAGGAATTAACAAGGATGACTATGTTTCCTTTTTCTTTAAAAGGAAAGAGCCGAGATTGGTTTATGTCTCTTCCACACCACTCGTTAACTAGTTGGGAGGATATTCAAACTGAATTTACGAAACAATATTTCACTCGGGGACGGAATTTGGAATTAAAAGTCGAGGTTGCTAATTTTAGACAAGGATCCGAAGAAACACTTGGGAATGCGTGGGAAAGGTTTAAAAATTGTTAAGAGCTTGTCCCGATCATGGTTATTCCTTAGATATGCAAATTCAACTTTTCTCGTCGTAAATTAAGAAAAGATTCACGTGCGAGATGTAGATCATGCATGTGGTGGTTTGTTAATGATGAGTGAAGCTCAAGCAGATTTACGATGCTATAGAAAAGATTTCTAAAAACAATGAATGTGGGAAACCGGTTCTAGCACTAGAAAAGTAGCTTTGCAAGGAAGGATGTACGTCAAATACGGAAGTTCTAGCACATTTGGAGAATTTAAGTAGAAAGTTTGATGGATTACAACAAGGTAAGAATCAAAATTCAGAAAATAGTACTCCAACTGAATACTCAAATCATGATAATGTGTCATTAGGGATAGAAGAACCAACAGGATATTCAAAAGAGGAAGTGAGTTTTCTTCAGCAGCATAGGAATTTGAACAATGCATATTCAAACTCATTTAATGCTATTAGAAGAGACCACCCAACTTTTAGATGGTCCGAAAACCCTAGTAAAGGGACAACCGCCGTATCCAGTTCAGTATAAGAATATGAATAATAATCAAGTTTATCAAGGAAATACATCTAATCAGAATTTACAATCATTACCTAGATCCTATCCTCAACATACCACTCAAAGTATACCAGTAACTCAAAGTTCAACTCAACCTACAGAAGGGGTTGAAAAATGGGAAAAACTGATGGAAAATATGATGGGTGTAGTATCTACTCAAGCTAAGAATATGGAAACAATGATGACTTCTATAGGTTCAGTCAGTAAGGACATGAGTACAATGAAAACATCTATGAGTGGACATGATACCAGAATGAGAACGATAGAAGCTTCATTAAGGAATATGGAAGATCATTTGAGTAGGGAAGGTGAACGTAACAACAAGAGACCTCCGGAGGATTACCAAGTAATCTTGAAAGAAACCCAAGAGAGGTAAATGTTGTATTTACGAGAAGTAGGAAACTCTATGGTAGTAATGGAGCAGAAAACTTCGGGAATAATGAAGTAGAAAATGATTTAGATAAAAATGAAGAGACTAAAGATAAACTTGACTTTACGGATGAGGAAGAAGAAATCATAGAGAATTTCTTGAAAAGGAATAGAAGTTTGGAACCTGAGAAGGAAGGTGAAAAATGGGTAAAAATCCCTAGAATTTTGAAAGACCCTATGGATAAAGATTTAAGGAATCTATTTAAGGAACATGTTAGAGTAGAAGATAAAGAAAACAAGGATGAGAAACAGGAAGAACTGAAGGAATATGAAGTAGAGATTGATTCAGGGAACAAATTAAAAGAAAAAATTCAAGAACCTGAAACATGGCGATCAAGTAATACCCCAAAGGATAAAGGAAAAGAGAGAATGACTTCGAAACCAAAGGTTATAGATTTAGAGTCTTTACCTTTTCCACCTAAAGATCAAATTAAAAGATTAAGGTGATCGGAAGTATGCTCGTTTCTTGATACTTTTCGTCATATTAATGTTAATATCCCCATTATCGAAGCTCGATAAATATGCCTACCTATGGAAAGTTTTTGAAGGATATACTATCAAATAAGAAAAAATTAGAGGAATATGAGAATATATGCCTAAATGAATAATGTTCGCAATTTTGCAAAGATAAGTTACCACCTAAACTAAAAGATCCGGAAGTTTTACGATTCCGTGTGAAATTGGAGGATTTTTGTTTAAGAAGGTCTTATGTGATCTGGGAGCTAGTATAAATCTCATGTCTTATGAGGATTATAGAAAGCTAGGCATAGGAAAGCTTACTAAGACTGAAATGACTCTGCAAATGGCGATGATCGATTAAGTACCCTAAAGGAATTATTGAGGACGTATTGGTTAAAGTAGACAAGTTCTATTTTCCAAGAGACTTTGTAGTTATGGAAATGGAAGAAGGATTTTCAGCGCCGCTTATCTTAGGACGTCCATTTCTAGCTACTGAGGAGAACTTTAATCGATGTTCGAGAAAGGAGAATTAATTTTGAGAGTCAATAAAGATGAAGTTGCTTTCAATATTTTCAAAGCTATGAACCATCAATACACATCACGTAATCATGTTCTTTTATAGAAGATATTCATTCTGTCTATGATAATCGATTTACCAACTTTTGAAGATAGATTAGAAGAATGTTTAACTTTATCTATCTATAAAGAAGATGAGGAAGACATTGAAATGAAAGAGATAATCCTTTCTCTAGATAAAGGAAGTTTTACTTTTAAACCACCATGGCATAAGTATTTAGAATTAGAACTAGAAGGACCGGTTCTTAAATCATCAATCGAAGATCCGCCTAAGAACTGGAATTGAAACCGTTACCTTTAAATCGAAATATGCTTTTCTTGAAAATGATAACCTTTTACCGATTATTATTTCATCAACTTTAACGGAGCAACAAGAAGATCAATTACTAGGAATGATGAAAAAGCATAAGAAAGCTTTTGGATGGACGATTGCCGATATTCAAGGTATTAGTCCGAGATATGTGTCCATAAGATAATTTCGAAAGAAGATGCTAAACCTTGTATTCAACCGCAACGCCGCCTCAACCCGAATTTACTGATTAATCGTTAAGAAAGAGGTTATTAAGCTATTAGAAATGGGAATAATTTTTCCTATATCGGATAGTGAATGGGTAAGTCCAACTCAAGTTGTACCAAAGAAAGGAGGTTTCACGGTGAAAGAGAATGATAAGAATGAATGGATTCCAACAAAGGAAATTACAGGATATCGAATGTGCATTGATTTTAGAAAACTAAATGATCATACTAAGAAAGATCATCATCCACTTCCATTCATAGTACAAATGTTGGAACGTTTAAGTGGTCATAAGTATTCTTGTTTCTTAGATGGTTATTCGGGATATTTCTGATTTTCATTGCAAAGCAGGAGATAGGGAAAAGACTACTTTCACTTGTCCTTATGGAACTTTTGCTTATAAAAGAATGCCGTTTGGTTTATGTAATGCTCTCTTTACGTTTCAAAGATGTATGATGTCTATATTTTACGATATGGTTGAGAAATTCTTAGAAATTTTTATGGACGACTTTAGTGTTTACGGAGACTCTTTTAATGGCTGTTTGTTACACTTAGAGCGAGTGTTACAATATTTGTGAGGATACCAATTTAGTGCTTAGCGAGAAAAATGTCATTTAATGGTATCGAATGAATTGTACTAGGTCATAGAATCTCTCAAGTAGGAATTGAAGTTGATAAAGCTAAAGTCGAGGTAATCGAAAAATTGCCTCCACCGATTAATCTAAGAACGCGTTAAGAGGATTTCTTGGACATGCAGGATTTTATAGGAGATTTATTATGATTTTTCAAAAATAGCAAAGCCTCAAGTCATTTGCTTGAAAAAGAAGTATTTTTAATTTTGATAATAAATGTATGGAAGCATTTAAGACCCCGAAGCGAAGTTGATTATTGCACGGTATTGGTGGCACCAGATAGGATTTACCTTTTGAGATTATGTGTGATGCAAGCGATTTAATTGTAGGAGCTGTTTTAGGTCAAAGGTATAATAGAATTCTCAAAGCTATTTACTATGCATCTCATACGTTAAATGCGACTCAACTAAACTATGCAACTACAGAAAAAAGAAGCGTTGGTGTAATTTTTGCCTTAGATAAGTTTAGATCGTATATTGTTGGCTCTAAGGTAATAGTTTATACAGACCATTCAAACATTGAAATATTTCTTGAGTAAGAAAGATCTGAAACCACGCCTTCTTAGATGGATTCTTCTACTTCAAGAATTTGATATTGAGATTAAAGATAAAAAGGAAGTGAGAATGTAGTAGCGGATCATCTAAGTAGAATGGAAAGCGAGGAAGAAATAGGAAATGAAATTAAGGATTCGTTTCACGATGAACAATCATTTAGAATCGATATGCCTTCAACCATGCAGTTATTAAAGAAAAGAATTCCTTCTAAGGAAAATTCACCTTGGTTTGGAGATATCATTAACTACTTAACTTTGTGATTACATTCCGTCTCATTGGACTTGGCAAATGCAGAAAAGAAGTTCTTTTATGACTTAAAATTTTATTCTTGGGAGGAACCAGATCTTTTCCGTAAATGTTCGGATGGGATAATCGGAAAGTGTGTGCTGATAATGAAATTTTAAGTATTTTATCATTTTTCATGATCGTGAGGCGGAGGTCATCATGGAGGATGGAAAGCGCTTTTAAAGTTTTACAATGTGGTTTTTATTGGCCTACACTTTATAAAGATGCGTATACATATGTTAAATCTTGTGAGTCTTGTCAAAAATGGGAAATGTATCTAAAAACATGAAATGCCTATGCAACCTATTTTAGAATGTGAGTTATTTGATGTTTGGGGTATAGATTTCATGGGACCTTTCCTATATCGTTTGGAAGAAGATTTATTCTTGTAATGGTAGATTATGTTTGAAATGGGTAGAAAATTTGAAGCTCTTCCCACTAATGATACCAAGGTTGTCATACGATTTCTTAAAAGAACATATTCACTAGATATGGCATTCCAAGGCGATCATTAGTGATAGAGGTTCGCACTTTTGCAATCGACCATTTACTAAGTTAATTGAAAAATATGGTGTAACGTAGCATAAGTTAGGAACGCCTTATCATCCGCAAACCGGCGGTCGGTAGAGGTGTCGAATAGAGAGATTAAAAGAATCATAGAAAAAACAAGTGGATTCAAACCGTAAAAGCTGCGGCGATTAGACTAGATGATGCGTTATGGGCATCTGAGCAGCTTTTAAAACTCCAATTGGTCGTTCTCCTACAAATTAGTCTTTGGTAAATCTTGTCATCTCCAAGTAGAGTTAGAACACCGAGCATTACGGGCTATTAGATTTTTAAATTTCGATCCTAAGGTGTCGGTGATCATAGATTACTTGATTATGTAATTAGAAGAATTTCGCCTTGATTCATATGAAAATGCTCGAATCTACAAGAACGCACGAAATCCTTCCATGATAAGAGAATCTAATAGTCGTGAGTTCCATGTAGGTGATCGAGTGTTATTGTACAATTCACGTTTAAAGTTGTTTCAGGTAAGCTTAAATCAAGATGGGACAGTCCATTTAAAGTAACACGAGTTTATAAATCTGAGTTGTTGAACTAAGCGATGGGAATACAACTTTTATAGCCAATGGTCACGTGGTGAAGCTATTTACGGAAGGTGAAGAAATCTCTCTCGATAAATGAAGTGATGTTCTTTGATCGACCTCCGAAAGACTAAAAAGCGAAGGCTTTTAAAAGTGAAAGTATCAAATTACAGGTTTTATCTTTACTTTTATATGTCTAAACTAGTTTCGCGTCTTTTACGGATAGGCGTAAAAGAACTGGATGTCTTTTTTAGATAGATTAGGAGTTTTGTTTTGCTTTTGAAGTTTGGTTTTAATAGAGATATCGCTTTACTATGAAGCCTTAGTTTTTGAACAGAACAAGCAATTGTTGAGAGAGAAAAAATTGAAAGAAGTTTGTAATGGTACGTCAAGAAGCTCGATAAAGAGAAGGGCTAAGTTTTTAAGGAAGTGTAGAATCTGTGGAAAAATTGAACACAGTGGGAGATGTGGGAAAAATATAACTCAATCTCAGAGTGAGTGTTTGAATGTAATTAAAAAGGGAACGATTAGGTGGTTAACCGAAAATCCCGATGGACTTCCAAGACTTAATTCAAACGCTACATTTCTAGGATATAGTTTGCTTGAAAGGTATGTTAGGAATCTGGAGTTTGTAGAAATTGAAGAATTAGAAACCCCGTAAGTTCAAGTCTTTTATTGTTTTTAGTTTTATAAAATTCTTGCATAACTTTGAAAATTTTATAAAATTGGATCTTTATAAAATTAAGAAGTTTTATAAAAGTTTTATAAAAAGTTCTTTAAGTTTTTAGATATTTTATAAGAATTAATAGAAATTTATTGAATTTTTATAAACTTTTAAATAAGTTTTATAAAGATTTTATAAGTTTTGAGAAATTGTTATAAAATTTATAAATTTTATTTTAAGTTTTTATTAAGTTTTATGAGTTTTATAAGTTTTTTATCAAAATTTCGAAAAAAAAAAAAAAAAAAAAAAAAAATGCACACGGACCGGTCCGGCCATTTTCAGGATCGGTCCGGGAATAAAAACTGCTGAGTCATGTTGAGAGTTCTAATGTGCAGCCACGTACACTCTCAATTTTGTCCATTTAAGGAAAACAAGCTGAGAGTAAACAATTTACAAATTAACTCTTTTACTTTTACCTTTCTATCTGTTGATTTCTTTTCATCTGTTTCAACTAAAATGTCAAACCGATTATCACCATCAGTCAATTCATACGATCAGAGAGCGGTTGATGTTTTTGTCCCGAGTCTAGCGCTTCAAATATTAATTTGTTGGTGAATGCGAGGTTTGCAAATTCTCTATATTGATGGAAAGGGTATCAATTTTGAAAAAATTGATCGATTCGGAAGGATTTAATTCGAGAATCAAGGATGGAAAAAATTTGTTAAGCAACCTCGAGGAAGAATTAATGTTTCTATTGTTAGGGAATTTTATTGACTCTTTCTCTTTCATTACTACGGTAGATCCGTCCACGACTTATATACGTTTTCGTGGTACACTTATTCATTGTCACCTCATATTATCAATCATATCTACGAGATACCGATTTTCAATCAAATCCATAATCTTCATTATGAATATCAATGGGCATTAGGGAACTCTTGTCATGTTGTTAACTATGTCACGGAAGCTTTTCCGTATTTGTTTCGAGTTCGATCAAAATTACGACTCTACCACTTCCGCTCTACCGCTTCATCCGAGAGCATGGAAACACTTCATTAACTCACGAGTCTATCCGACTAGTGACTTTGCATGGGTTAGTGATAGTGAGATACTACGTTGTTTGCATTGATAAGCTGGAGCTTATGTGGTGGGGATTTTGATTTTTAGGACGGTGATAAACTTTGCAATGGAACGGTATAATAATGGAAGGCCGATGCCTTTTGCTTGGTTAATTTCAAGGTTATGTATTCATTTGAATGAAGTCCCAAATTGCTTCCGATGAGATATATCCGTCTCGTGATTGTCGTAGAGATTGCTACCGGTAGAGAATCCGGGTTGTTAAATCAACTATTTGAGATAGTTGTTAGTGGTTTTATTTAATTTAGTTTAAGTTTGGTTTGCTTTAATAAGTTAGAGTTGATTAAGGTTAGTAAGTTAATAGTAAGTTTGTTTTATTTTTAGTCTGTAATAGTTTCTTTTTGTTTAATATATATGTTGTTTAATTTTAATATACGTGTGTTATCGATGTTTATAACGATCATCTATAATTTTAATTTAATTTTCGAACCTACTTTTTCATACTTATTGAACATCGGGACGATGTCACTTCGTAAGTGGGGAGTAGAGTTAGGTTTGAAAATTCATTAAAATTTTCGAAAAAATAAAAAAATAATTATAAAATATAACCTTTTTCATATAAATTAGTACTTTAATTACTTATTTCTTAGTTTTAATTTTTCTTGAATAATCTAAGTTGGTTAATATATGAATAAAAATGATATAATTCGAGAGGATTAATTTTTGATTTAGTAAAATATATTAGATATATAATGAATATGTTTTATATCTTTTATAAGATTTTTAAGATTTTGAGTATGTATAACTAAATAATTTTTATCAAATATTTCTTTTATGGAATTATTCAAGTAATTTTTATATTTATAAATAAATTTTTAGATAATTTTCTTTTCAAGATTAATTATGAATTTGGAATCAAAATTAGGAATGATGATTTTTGGCACCACAAAAATATAACTATAGCCAAATAACCTACCTGAATAAAATTTCCAATTTTTGACCCCACCTCAGCTTTTTAAAGAGTGATTAAGACCTCACTCGGAATTTAGCCATTTTGATTAACTAGAAATTTCCGACCCTTAGCTTGTTTTGGTCTACATTTCTTTGACATCCTTCGAGTTTGTACGTACTTATGAGAGAGATGATGATGAGAAAAAGTTAAGAGTTGAGAAAAATGGTATATCTTTGAGATTGGAATGAGTTCGAGATATGTTAGTGTCTTATGAAAAATTTATATTAGGAACAAAGCACCATTTTTACCATGTAATAAATCGAATATCAAGTATCTTCCCTATCTTTGATCGACCAAATATATGTCTCGATGATAGTAGTCCAATTAGGGATTATCTCGAAATGTCCTATTCTTTGAGAATGAAGGCATAAGTCGAATCAAAAGATCTCAAGAATAATTACGGGTTTAAGGAAACCGGACTCGTAATTTTAGATCGAAAGAGTAGTACTCCGATCAATCTTGATGAAGCAATGCTTGTAAATTTGATTATTTACACACACTCACGCTTTAGTTCTTAATATATGTTAAAAAAAAAAAAAAAAAAAAAAAAAAAAAAAAAAAAAAGAGAAGAGAGAAAATCTGAAAAATGTTGGAATAAAAGGATGTTACTAATCAGAACTGTTTTTGATCAAGAATGTGAAGACGTAGGTACGTACGACTTGCATCTTTCTCTTTTTGATTTCCTTTTCTATCTTTTCGATTAACCAATGTCCTATCCTAATATATTAAGCCACTATGTCTTCTATCTGACTTAGTTAATGATTCCGTAAATTGTAATAATCGAGATAGAAAGTATTTCTAATATTTTATTTATATATTTCGAATTATTGCATGCATGTTTCCATCTAATTCATATTTGATACTTAATTCATTTAAGTTGTATAATCTCCTTTCTTAAATTTCTATAAAATTTATAAATTATATGTTTGTAATATTGACGATATATATTACTTTTGAAATTTTAATCGATCAATTATATTATCTCGTTATTTATATATTACGCTTATTTTTGCTCGAGGACGATCAAAAGCTAAGTGGGAGTAATTTGATGTATTATTTTTATATGATTGAATTTACGTGATTTTATTACGTTTTGTTGACAAATTCTATGTAAAATATCTAAAATTATGATATAATTAGTATAAAATATTAATCTTTGTAGTTTAGTATAGTTAGTAGTAAAAGTTAGTATTTATAGTAGAAAGTTGTAGTTTTTGTACCGGTTTTAGTAACTTGGAATATTGTGTCTATTTTACACGGGTATTTTGTGTTTATTTCATTACGAGAATCCTAAGATGAATCAAATCCCGAGTATCGACACTTTTTGAAGTCAATACAAGTCGGTGAAAGGAAGTTATAAAGCGTCACCGATATAAATGATCAAGGAATAATTGTTTCTTAATCTAGAAACGATATATATTGGAAATGGCTCGTTAAAAGACATTTTCCGGGAAAACGTTCTTCATGGAAGTTGAAGATCTTCATATGAGCTTTCTAATGCATTTTGAATCATGAAGATTGGAGGTCTACAACTCAAATGGTGATTAAGTGGTCATTTGATTTCTATTAGTAAAAGTATCGAAATACGTTCGGAGGACAACGGGGTTATCAAAACGGCGTTTTCGAAGAAGAGTCTTTCATGAAAGTTGAAGAGTTTTGAGAGAATTTTTATGGCATTTTGATCATATCGTTTGGAGTCCGAATCAAAAGATATGAATTTTATAAGTTAAAAATAATATTAATTACAAATAAAATCAAATAAAATCTTCACATGATGATTAGGGAGTAACATGGGGAACATGCTGATGACAAGTGTAATGATTATCATCATTACACCGGACCGATCCGCAAGTTTTGAGGACCGGTCCGGGAAGGAAGAAAGTCTATAAAAGGGGAGCATCAGAGGTTTCATTTGGGGTGTACCAATATATATATACAATATTCTATATATATTCTCTCCCTCTTCTTTCTCTTTTTCTTCTCTTTTCTTAGTTTGTAAATAGGCCTTATGCCAAAATAAATTAGTAGTAGTAGTATCGTAGTAATGCTCGGGAAATTCTCGAAGGTTCGAGTGTTCTTTGAAGTCGTTGTAATACACAGGAAAAGGCGATTTACGAGTCAATGATTTGTAATCGGGTAATTCTATAATAATTATGTTTATGTTTGTTATTTTCTTCTTTTTAGTTTTTATAATGTTATTAGGCTAAATCTAATAACTAGCCAAAGTTATGTAATTGTATTATTTCGATCTTTTCGTTAAAAGAATGATGTTAAAATAAAAATGACTAAAATTGAGTAAAATGAATCTTTTTCTATTTCGCTACGTAATGATAACATATTCGAATGAAGTAATCAATCATGATGAATACCACATATAACTGGCGATGAACCGACCGGAGAAGTCGAGGATATGAGTAAAAATAGAAAAACCGGAGGGTAAAAATGGCCGTCGATTAACGGAATCCTATTTCCTACCCGAGGCGATTTGTCTGGAAAGATAAATCTTATTAAAATTTGTACTCGAGATCTTAATAATGTTAAAATCACAGTTTAATTGAAACTACACCGTTTGTATTAAATCGATCCGCTTGACAACCGGAGCCTCTTGAATAACATCGGCCATCGACAAATGGAATCACCTCTTTTATCCGGGGTAGATTTGTACTGCACTGCTTTTGACTAACTAAGTTTAGCATGGGGCGAGTTGTGGACCTTGGACTGATGACTTTTGACATATGACAATTTCATACGCTTCGTGTGAGGAGGAATTGTTGACATTAGGAGTATACCGTTTCATTCACTCAATTGGACCTAAAAGGAAGATCGAACACATTCTATTAATTGAAAAGATCGAATAAATTAATTACATATACTTTGGCTAGTCTAGTCTATAAACTATATATTGGTATCTATATATTTATATATATATATATATTTTACTATTTATGTACATCTATATATATTTATATATCTATATATATTATATTAAAATAACTTTTAAATTACGCATTTATTTTATGTTAGTTAGAGTAGTAGTAATCTGTGTTATAAAATTGCGGTTTAGATCGAGTTAATAGCGACTCTTTGGTGTTTAACCACACTTAAAAGAATTACCACTTTTTTTTCCTGAGGATTCGACACCGACTCACCACTTTATCACTACAATTTGACCCGGTACACTGCTGGTTAGGATCCGTCTAACCTAGAAAAGGTCTGTCCCCTTCTTGACGCCGTTTCTAAGGTCTGGTTTGGTGACGTCAGACCACAGAGTAAACTTAGTGATATCGAGTTGAAAAGTGGAGATCTCAAGTCAAGTTTAGAAGATCCCCTACAGATTTAGTCTTTGAAGCCGTTGCCTAAACATCTAAAGTATGTGTTTTAAGAGAAGGTGCGAAGCTTCCATTGATTATATCCGCCAAGTCGTCTCGTATAGAGGAGATGAAATTAATCAACGTCTTGAAACGTAATGAAAAAGCATTTGGTTGGCAAGTAGGAGATATCCGAGGAATATCTCCGACATCCGCATGCACAAGATCAAGACTAGTGAGGGTGCTAAATGTGTAAAACATGACCCCAAAGGAGGCTTAACCTCACATGCAAGAAGTTGTTAAAAGGAAATCATCAAACTTCGGACATGGGAATCATTTATGCCATCGCGGATAGTGAATGGGTTTCCCCGACTCAGGTAGTTCCCAAGAAGGGTGGAATTACGATTGAGAAGAATGAGAAGGGAGAGGAAATTGCATTGAGACTTGTCACTGGTTACCGAGTCTGCATCGATTATCGCAAGCTCAATGAGGTAACCATGAAAGATCACTTCCCCCTTCCATTCATTGACCAGATGCTTGAGCGTCTGGCGGGCAACGCGACTCTCATTATTTCTGGATGGGTATTCGAGGATATTTTGAGATACCCATCGATCCTATGGACCAAGAGAAGACCACTTTCACTTGCCCCTATGGGACATTCGCCTACATGCGGATGCCATTTGGTCTCTGTAATGCCCCGGCCACCTTTCAAAGGTGTATGATGGCAATCTTTGACGGGCTAGTTGAAAAGTGCATGGAGATTTTTATGGATGATTTCTCGGTCTTTGGTCAATCCTTCGATGATTGCCTCGATAATCTTGATCAGGTGTTGTCTAGATGTGTGGAAAAGGACTTAGTACTCAATTGGGGAAAAGTGCCATTTTATGGTCGATGAAGGATAGTCCTTGGCCACAAAGTGTCCGCCAACGGTATAGAAGTAGATAGGGCCAAGGTAGAAGCCATCGAGAAGATGAGTTATCCTAAGAATGTACGTGAAGTCAGAGGTTTCCTCGGACATGTCGGTTTCTATAGGAGATTCATCCAGGATTTTTCCAAAGTAGCCAAGCCCCTATCTACTCTGCTCAAGGAAGACGTTGAGTTCAATTTCGATGAAAACTGCAAGCAAGCGTTTGAGGAGCTCAAGAATCGGTTAATATTCGCTCCAATTCTTATTTCACACATTGGAACTTACCCTTTGAGCTTATGTGTGACGATCAAACTATGCGGTTAGTGCGAGTCTTAGGGCAAAAGCTTAATGGAAAGTTCCAACCTATCTATTACGCTTGTCACACACATCGAATCCTTCTCAAGTTAACTACACGACAAGCGAAAAGGAATTATTAGCCGTAGTCTTTGCTATGGATAAGTTTCGTAGTTACTTGCTAGGTGCTCAAGTGATTGTGTGGGTGATCACGCCGCTGCGATATCTCATGACCAAAAAGGAAGCTAAACCGCGCTATCTGCGTTGGATACCGACCTCCAAGAGTTTGACGTTCAAATCAAAGATAAGAAGGCGTTGAGAACGAGTGGCGGATCATGTTTCTAGGGTGTTAAGTGAGGAAAAGGATGAACCGGATGATATAGATCTTTACTTTCCTCTAGAAAACATTATGTTGATAGACAATTTGTCCTCCCGATGTTCCATGGTATTCCTCCATTGTAAACTACCTTCATGCCCGTTATCTCGATCTGAAATGCCTTATCAAGAGAAGAAGAAGTTCTTCTCGATATGAAGTCTTTCGTTTGGGATGAGCCTTACCTCTTCAAGAGATGCAAAGATGGTTTCTTTGAGGAGGTGTGTTCTCGAATGAGGCGTAGCGATATAATCGAGCAATGCCATAGTGGACCCACTGGTGGTCACTTTGGTCCTTGGAAAGCGGTTGCTAAGATCTTCCCGATCCGGTTTCTATTGGCCTCACGATCTTTAAGGATCTGAAGCCTTACAGTAAAGCTTGCGATAGGTGTCAAAGAACCGGAACTCTGACAAGGCGTTTTGACATGCCTTTGAAACCCATCTTAGAGTGCGAAGTCTTTGATGTATGGGGCATCGATTTTATGGGACCATTCCCATCATCTTGTGGCAACAAATACATCTTAGTCTGCGTTGACTATGTTTCGAAATGGGTGGAGGCAATTGCCACTCCTCACAATGATCATAAAATGGTCATGAAATTTCTGAAGAAGAACATCTTTGTGAGGTTTGGATGTCCACGTGCCTTGATCAGTGATGAAGGGATACACTTTTGCAACCGACCTTTGGAAAAAGTCCTCGAGAAGTATGGTGTTCGCCATAAAATCGGCACACCATATCATCCGATGACTAGTGGTCAGGTTGAGCGAAGCAACCAGTGAGTCTTAAGAAAATCTGGAGAAGACGGTGAATAGTCATAGAAAAGACTCGAGTGCGAAGTTGGGACGATGTACTTTGGGCATATAGGATCGCCTATAAGACCTATGGGTACATCGCCATATCAAATGGTCTACGGAAACCATGTCATCACTGTCGAGCTAGAGCATAGAGCTTATTGGGCCACAAAGTTTTTAAACTTTGATGCCCAAACTTGTGGACAACATCGACTTCAAAGTAGATTACATGAAAGTGGACGAGTTCAGACTTCAGGCATATGAAAGTGCCAGGATCGAGAAAGAGAAGATGAAACTACTCCATGACGCCAAGATAAAGAAGAGAGAATTCGTGTCGGCGAGCAAGTTCTCTTATACAATTCTAGGTTACATTTGTTTCTGGGAAGTTGAGAACGCGTTGGTCCGGTCCTTTTGAGATTCTCCAAATCATTCTGGAGGTGTTCTAGAACTACGCGTTATCCGGACCAACCGTTTGAGTTAATGGTCAAAGGTGCAAGCACTACATTGGTGAACCTAAAGAAAAACCTTTGATTGTTAAATTTCTCGATATTCTCGGATGTGGTGTTACTGAGGTCAATGAATTTGACGAGTTTTCATCCGATTTATTCTCCGAGAACGACGGTATTGGTTCATCGTGAAGTTCTAGCGGTAGTTGGGATATGGAGGAGTATGAAAGAGAGCAAAAGCTTAAACGTCATTAGAGGAATCAGAGAAGAAAGAAATCAGCCATGGGGAAGATTAAACGAGTTTGGAAGGTTATAAAAGATTTTACCCCATGTGTTAGATGCTGTTTCTGCAGCCACACTACGGACCGGAGCTTAAACGAGGTAGTGGCTGGCACAAAGGTTAAATGGCCTGATCCAGGCTGAGCTTCAAATGTGTCGAGCTAACGACAATAACCATTAGCACTACTAGGAGGCATCCTAGATATCCCTTATTATATTAGTTTCTTTCTTTAGTTATTTTTCCTTGTTCTAGTTGTTTTAATCCTATTCGGATTGTGTTGTTTTTGTCAGTCAGCCGTCCCAGTCCTATAAAGGGTCGAAGTGTTGTTTTGTATTGATTTCCTCTTATCTTTATCTTTATCGCTTTTGAGCGACATGATATAATCCCTTGTGTCCCCCGAGGTTTTTTTTTCTTTGCTTTTCATGTGTGCAGGGTATTTGCATTAGCTTTTGTGAGTTTTCAGATGACATCAGTTTTCCGGTGGATGGTCCACAGTCTACTGTTTTCATCGAGCCTTTTTGGATCTGGAGCATGCCCACTTCCCGAATTGCCACATTTGAACGACAATCAGCTAAGTTTCTTATCTTTTTACTTTCTGCACAACATGAGGACATGTTGTCATTTAAGTGTGGGGGAGGGGATAAGTCGATATGTATCTATACATTTGCTTACATGATTTTATTTCTATGCTAAAAAATGAGCTAAATTTTAAAAAATTTTGTTTTGTCTCGAGTGAGCAATGCATGTTTTTGTTCGGTTTGTTATATTCATTGATGCTGTATGCCATATGTTCCGTAAGTTAGTTGTTTCACCCGACATTCTTTTTCACATGCCATAGTAAATGATGAGCTATATTATAAAGTTATACCCCTTTTGATTAGTGATGTTTGATTCCTTAGTGCTAATGTTCATATCGTGAGACTTATGATAGTTTGTATTTGGTTCCAAGTACGATGTACTGTGAATATCTAGAAGTTTGAATGTGATAAGTAATACGTAGCTAATGTCATTTGAAAAAGTTGAGTTAATAATGAAATCAATAGTGTGTGTCGGAAGGTGGTCGATGATTTGAGTGCGGTAAGGCATTATCTCGAAATGTTTTATTCCACTATGATGACCAAAAGCTCACGACGATCGAAAAAGTCGCTTTATGATTTGAGTAAGGTAGGGTATACCACGTATGTCCTATTCTGCTATGATGAGCAATAGCTTATTCGATGTGTGTTTAAATGTGAAATCAATTGAATCTACTTAAGAATTTGTATGAAAAGAATGAAATGAGACTTAGTTATCGTTAATCTTATCCCCAGTATAAACCGATGGATATCTTTGTAGGATTATCCTCTAAGTATGTCGGAAAGGTCTTAAATGTGTTCTATCATCTTTTCCGTGATATGCTCCGTTTTGTAGGGTGCATCTTATAAGTATCTTTTATTACTAGTTTGAAGGGGGTATTAGCTAGTTTTGCTTGAAATATTCAAGTTTGGATTTAGTGGAAGTTTTCTATGGCTATGCACACACACTCGGGTGAACTTCTGATTTATTGAGTCTATGGTATATGTGTTGAGATGTCTATATTCTTTCCGAGCCTTTATCTTGTTTTGTTTTGCTCGGGACGAGCAAAGTTTAAGTGTGGGGGAGTTGTTAAGGGTGATTTTGTACGTTTTATAATGCTATATTTCATAATGATTTCCCCCTATATTTGTATATGTTGCATAGAGAACGAGTGTTTAAATGAGTTATTGAGCAAATGACATTTTTAATGAGTTAATCGCAAAGTTGGTGAATTTATATGTTTTAATTATGATTTTATGTTTATTGGAATTATGTTACGCTGCAGTGTTTTTGATGTCATGTAGGTACAATTATGTGGCTCAATTGATGATCAAATGTTGATGAATTTCGAGCTAATTCAAGTTAAAAGAGATAATGGTGAATTGGATAGAAAAGAAAAGAAGATAAAGATGGAATTATCAAGTCTTGATCGAAAATTTGGACTAGCGTTCATCCGAGCGAATGAGCATCCAAGATCGAACGGGCGTTTGATAAGTGGGACGGCGTCGCCCGTAATCATATTTTACATTCGAGAGAGTTCGAGACGCAGCGTCAACGCAGCGTTCACCCTCCGTCCAAAGCGGACGGACGGCGTCCACAAGGCCGGATGGGCGTCCAAGCACCGCCTTAGCCTAAACCGACCTAAAAATCTATAAATAGGCGCGATTTCTCAAACCCTAGACACACAATTCGAACCCTAAAACACGAGGGCGCTTGGCTGCGTTTTTCTCTGATTTTATCTACTTTTATGCAATTTAATACTTAGATTAGATTAGATAGATTCATGTCTTTTATTTCATCAATTCGAGTTGCAACAAGGATGTTAAGAGGCTAAAACCTCTTTGAACAAGCATCGTGAAGCCTTCCTTCAACAATTCAAACTTTGATTCGTGATTAACTGTGAGTTTCTATCTCAAAGTTGTTTCTTTTATCATTATTTATTATTGTGTAATGCAATTATATCGAAAGATCGTTGCTTTGTGATTGTTTTATTGGTGAAAATCATACAAACCTTAGATCACCGTGATAAAAGAATAGATCTTCGATCTAACTAAAACGAGAGTTGTTAGATTGATTTTCTAGATCAGAAATTGAAAGATTTCACGCCTAGGTTAGAAAGACTTAATCTTTAATTGAAAGATCGAAGATTAGGAAACGAACTTGTCTACGAAAGTGGGTGTTCATGCCTTAGATTAGGTGAATCACAACTTGAGTAGGGATCACGAATTAATCCGAATTAGAATTGAATGTTGATAGGATAGGTGGATCGATTGCTTGTTCGTTCGTTATAATTTGATTTTAATCCTTTAAACTTGAATTGCCAGATTAGTTTACTTTTAATTGCACTCTAGTTTTTATCGCTTTCAATCTTGCCTAGCATTGGATTAATTTCCTCTGTCTAGTTACTTTTATGCATATTTGTTTAGGTTAGTTCTTTGTTTAGGTTAGTTTCGTGACAATAGTTTAGTTGAAAGCGAAGCTAGGATTCACATTCGTCTAGTTCAGTTCCCGTAAGATCGACCGGCATTAGCCTCCATACTACGATCCTTGCACTTGAGGTTAACCGGTTTATTACTTGTTGTTTTGTATTGATAAAATCCGGGACAATAATCTTGGCATCAATCTTCTCCTTGAAAGTGTCTGTCAATGTCCACATGTTTTGTTTTGTCATGATGGGTGGATCCTCCGCCATGCATAGTCTTTGAGTTATTATCACAACAGAGTGTGATAGGTTCTTTGAATAGGTTCTTTGAAGTTGAGTAAGTACTCTTTTGAGCCAAAGAGCTTCTCAAATGCCTAAAACAAGTGCCTCGAGTTCGCCTTCAAAGATCGCTTCTGAACCACGATGAGGTTGTTTCTTGTTCCTCCAAGTAACAAGATTGCCCCTATACATAGGAACAATAGCTTTGTGGTAGACTTCTATCTATGTGGCATCCGGCCAATCAAGATCGTATAGACCTTGATGGATCTATCATGCAGACTTGGTGAAGTGTAACCCTTGGCGAGTGGACTTCAAATACCGCGATATTCTATTCACTTTGCATCCCAATGTTGCTCAAGAGGGCAATGCATGGCCCAGTTAACCAGATCGACACCATATGCAATATCCGGTCTTGTATGGGATAGGTAGATGAGTTTCCTACAAGTCTTTGATATTGTTCCTTTCTACAAACAATGTCACCATGTAGCAGGGTATGGCCTGGGTCTCACTGGGGATCTGACAAGTTTGCACCCCAAAGATGCGATTTCCTTCAAAGAGTCCAAGTACATATTTCCTTTGGGAGACTGAGATTCCTTTGATGTTTCTAGCTACTTCCATGCCAAGAAAATACTTAAGTAAACCCAAGTCTTTAACCTGAAATACCTTTGCCAGCAATTCTTTCAAGTGTTGGATCTCAGCAGGGTCATCTCCAGTAAGGATGATATCATCCACATAGACAATAAGAATAGACCTCTTCTGGTTGGTTGTCTTGATGAACATAGTGTGATCGAATTGCATTGGTGATATCCAGCAGCTTTGACCACAGTTGTTAATTTTCCAAACCATGCCCTTGGTGATTGCTTCAGGCCATATAGAGATTTCCTCAGTTTGCACACCTTGCCTTGAGTATGAGGATTGATAAAACCAGGAGGTATAGTCATATAAACCTCCTCAAGAAGGTCCCCATTTAGAAAAGCATTTTTGATGTCCAATTGATGAAGAGGCGAGTCAAGTTGGACAAATTAGAGAAATTAGTACAGCGGTGTTGAGCTTTGCCCTTTGGTGCAAAAGTTTCTTTATAGTCAATGCCATAAGTTTGAGTGAATCCACGGCTACCAATCGGCTTTGTACTTGTCAATTGTGCCATCGAGTGTATTTGATAGTGAATAACCATTTGCGGTGACTGTCTTTCTTGCCTTTTGGAAGAGTTGTGAGATCCCAAGTATGATTATCCGGGAGGCGATCATCTCTGTTTTAACAATGACCTTCCACTTATCATTTTGAAGGGCCTCACGAATATTTCTAGGGATAGAGTGAGAGTCCAGTCTGTGTAAACATGGCAAAGGCAGTAAGACAAGCGATCATAAGATAAATAAGAATGAATAGAATGATCGGTGCATGATCTTTTCCTTCTCTTGCCAGAGCAATAGTTCATCATCCACTTCAAAGAGATGCCGAGAGTCAATAAGGCGAGGTCCAGCGGACTCAGTTCGAGTGAGTCGCTTGAGGTTCAGTTCGGCGAGGCTCTGGGTCGGCGAGACTCGGGTTAGCGGACTCGAGGGTCGATAATGTGAGTATCCGCAGGATCTTTGAAGGTTATGAGTCTGCCGTGGGTTAGGACTCTGCTTGAGGGTAAATGGTTTCTTTGAGGAACGGACTTAGTTCAATCTCAATCAGTTTCCATCGATGGTAGCTCAAAGGGTTTCTTTGTAATATGGAGTCCTTTCAAAGAATTTCACATCCATAGAATTGTAAAATTTCTTTTCGAGAGGAGAGTAACACTTGTAACCTTTCTGCTCTGTCTGTGCATATCCAAGGAAAATGCACTTATGAGCTTTAGGATCAAGTTTATACGTGTTGAGCATGGATATAAACAAACACAGTACAACCAAAGATCTTTGGAGGCAATTGGGTAATAAGATGAGAGCGAGGAGTGTGTGGTCGCAGGGTTTGGAGAGGAGTTTTGAAACCTAACACTACTTTGGGAAGTCTGTTGATTAAATATGTTGCAGATCAATATAGCTTCACCCCACATGTATTTAAGAACATGTGTAGTGAACATGATTGATCTGGCCATTTCAGCAGATGCATGTTCTTTCTTTCAAAGAACCCCATTCGTTGAGGTGTTTCCACACACTCACCGATATGAACAATTCCTCTGTTAGTCAAGAAGTTACTGAGGTTAGACTCATAGTATTCAGAGCATTATCGAGTCTTTAAGATCTTGATCTTAGTATCAAATTAGGTGGAGACCATGTGATAAAATTCTTGGAAGATAGGTCCAACTTCAGATTTGTCTTTCATTAAGAACGACCAAGTGTTTTACGGTATGATCATCAATAAAGGTTACAAACCACCTTTTTCCTGTTATACTTTTCACTCTTGAGGGTCTGACGGACCTTTTCTAGGCTATACAGATCCTAACCGGCAGTGTACCGGGTTAAATTGTATTGCTAGTCTGGTGAGTCAGGTCGTATTCCTCAGGGAAAACATGGTAACTCTTTTAAGTGGGGTTAAACACCAAGAAGCTATTATTAACTCGATCTAAGTTTGGGTTTATCATTTTCCTCGGGTTAGATTATGTTAGATCGATTAGATTAGTTAGTAATGTTAGAGTTAGATGTTAGTAAAACAGAAAATAAAACAAATAAATACTAATATAATATATAGATATATATTTTGGATCTAGCCAAGAATACTTTCTTGAATCAATATCTTTTAGTAGAAATAAATGAGGCAGATCTTCCTTTATTCAAGGTGTAAATTATGTATGAATCGGTGTACTCTAAGCTAGACAACTCCTCCTCACACGAGCGTATGAAATTGTCATATGTCCATTGCATCACCCAAGATCATCCAAAGCAAAGGTCCTCCCGTTTTGTCATACGAGCAATGTTTGGATTTTGATTAAGCAGATAAATTGACATAATACGATCTAAAGTACAATTTTAATAAGATTTATTTCTCCCAAAACAAATCTACCGGGTAGGAAACTGGGTTCCGTTGTCACGTTTTCACTCGGCCAATTTTACCCTCCGGTCTTCCAATTTTAACGTTTCATTAAGCGCAAATAGAAAGAGATTCATCATAATCGATTTTAATCATTATTACCAGAGTCGATCATCCATTTTACCAAAAAGATTAACTAATTCAGGTTCATATCTTGGCTAGATATATTTTTAGCTTAACATAGTTATAATAAACATCATAATATTAGAATAAATTACCGATTACAACTGTTGAATCGGGGTCAATTCCGCCAGATCTACAATCTTCGATAATTATTCTACCATTATAACGATACTATAACTACTTTATTTATATATAAAAACAACAAACATAATACTTGATAAAATTACCCGTTTATTACAGATCTAAGTCGTATCCTCTGAAAATAGCAACTTCTTCAACACAATTTTTCGGATAATCCTTTCGAGCATTACAACGGTACTACTTTTATTTATAAAAACATATATACATACATAGACATATGTATATACGGGCCCCGAAAATAAAATAAAAAGACAAAAGAGATATAGATCTATATATATATATCAGATATATGTATATATGATCTACAACAAAAAAATAAAATAAAAAGAACAGAGACGGAGAAAGAACAGAGATGAAAGAAAAGGGGAAAGAAAAGGGGCATCTGTAATTGATCCCTGAATGTGCGCTTATATAGACCAAAATGAGGGGGGCCGGACCGGTCCTTGAAGGAGCCGGACCGGTCCGGGAGTCATGATCACAGTGACTCACCACATTCTGGATCCTTCGAAATTATATTTATTGGAATAAAACTTCTAAAATTCATATCTTGAGTTGTAGACCTCCAAAAATTATGATTCAAACGTCAAAATTAAGCTCGGAAAATTCTTCAACTTTCATGAAGGACTCTTCTCCAGAAAACGCCTTTTGATGGGTCATTCCCATTACGTGTCGCTTTTGCGACATTTTCCTTAATACAAATCAATTAGCCACTTGACCACCATTTGAGTTGTAGAAGTCCGATTGACTTGATTCAAAATCCATTGGAAATATTTTTTGAAGATATACAACTTTTATTAAGGAAACTTCTTCAGAAAATGTCGTTTTGATGAGCCATTCGTATGTCGAGTCTTTTACGGGATTTCTACTAATCCGAATTGATTAGTCAATTGACCATAACTTGAGTTGTAGACCTCCAATTGACGTAATTCAAAGTGAGTTGGAAAGCTTATGTGAAGATCTACAACTTTCATTAAGAAGTCATCCCCTGAAAATGCCTCTAAGCTGGGTCAAATCTCCGTCGAAAATATGTAACGATTTAAGTACTTAGAAAATTTGCTCCGTTGAACTTATAAACTTGTGGCACCTTCTTCTAATCCTCTAAACACATCTTTTAGACTCAAAACATGTCGTTACGTGGAATCTTGGTCAATATATAATCCTGCAATGAACCACCAAAATACCAAACGTAAATCCGACACGACACTCCGGTTACTAAACCGGTACAAAATCTATAAAAATACAATAAAAACACGATATTTTACATAATAACTACCACTAACATACTTAGATAAATCAAAGGGATAATTGACTTAAATTTGTACAATAATGCTCAAAATGGTATCAATATTGGGGTAAAATGTCGTAATAATGATCATAAATTTATCTCTCATCACAACCCCCTACTTAGCTTTTGGTCGTCCTCGATCAAAACAAGCGATAAAACAAAATGAATAAGAGATAAATTCATGAAGATAGAAGGTATAAGAGACAACCAGATGTTGCAACCGTATAGAATTACAACCAGGCGTTAACCTTAATATAAATGTATAACAGAGTGTGTGTGTGACAAGCCTTTTCAATTTCCACTATCCTCTCTTGAATAATTCAAGCAAACGCACAAATATCCATTCAGACAGTCCTAATGACTTTCCTAGGTATAAGCAGTAACAGTTCCACACAAAGTTCTTCCGAGTACTTATTAGGATAATCCCTAAAGCATATCATTCAGTTTATACTGGGGATAGTCAGAAGATAACTAAGTTTTCAACCACGCTTAAATTTTTTATTTTTTATTTTTTATTTTTGAATTTTTTCTTTTGATGAACTTAATTTCACATATGTAGCATATGCCTTCATTCCCAGCAATAGGACGTTTCGTGATAACACCCTAGCTGGACTACTATCATCAGGCAGTCGGGAGCTTTTAAACCTCATAGTGATATAGGAAGTTTCGTGATAACGCCTCATCGCACTCAAATCATTGGTTGCTACAACCGACATATATATAGTTCATCTCTATTTTCATTCCATTTTCCCAATAAACTTAACTTATATCATTTCTATCACATTCAAACCTTCAGATATTCACAGTACACGTTCAAAAGTTAGGTACTAAGTTGCTGTTATTATCTAGAATAACCACTAGGATACTGAATGGATACAGCTTAAAATTTTCGTTTCAATATCAAAGGCTTACGTGAAGGAATTCATGTTACACAAATATATTTGGAATTACAATGCACTTACGGTTCAAGTTGGTTATACACATCCAAATTGATCATTATATCTTCAAATCCATGAAATATATACCTTATACAATTTATTTTAATCAACTAAATAATGCTCGAAAAATCAAAAACTAAGGGATTTATTGATACAAAATAAACATTAATTCCATTGCTAGACCAACGACTCCACTCCCCACTTACGAACTTACATTGTCCTCAATGTAAAGTGAGTGTAATTAAGTTGTTCGGAAAGCAATGGTGCACTAAAACAAGTCAAAACAAATACTCGGATGATAAAAAGGGTGGGTGGGTGGGTCAAAGTTATGACCGTTGTGTGTGCAAATAAAATAAAAGTATGTGGAGTGACATGTTGTAATGCAAAAGGGTAGATAAACACACCACATAAACTTTTATTGATTTAAAACACACAATATTCCACAATAGTTGAACTAATACATGTCACACATTATTTGAAATTTAAAATAGACTAGATCATGATATGAAATGTGTGACAAAGTATTAACTCTGAGTCTTTTATACCCAGATCCTCAAGGGTTATTTCAAATCGTTCTAACAACCTAAGTCTAAGAAATGATGCATTTGAATTTTCTCTTTTTTCCATCAGGATTTTCGGATAACCACCTAATCGTTCCCGTTTAATGTCATTCAAACATTCATCCTAAGACTTGGTGAAACAAAATGAAAATCAATCCTAAGTATTAGCAAAGTATCATCCAAAGTATGAGTAATTATTATATTTAACATTTTTACGGGCTGCCTCCCGGTAGCGCTTTTGGTTAACGTCGTTTGCTCGACCAAAATGATAAGGATTAACTAATATAATATACTAAACAAAACGGGATACTTCTAACAATTACTCACAAAAGCACGTAACAATTAAGCACATAATCCAATAAAATAAATGCTTAAGGAGTAAAAAGGAAGGATAGTACCCGTCATTGACTACATTTATAGTCTATAGCCAGACTTTACCGTGCTTGATTTTAAGGCTTTGGTGGTGGTCATCCTCACGATCGCATCCGTCTTTTTTATCAATATTGCTTTCCAACATTTGTTAGGCGAATGCCGTCGAATCCAACGGTTCTTGACCTTTTCCTTTGATTTTCGAGCTTTGGGTTTACGAGCTTTCACATTATTGATCGAGTCATCTTCTCCAAGTTACTGCGTGTTAGTACGATCCACCACAAGAGAACACAAAGTCTCTACACAAGAACTAGATTCTAGTGTAATGTATGGATATTTCAATGAATTGTAAATGTTGAATAACGCGCTCATCATTCACTCCCAAACTAAGCTCTCCCTTACAAACATCGATGAAAGGGTATTAATAGTTAAGTGCCGAAAAGTGTCAAGAAAATATGCATACTTATTATCCAACTTCATCTTTTCATTTCATTTCTCGGGAATGGGGAGTAATTCAAGATCAAGAGGGTTAGAATGAATACCTCCCTTACCCTTGTCGTTAGATGAAGATGGTAAAGCTTCCTTGAATGATTGTGCCTTTTGAAGACATAGTGTCTCATCATTCAGTACCTTTTTCTTCAAAATATGCAGTGGATGTGGTGATGCCCTTCCAGGTTGAACCGATGTGAATTTAGGTTGAGCCGGATAAAGTTCGGTTTGAAATGGCCCTTTAAATTCCATATTCTTCTTATATTTACCATCTAAATCATCATCTACTTCATTATTCCCGAATTTTTCTAATCCATTACTTCCACAGATCCTTCCACTTCTGGTAATAACAGCATTTACCCCACTCAGATTTCTTTCGATATTACTTGGCAATTCTTCTGAGGGTTTACTCTTTTTACGTGCTCTTTCTCTACTCATGTGATATTCCAGATTCCGTAATGAAGCTTCTATAATTCTCATTCTGGTATTATGTCCACTCATAGATGTTTTCAATGTACTCATATCCTTAGTGACTATACTATGAAGTTATCATAGTTTCTATATTACGAGCTTGAGTAGATATCATACCCATCAGGTTTTCCATTAATTTCTCCCATTTGTCAACTCCTTCAAAGTTGAGTTGAACTCGAGTTCTTGGTATGCTTTGAGTGGTATGTTGTGGATCTGGTCTAGTAATGATTGTAGGTTCGATTTGTGGTATCTCCTTGATAACCTTGATATGGATTCTTATATTGAAGCTCGATACAAGCGGTTGTCCTGGCTTACTAGGGTTTCGGACCAATGAAAAGTAGGGTGATCTCTCTAAAAGCATTAAACGAGTTTGAATACGCGTCGTTCAAATTCTTATCTTTGTTGTAAAAACTCACACTTTTCCCTTGAATATCCTTTTCGGTTCTTCTATCCCTAATGACACATTATCATGATTTGAGTAGTCATTCGGTATGATATTTTATGAGTTTACTGAGTTTACTAGCTAATAAGCCGTCAAATTTCCTACTCAAATTCTCCAAGTGTGCTAGAACTTCCGTGATTCGATGTATATTCTCCCGCAAATGCTACTTTTCTTGTGCTAGAACCGGTTTCCCACATTCGTTATTTTTGGAAATCTTTTCAATAGCATCGTAAACTATCTCGAGCTTCACTCATCATTAACAAACCACCACATGCATGATCTACATCTGCACGTGAGTCTCTCCTTAATTTACTGACGAGAAAAGTTGGATTTGCATTTCTAAGGAATAACCATGATCGGGACAAGCTCGTAACAATTTTTTAAACCTTTCCCAAGAATTCTCAAACATTTCTTCAGATCCTTGTCTAAAGTTGGCAATTTCGACTATTAATTCCAATTTTCTACCAGGAGTAAAAATCGCTTTAAGAACTCGGTTTGAATATCCTCCCAACTAGTCAGTGAATGATGTGGAAGTGACAGAAACCAATCTCGTGCTCTTCCTTTTAAAGAAAAAGGAAACAAAGACATCCTCGTTAATTCCCGATGAGCACCATGACTTTTGGTCAGATTACACAACTCTCGAAAAGATAGAGATGATGATGTGGATCCTCATCATCTTCTCCTAGAAATTGGGCTCTTGTGTCAATTAAACCAAAAAGATGAGATTTTATTTCAAAATTATTTGCTCCTTTATTGGGTAAACGAATTGGATTATTAATCTGGTACCTTCTACGGTCCGATCACAAATAAGTCTCGGGTTTGGTGGGTGATTATGCTTATTCCGATTTCGATTATTTCTATTCCTTGGGCATGATCAAGCCCTTGTTCCGGTGTTTCATTATCGATTTGATCATTCTCGTATTTTGATTTGAAGATGATACTTGGTCGGGATTTCTGATCGATATGACCGCATTTACACTCTACTCTTAATCGCTTCGTGTTTAAATCAGTTTATAAGGATTGAGTGGGGCCTTACCACTTCGGTCATCAACTAACAAAAATAGAAAATGCTCGAATTTTATAGAAGAATAAAATTGGTAACTAAAAGAAGGTAGATACCAACGGAAAATTAAAAAAAAATGAGATAAGAAGAGTGTTGACTTATCTCGAGAATTTTGAGCTAATACAAGTAGTAACGCCTAGACACAAAGAAAGAAATTAGCGACGTTTTCCCGGCAACGGCGCCAAAATCTTGACGGACCTTTTCTAGGCTATCTGAGATCCTAACCGGCGATGTGTACCGGGTCAAATTGTATTGCTAGTCTGGTGAGTCAGTCGTATTCTCAGGAAAACATGGTAACTCTTTTAAGTGGGGTTAAACACCAAGAAGCTATTATTAACTCGATCTAAGTCGCGAGGTTTATCATTTTCCTCGGGTTAGATTATGTTAGATCGATTAGATTAGTTAGTAATGTTAGAGTTAGATGTTAGTAAAGCAGAAAATAAAACAAATAAATACTAATATAATATATAGATATATTTTGGATCTAGCCAAGAATACTTTCTTGAATCAATATCTTTTAGTAGAAATAAATGAGACAGATCTTCCTTTATTCAAGGTGTAAATTATGTATGAATCGGTGTACTCTAAGCTAGACAACTCCTCCTCACACGAGCGTATGAAATTGTCATATGTCCATTGCATCAGTCCAAGATCATCCAAAGCAAAGGTCCTCCCCGTTTTGTCATACGAGCAATGTTTCGGATTTTGATTAAACAGATAAATTGACATAATACGATCTCGAGTACAATTTTAATAAGATTTATTTCTCCCAAAACAAATCTACCCCGGGTAGGAAACTGGGTTCCGTTGTCACGTTTTCACTCGGCCAATTTTACCCTCCGGTCTTCCAATTTTAACGTTTCATTAAGCGCAAATAGAAAGAGATTCATCATAATCGATTTTAATCATTATTACCAGAGTCGATCATCCATTTTACCAAAAAGATTAACTAATTCAGGTTCATATCTTGGCTAGATATATTTTTAGCTTAACATAGTTATAATAAACATCATAATATTAGAATAAATTACCGATTACAACTGTTGAATCGGGTCAATTCCACTTGAGATCTACAATCTTCGATAATTATTCTACCATTATAACGATACTATAACTACTTTATTTATATATAAAAACAACAAACATAATACTTGATAAAATTACCCGTTTATTGCAGATCTAAGTCGTATCCTCTGAAAATAGCAACTTCTTCAACACAATTTTTCGGATAATCCTTTCGAGCATTACAACGGTACTACTTTTATTTATAAAAACATATATACATACATAGACATATGTATATACGGGCCCCGAAAATAAAATAAAAAGACAAAAGAGATATAGATCTATATATATATCAGATATATGTATATATGATCTACAACAAAAAAATAAAATAAAAAGAACAGAGACGGAGAAAGAACAGAGATGAAAGAAAAGGGGAAAGAAAAGGGGCATCTGTAATTGATCCCTGAATGTGCGCTTATATAGACCAAAATGAGGGGGGCCGGACCGGTCCTTGAAGGAGCCGGACCGGTCCGGGAGTCATGATCACAGTGACTCACCACATTCTGGATCCTTCGAAATTATATTTATTGGAATAAAACTTCTAAAATTCATATCTTGAGTTGTAGACCTCCAAAAATTATGATTCAAACGTCAAAATTAAGCTCTCGGAAAATTCTTCAACTTTCATGAAGGACTCTTCTCCAGAAAACGCCTTTTTGATGGGTCATTCCCATTACGTGTCGTTTTGCGACATTTTCCTTAATACAAATCAATTAGCCACTTGACCACCATTTGAGTTGTAGAAGTCCGATTGACTTGATTCAAAATCCATTGGAAATATTTTTTGAAGATATACAACTTTTATTAAGGAAACTTCTTCAGAAAATGTCGTTTTGATGAGCCATTCGTATGTCGAGTCTTTTACGGGATTTCTACTCATCCGAATTGATTAGTCAATTGACCATAACTTGAGTTGTAGACCTCCAATTGACGTAATTCAAAGTGAGTTGGAAAGCTTATGTGAAGATCTACAACTTTCATTAAGAAGTCATCCCCTGAAAATGCCTCTAAGCTAGGTCAAATCTCCGTCGAAAATATGTAACGATTTAAGTACTTAGAAAATTTGCTCCGTTGAACTTATAAACTTGTGGCACCTTCTTCTAATCCTCTAAACACATCTTTTAGACTCAAAACATGTAAATTACGTGGAATCTTGGTCAATATATAATCCTGCAATGAACCACCAAAATACCAAACGTAAATCCGACACGACACTCCGGTTACTAAACCGGTACAAAATCTATAAAAATACAATAAAAACACGATATTTTACATAATAACTACCACTAACATACTTAAATAAATCAAAGGGGTAATTGACTTAAATTTGTACAATAATGCTCAAAATGGTATCAATATTGGGGTAAAATGTCGTAATAATGATCATAAATTTATCTCTCATCAGGGTCCCCATACATCACTGTGAATTAGGGTGAAAGGGGAAGAGGGCAAGTGAGGTAACTTAGCATACACAGATTTGGTGAGTTTAGCAAATTGACAAATATCACATTGAAGATCATTAAGATTACATCCTTTAAACAATTCAGGAATTAAAGACTTTAAATAACCAAAACTTGGATGTCCTAGTCTATAATGCCATAACATGATATTGTCAAGTTTTTGAGTGCAGTGTTCTTGGCGATTCATCTTGATCTTCTGTCTTCAGCAGGTTGATCACAAACAATCCGGCGAGGGGTTTAGCTTGACCAATTACTTCACGAGAAGAAAGATCCTGGAATGTGCACCGATTCTTATTAAAAACAACGGTCCAATTCGGATCTTTAGTGAGTTTCTTGTGAGATATAAGGTTCTGATCTAACTTTGGAACAAAGCAGGACATTACAGTAGATATATCGATTAGTAAGTTTAACCTTCCCAACACCTTTTGCATAAGAAAGAACCATCATCGCAGATCTTAATTTCGTGAATTTGGTTGCATGGCATATATTGGGTAATAAGGTTTTTATTACCAGTCATATGGGAAGACGCCCCAGAATCAACAATCCAAGTCTCATTACTAAGAGGTGAGTAAAATATACCTGTTTTAGCATGAGTGGCCATTTCAGTAGGGGAGCTACCTTCACGATCTTTGAGCAATAAAGGCTTTAAATGCGACAAATCGAGCATTCGACTTCATGTCATTCTCCTCTTCATCGACAAGTTTGCCTTGACTTTCCCTGGTTGGTTTTGAGGTTTTAGAGGGGTTAGGTTTGCCATGTAGCTTCCAACAATTGTCCTTGGTGTGATTTGTGCGTTTGCGGTGATCACGTAAGCGGCTTTCCGGCTTTCTCGGTGGAGGCTTCCTGTAAGTCTCATTAACCTTTTAGAGGTATAAAGTACCTTGATGAGGTTGTCGGCGAGGAAGTTCAAAGAAGACATCACTTTCCTCACCTGCTTTCCTCATGTTTGACCTCAAAGCAAACATGGATTTGAGATTTGGAAGAGGTTTAGTAGCAAGAATTCTACCTCGACATCATCAAGAGTAGGATTCGATCCAGATAGGAATTTAAATACTCTCTTTTCTCAATAATGTCTTTAAAAAGTGCAACATCTTTAACATCATTCCAGGGTGAGTTTCCAACATATCTAGGTGTTGCCATGCCTTAGATAGTTGATTAAAGTATTGAGTTCTGAGACATATCCCCTGTATGCGCAATTTTGAATCGAGCTTGAGTTCATAGACTTGAGATGTATTGTCCTTTTTGAGTAAAGGTCTACGGCATTGTCCCGCATTTCCTTAGTAGTGTCATACATCATGAAGTTCTCACTCGATCTCTTTGTCATAGACCTCGTGAGGATGGTCATGACTTGGTTATTTTTTCTGTGTCCCATGCTTCAAACTTGGGGTTCGGCCAAAGAGGGCGAGTTTGGAACTGCGGATATCCCATCTTGCCCCTGGCCGGAGATATACATTTTCATAGACCTTGACCATAGCAAGTAATTGTTACCATCAAGTTTATGATTTGTAAAAGAAGAGTGTTCGATTATCCCGATCTGCGAGGCAATTGTGAGTCTCTTGAAGAAGATGAAACTTCAGATAATGTTGACATTTTTACGAAAAGAACTGATTTTGCAGCGGATTTTAGAACTCAGTAAGTCTCTGATACCATGAAGAGAGTTTGAGAATGTGTTAACACAAGAGTAAACTTCAACTTATCTTTTATTCATTGATAATGAAGGAGTATAAATAGATAAATTTTGGAGAGAGACTAGCTAGCTAGAAGTGCCACTTGAGTATGTAGATGTGGGCGGCACAAAAGCAAAAAGTAAAAGTACAATCTATGTCTATGTCTATGACATAAAGTAAACTAGAGTTTGACATATTAATTGTTTATATGTATCACAATTAATATGTCTTTTACAAATAAATAAAGTGTACAAATAAAGTTATGCCACGACATAGTCTGCTTTGTGATCATGAGGATCAATGATCGCCGATCACCTCTTGAGCCTCATGAAGCTGGCTTTGAGTGATATATTTCCACAGATATTAATTAATTTTAGAAAAATATATTTATGGCAATAAGAAAATGTATTCAATATAAGATATTGGCAATATTTAGATTTTATTTAATATAAGATATTATAATAAAACAGACAAATCAATCTAAGTGATTTTCCTTATTTTATTGGGAAAGGTTTTTCTCTTTCATCTATTTTCTATGAAACTTCTCCTAATCAGATTAGGGGTATATGGGGCGCCACTCACCCTATATAAGAAAGTGGTTGGCTAGCTCTTTTGTACACCACAATTCTAAGAGCTAATAGTTCTTGTGTAAAATAAAGAGCTTCCTATAGAGAGTTAGAGAGAAAAAAAAAGCCGGTCAAGCAGCCGGATTTTTCTGATAGCAATCCAAGGAGGATTCCGGTGAGGAGTTCGTGTGGATTATCGATAGAGGCCAGACGCGTGGACGGCTTGCCCACAAGACTACTCTCAGTTGACGGTCAAAGCGACGATCTTATAGATCATCCAAGGTATATTCTGTCAAACTACTTAACGTGTTTATTGCATTAAACGAAGAACCATTTGAGCCCGCAGCGGCCCCGAACAAGCCCGATCAGTGTTGGCAGTTATATGTTGACGGAGCGTCAGGCCGAAACGGATGTGGAGCCAGAGTTATTCTGATGGAGCCCGGGACATCAGAGGAAATCGAAAAAACTCTAAGGTTTGAGTTCCTGGCCACGAATAATCAAGCCGAGTATGAAGCAGTTATAGCCGGAATTAAGCTTGCAAAAGAATTAAAGGTGGAAAATGTTGAAGTCTACTGTGATTCCCAGCTCATCGTCAACCAAATCTCAGGGGACTATAGGACGCGTTGCGGCATCCTTGAAAAATACAGTGAGATTGTCAGACGACTGAGATCGGACTTCAACTACTGGGAATTCATCAGAGTTCGAAGAGAGGATAACGAGCGGGCGGACTATCTCTCTAAGCTATCTCTAGAGGAAGAAATCGCGGACCCTTCCATCATGGTGGAATATCTTTCCGTACCCATCATCGAAATAACTGTAATCATATCATGGAGATCGATGCATCAACGCCGACTCCTTGTTGGATTGACGAAATACAAGCTTACATAGAATTGGGCACCTTGCCCGCTGAGGCGGATAAATCTCGCATACTAAGGAAAAGAGCAGCTAAGTACATCATACACGACGGAACGCTTTACAGAAGGTCCTCCACTAAACCTTACTAAGATGTGCTCGAAAGGAGGAAAGCGAAAAAATACTTATCGAACTTCACCAAGGAGTGTGTAGAATGGGAATTCAATTCATCCTCCTCCGGTGTATGGCGGCGATGTCATGCTTCCTTTGATTAATCATGTTCAGAGAGTTCTGTTGACAGGGACTTTCCGATTTATAAGTCTCCCTCAATTGAATTTGAGTCGGGCACACCAGTAGTGGAGGCACTTGTTTTGAGCAGCATCATGTGTTAGGCAGTTTGGAGGGGTCGTGGGTGAGGAGTTGGTGGTCCGGCAGTTGAGTGGGGAAAAGCTTTCGCCGATAGGAGATGTGGAAGAAGATCGTGGGGAGGTTTTGTGTGAAAGAAGATCGTGGGAATAACTATGGAGAAAGGAGCAGGACATTTATGCGTTAAGAACCGGGTTTGAGTCGGGTCAATCAGTCAAAACGGATTAATTGACAGTTAATCGATTAAAAATATAATATAAGATACACAACTAGCCCAATCAAGTACGTGGGTATAGCAACAAATAAGTGGAGCGGTTCTTTTAAAAAAAAAGGATTTGAAGGGATATTATTGTCTTTAAGTATATAGTGTCATTTTTTATAATTTTGTAAATGTTTTTTTTCCATTAAGTCTTTCTTTTTTTTTTTTTGCTTCAAAAATCTTTTATTTTTAATGTTTCTTTTAACTTTCAATTCAACATTTATTTTTCTCTTAACAATCTCACAACCAATTCCATTTCAAAAATTGTTTGTGTCACAAAAAAATACCACAACAACATTTTCTACGTTTGATTTTTACGGATCCTATTTGATCAATAGGTCCCACATTATAATCAATAATACAAAAGTGTGTTGTGTAGTATTTTGTCGTGTCTATTTTATTGTCGTACTATCAATACCATTTCATTTCAGCCTCCCTTTTCATGGCATTCACATCAGAAACACCATATTTTATCCATAAAATAATATAAATAATGCACATCCCTATTTTACAACATCACAACTTAAAATACCCATATAAGATCTCTATCCTTATCCCTATTATAATGCATAATTGAAGAAGCAAAATGGTTAAAAAAAGTATAATAACATCATATGGAATTGATCCAATAACCTTCATCATTAAAACTAGTAGTTTAACCACCCCACCGGCCATTATATTACTCATTATTAGCGACTGACAAATAATATATACTTAAACTAAGCTAATATCAAATATATAGAAGTATACTAGTAATTTCTAAAAAAATCGAGGGGCACGCGCCCCCTATGCCCTTAGTAGCTCCGCCCCAGCTCTTTAAGCCACTTAGAGCAATTTTTTATTGTTGAGTTCTATTGGCATCTAGCTTTTACTTTCGTCACCACATTTACATGTTAAAATTTATGTGTAATTGTGGTGCCAGTCAATAGAATCCGCCTTATTATTTTAGTATTTTTTAGTATTTATTTGTATATTTTTGCCCAATTTAAGGCCTGTTTATTTTGTAGGAAGCCCTATAGGCATCAGTCAAACCTATACAAAGGCTAGTCGTTGTGGACGGCCTTAGTAAATTTACCTTTACGTTTTAAGGCATCTCAGTTCATGTCTATTTTTAAACAATGTTGTCGTGCCTTAATTAAGAGATTTACGGGGGTGGCTTTAAAGGCCTTCTTTCAAAAGAACCGGTGATAAATATTTATGCCTTTACGGTATCTTTTGGGTGAATCTCGTTGATTCGAGAGGAATTCGTTTTTCTAGGTTTATCATATCTGTTGAGCTGCTAGTTTGTAGGCATCCGCGTATCTTAGGAGTCTAATCACTTACATCAAGCCCAACAACTTTCAAAGTGCCCCAAAACTTAAGCTTTTCGGTTACATATCTTTCCCAAAAGATCATAACACTTAGCACCATTTAAAGAAAGTTTGAAAAGAGGATGTGTTTGGCAAAAACCATTCACCCTGGCCTCTTATTTGTTAAGAACCCCAATATATATTGATCCTATCAAAATCATCTTCACGAGGTCCAGTCACTTGTATTACGTTCAAATTACAACCCGGAATCAAAAGGTTAAAATAAAATAGACATTTCGTCTAGTGTCACAAAAATGTTATAGAAATACCAAGATAGAAGAAGAAATGTCAAAAAGTGAGTCTGTTGGTTCATGGCTCTAAATGGCCGAAAGAGATTCAAAACAGGAAGGATACAAGGTGCATTACCTTTATTGAAACTAATAAGAGCTTTGGAGTTCAAATGTTGATTGGCAAGAGAGGCTCGGAAGACATCTTGATAAGCAAATACCTTCTGCCTGATACTGGTTTAGCATAGATTGCCAGAAGGTTAAGGGTAAGTAATTGAACAAGGATGTCATGGTAGGATTAAAGATCTAACTGGTAAAAGATGAGGTGCGTACCTTGAAAGATCATGGAGCATCAGATGAAAAGTTCACAAAATCAACATTACCCTTAGGAGGGAAGATGAGAATGAACACAGAACAAGGAATGATTAATCAAATTGAATCAGAAAGAAGGAACGAGGTTGTATCAATACAAGATTACACAAAGTTTATCTCTTGGGTTTGGAAAGTGAGAAGATGAGAACTTGTTTAGAAGAAAGGCTTAAGGCGATATGATTCTGAGGTAATTCATGACAAAAGATAGCGAGAAGTTATTGACCTCAAATACCTCAAGTGAGGAATCGAATGGAAGTAATCTACTAGAAAAGGCATAAAAGGTTTTGAACTTCAAACATGGCATACTGGAAGGTAACGTCTTTGTGCTTGTTTATAACTACAAAAGAAACTATAACGTTAGCCTTACAAACATCCTACTAAGAGACTTACTCTAGAAGAAGATCAAACTTCGAGGAAACTTCTAAAACATAACCACCATAACTTACTACTCTCTTAGCCCAAACCTTAAGTCGAAGAGGTGAGGATTCCTTTTAGGTTGATGTGTATGATATTTACTCCGGATATGACATTATCAATTTGTACAGCCCAAACAAAAAGGAATTTGAGCACGATCCAAAGAGAAAAGATATAGATAATGGAGTTTCCCATGTGACATAAAAAATATTTGAATTTTTGAATGAGAGGGAGTTGGTCAAAAACAATTGTTTCTTCCAAATGCACAAGCTGTCAAAATTTCTAGATTGGTAAACACTGCTTTAAATTGCATATTGGGTCAAACGAAAAGGAATTTGAACTTTATTCCAAGAAGAAAGTTGTAGATAAAATTGTTATATACAACATATCAAAAATTCAGGTCATTTGAAGATGTTTAACCTGTTCAAAACAGAAGAAGAAGTGAAGGTCTTTGGTGCAGATTTTCTGACAGAGTGTCCGGCATTAACATGGATTTTTGAACAATCCATAACCATTATCGAGTTGAAGTAAAAAGATAAATTGTAGATAAGATTGTAATCTACATTGATGAAAATTTCCAGAATTTTCGGAGCAGGGGGAAAAACAGTTTTATGTTAAAGGGAAAACATGGGAACAAGAGCATTCACTCATGTTGGATAACGTCAAACACGGGGATGATGAAAACTATGTGTCAAAGCAAGAAACCTTTAACACTAATAATTGAAACGAGTAAGAAGCACTTGGAAATGATAGAATTTCATATGGAGTTCGTGTGGAACCCATATCGAGCAGAGCATGGTCAAAAAAAATTGGTAAACACAAACCAAGCAATAGTGAAAAGAGAAAGTGGAGGATTCGTAGAGTTGAATCACATGTCTTTCTCTACAAAGTTAGGCCAAGCCAAAAGTAGGCTTAGATATTCAATAACGTGAAGGGAACACAATGGGAAGTGTAAAGAAATTCAACCAAGAGGACCTCAACTTAGAGGTGTAGACATAAGACTCTGATCCCAAAGCTTTGCTTAAAGTGGTTTCACCTAGTCCTATGTGACATGGTTTGGTTTAGAGACTTCAACCTTAAGGGTTCGGACTAACTTAAGAGGGTCTACACTTAAAAGATCTAACTGCAAGATTCTCACCTTCGATTCTAAACACAACTAGACCACATCTTAAGAGTTTAAGTCCTATGCAGCGGTGTTACTTGTCTCTCTGATACCAACTGTGACGCCCCTGTCCCGGATACCGAGTCTTTATCCGGAAAAGAACGTCCGGCACGCATATAATTAAAATTTAATCTAATTATACACGTAAGTAAACATCAGAGACAAAGCGGAAAACGAAACGATTGACCCGGGTAACTAAAACGACTAATACACGATCGAAAGTAACACATGTTGCATCTATTACATCATCAAGAGACTTTACTAATACCTTCAAATAGAATAAATCCACTGCATGTTGATAACCACAAACTCGACTCATCAATTTCTAGCATTACAATGATGAATCAATCTATACCAGATTACAATGGAAAATAAAGAACAAAAGATTTCATCTGCACCATCTCCGGGTCACTCCTCAGTGGCCTCGAAAACGACCTACAAAAACACCACCTTCTCGGGGTGGGGACAAGAGAGAAGAGGGGATAAGTACATACGTACTTAGTAAGGGGTAGAAGAACGGTACAATTACTACAATATATAGCAATAAAGGCAGATACATAGAACATGACATCATCTACAATCACTAACACATATGTTGTAATAGTAGAGCTCTCTCACCTCTACTAGCTCCGTAGTATAACCTCACACAAATAAGATTTATTACATCAATACCAAAGGACACTGTGCATGGTGAGAATGCACCGAGACATATTAAGAACCTCTCAAGGGGGCATGGACTTAGGTCTCCATATGGGAAGTTACACGTTGTCCCTTGACACATAACTCAAAAGGGTTGCAAGATTACCATGCTTCGATTTAGAAATGTACCTTACCAATGACATTGACGTTTTAGCTTTTAGACAACCACATATGTATTTACGAGTTAAGTTCTAACCACCTGGTTCATTCACAAAAAGGCTTCCTAAGGACATCTAGTCTTAGACCTCTAGTTATGCTACCTAGCACGTTGTAAAAGGGTCAATGACTACTAAGTCAATGTCCCACAAGGCCTAAACAAAGCCTTCCGGTGCTCCCACCTTCTCCCCGCAGAGGGTCTCAGTTGTGGTGCGATTTGATACCAAGGCTACCAGAAGTCGATGTTAGACATTGTCAATTAACATATAATGTCCCACAAGGACATGCATATCAAACCATAACACATTGTACACCAATAATACCCAATAAGATGAATATTATCGCATAGAATAATATTTAGGAACATAAACACCACCTTATATATTATTTTTATAATAATTATTATTATTATTACAATCCGGAAGCAACATATAATATATTCCCTTTTTTTTAAAATACAGTGCCCACGGTTTATTCCCTTTTTTTTTCTTTCCTGGGAATAGGGTACTTATATATATATATATATATTCCTTTTTATTTTTGACGGCAATTACATGTTCCTCTTCTAATTTATATATATTTTTTTCTTTGTTTCCTGGAAACATACCAACCTGCTGCCAATGTAATTAGTAATTATATATGTCCTATTCCTTTTTCCCTTTCTTTTTTTTCCTACGACACATTCACCAATGCAATAGCAATAGGAATTATATTCTTTGGGTGATTCGATCGGCAATATAGAATATAAATAAAAATAAATAAACAACAAAGAATAATCACTATAATTGAACACCCAAAATCCGTTAAAAACAGCCCTTACCTTAAGAATTTCAAAAGTGATTGAAAGAGAAAACGGATAGTAAAAGTTTCAATCCTCGATTCCAACAACTTCTACGAATCACCTACGATAATTGACCATTACTACGATTAGGCAACCTTTCTAATCTATAAAAAGCGAGGTATATCTCAAGAACATAAACGGATCTAGATTTAGGGCTAAAAAGGAAAACTTACGAAAAAAAAAGCGGTTGGTATCGAAACAATCGTCTCCTCATGTGATCAATTTTTCTCTTATGGTTTGCTTTAGAAAATCAACCGTTAAACCCTGAATATAAAAACAGCGTCCGAACTTTTTATTTCTTTCTTGTACAGCGGTTCTCTTCCAATTTGCAGAAGGAATTTCCGTATGATGTATATTTTTATGGGCCAATTGCCGTATGATGTATATTTTTATGGGCCAATTATTTAAAAGAACTGATTTTCAACTTATTAGGGGTAATATGACATTCCGAAATCTTATTTAGTTATAAGAATATTTTAATTTTAAGAAGGAAACTTATTTAGTTATAAGGACATTCTAATTTCAAGTGGATAAAGAGGAAAGAAGGAAAAAGGAAAAAAAAAAAGCGTTCAAAGTAATAATAAAAAAAAAAACATAACATAACAGAACAAAACAAAACAAAAAAAACTTACTGTGTGGGTTTTTTTTTTGTTTTTTTTTTGTTTTATAATTCACCATATTTCTAAAAGTTATATATTTTGATCTAAAACTCAGATCATCATAATTTTTCACTAAAATTCATATTTTTTCGTCTTCTTTATTCTAAAATCAAATTTGATATTTTTCCGAATAAATTTTATAAAATCAATTTTTTTCTTCATAAAAATCGACGTGACGTATTGATCACCGTCATGCATTGACCACCTACCCGGATGCATTGGCCACCGGGATCCATTAACCACCCCGATGCATTCACCGCCGTGATTCATTGGCTACCATGATGCATTGATCGCCGCGATCCATTAACAACCTTGATCAGTGACATCTCATTGTAGCGATTTATGCAGTGACTTCTTATTGTAGCGATCTATGCAGTGATGTCTTATTGTATCGAATTATGCACTGACGTGTTATTGTAACGATTTATGCAGTGACGTGTTATTGTAACAATTTATGCATACCTTTGGTTGTAAAAATATGCATTTAAACCAAAAAAAAAAAAAAAACAAAAAATACGCTTATTTTACAAAGTTATCGAAAATTTAAACCAACACTAATCAAATAAACCAACATCAATCAAATATTTAAAGATAACAAAGAAATAAAGTTACTTTACAAAGTTATCAAATGTGTGTATCAAGTTGTATATCGCGGTGACCTCAATATCATTGCATCAATTATCTAATTGTAAATACAAATATCAATGTCACCGCTTGAGACATCAATGTCACCGCAAAAGTCATCAATGTCCCCTGCATGAGACATCAATGTCACCTGCATAAGTCATCAATGTCATCGCGATAAAACCTAACATTTGCATCGATCGACTCTGCTCTTGTTTTGCATTTCTCTAAATGTGGAGCTTTTAATATGGATAAGTACAAGTTTGGTGAAACTACGTACAAAGACTCTTCACTATGACTTTGTAATGGTCACACGTTGTTTGTGCCCTCCTGATAATTGGATTCATTGTGGAATCCCTCAATTCTTTAACACGATCTTGAATCATTTGACGATCTTGTTTAGCTTAATGTCCCTGCATCATTCATCAATGTCACTGCATCGGACATCAATGTCCCTGCATCAGACATCAATGTCCATGCATCAAATATCAATGTCACTGCATAAGTCATCAATGTCCTTGTATCAGACATCAATGTCACTGCATAAATCAACAATGTCCCTGCATCAGACATCAATGTCACTGCATAAGTCATCAATGTCACTGCTTCAGACATCAATGTTACTGCATAAGTCATCAATGTCACTGCATCTAAAAAAAACAAACAAACAAACATTAGCTCCAGCGCTTCATTTTATTTTTATTTATTTTTTTCCTTCCAGCGCTTCATCTTTTTTTTTTTCCTTTTTCTTCTTTATCCACTTGAAATTAGAATGTCCTTATAACTAAATAAGTTTCCTTCTTAAAATTAGAATGTCCTTATAACTAAATAAGATTTCGGAGTGTCCTAAATGATCATTAATTCTCTAACGACGGCCTTATAACTAATTTGCACTATTTTTATTATTATTATTAGGGTGGGTTTATTTATAGGAAAAGAAATAATTATTTTCCTTAAAATAATTTTTCCATTATCCTTTTTAATTAAATCGTTTTCAAATAATTAATTTAGGTAAATAGAAATTAGGTTAAATAAATAATTAAACCCAATTAACTATATTGCCCTTACTAAAATTCGGGGTGTTACAGTCAATTAGATACATGTAAATACTAGCCTAAAAACCCGTGCATCATGCACGGGTGATACTAACTTATCAAAGTAATTAATTAAGAAAGAACTCAACCTACTTCGTATTGTAACTTATCTAAGTATTAGTATCATCATGATATTTGTAAAACAATGAAAAAGAAAATCTCATACTTTGAGTGAGATTTTACTTATGAACCCCGTAACAATACTGCTCAACTTCACACTAAATAGTTTGTAAAACCACAACTCGACCATTATTTATCCTCGCTTCAAAATTGAATCACAATTATAGATTTTATTTTTACTAATTTTTAATATTTTTATCCCCGTAATCATAAAAAAATTTGAGATCACCTATCAATGGATTCTTCTCAAAACGTTTGTTGGATCCGAATACATGAATATTGCTTCCCACATTCTTGGTTAAACGCTTTGACTGCATGGCAACATACACAGATTAACAACTTTTAGGGTATTGTAAAAATAAAAACAAAAACTTTAGGTTATTATACAAAAGGAATAAATAAACTGAATGATAAAAATATATTTCCCAATTATATTAATCTTTTTTTTTTTTTTTTTTGAGAAATCTATTTACATAAATTCACAACTATATTAGAGATGCACGTTTTCCTCATTGTTTACTAAAATAGATATAGAATAATCCTCTCCATATAATAAGGTGCAATCAATGCCAAAACAAAACAAAAAAACATGGTGCAAAATTTTAGTAATTAATGTATCAGTTTTGGAGAGTTAATACGGTGCATAATTTTTGGAGTTAATTTTAAGAGTTATATTTAGAGGCATTAATGTAAATTGCCCGGATATGGGTCGGGTTATTTACGGGTTTGGGTTGAAATAGTGGGTAATCAATTTAAAACACCTTCAAAAACATATTAATATATATAGATTCCACACAAAAACTTCCCGTGTTATTATTTTGAATCATATTTTTTCAAATTTCCTATTTAAGGAATATTACTTTTTTACTTACTACAAGTCTTTGCAGAAAGCCCTATTACTAGTTTGGGAAGAAAAAAAAATGGAAAATTAGGGATAAGACATAACAATCGAAATATTATTAAGAAATGACGACAACATATATTTTTTATAGGGAGAAGACAACTGCATAATTTTATAATGAAGAATGACAAAACAGTGAATCCTTAAAATCGGTGAATCTCCTTAGTGAATCCCAAATCGGTGAATTTCGATAGTGAATTTTGATGATGAATCTCGAAAATCGGTGAATCCCGACAATGAATTTTGAAAATTAGTGAATTTCGACAGTGAATTTTTGATGAATTTAAGCAATGAATTTCGAACACAAGTGAATTTCGATAGTGGATAAATAGTTTATTCTTTATGCAAAAGTTTCAAAAGATCGTCTTCTACTCAATTGATGAAATATTTTTGTCTCTCTCCTCGTTTCCCAAAAAAATCACAGTATCCTTGCTTTTAATTTAACCATCCCGTCCTTTTGTGTTCTCCTCACATCCTCCAATCCGTCATCGACACGCATGTACTTGTCTGTATATACACAGCTAGCATGCTTTTAATGAAAGACCGTCAAAGCTTTTTTTTAATTTATTTTAAAACAAAGAAATCTTCAAACTCTATCTTCTCCAGCTAGCTTCCTTCAAAAACACTTCAATGGATACTTCACACACTACGATTCTGGCAATGAAATGTCAGGGCTTTGCACTTGTTGCTGCTGATTGCAACAAAACTTTTAAAGCATGTTAAAATATCCACGGCTAAATTCTGATTTTAGTGCCTTTCTAACTAAAGCGGTTTTCGATTTTGGTCCCGGTTTTCTCCGACAATTTTAGTCTCTGTAAGTGGTCTTTTTGCAAAAATAGTCCTGAACGCCGGAAAGACCACTTACAGGACTAAAATTGGTCTTTTCCGGCGACAATTTTAGTCTTGTAAGTGGTCTTTCCGGCGTTCAAGACTATTTTTGCAAAAAAAAAGACCACTTAGAGAATTAAAATTGTCGCCGGAGAAAAACCAGGACTAAAATCGAAAAACGTGTCTAGTTAGAGGTTGTCGGTTGAACAATCCAATAAAGTTTACCTCAACGATTAAGTTGATTTTTCGTTAGTAAAAGGTTGTGGGTTTTCAAATCTTCTTAATTGTATGTGTGGCTTATAATCATTTAAAATAGTTATTTTCGTTTTCTATTTCGGTCATCATAAATGGCAACAAAAGTCGTACTCCATAAAACAAGTGCAGCCTCACAAGTGTTATTTTTGCTCCACCTGGACCTATTTCATATGCCACAGGTCTTCATTGTTTACATCTCTTCTTAATTCCTTATGATTATGATTTTTATTCCCTTGCTATTATGAATGTTGATGGCACACCCCTGATATTGATTGGCATTGGAACCATACACACTCCACGCTTCTCTCTTCTGGTAGGTAACAAAAGTGCTAGTTCTCGATGGATGTCTAAAGTTAAGACTAAGTCAGATAGTTCCATTGCTACAAAGCTCGTTTGGTAACTAAAATGTTTGCTCAAGAGTATGGTATTAATTATAAGGAATCATATATTCATGTTGCTAAGATTGCATCTATTTGGGTTCTCTTTCTTCTTGCATCTATTCGTCAGTGGAATATCACTCAAATGGATGTTAAAATATTTTTCTTAATGGGGTCATATAGAAAGAAGTATATATGGCTCATTCTCCTGGTGTTTCTTACCCTCCATGGCAAAATTTTACATTATATGGCCTCAAACAAGCCGTTCGAGCATGGTTTGAAAGATTTTCGCATGTTGTCAAATCTCTTGGTTTCGATTCTAGTACACGTCATTCAACCTTGTTTGTTAAATTGATTTATATAGGTCATATCTTGCTTCTTATATTATGTAGATAATATGATCATTATTGACATTGATGGTATCGTTAGTTTGAAAGCAACAATGTCTCAATGTTTTGATATGAATGATTTTGATTTTTGCGTCACTTTTTTTGGCATTGAGGTAGCTTCCTCAACAAAATACGAGGTTTCAAAACCTACGTGGCATCCTAATTGGCGGCTAATTTTACTCTCCCAAATGGAATCAATACCATTAGCCACGACACTCGTGGCTTATATTACTTTACAAATTCCGCATTATTTTAAAAATGATAGGTGTTATCAGCACCACATTTCTTGTCCTGCTGACCCTCATATGTTCCTAAAATTACATTATATACCAACACCTCCAACATTTTTCTGATTGCAAAAAATTTATAATATTATCACCCCTCACCCGAGGATTTTGCATCCGCCATCGAATGTAAATTTCATTAACAGAAAATTGACCTAAGTTTTTCTCATCCGCCTGAATTTTGCTCTCTCCATGGCGATTGAATTGTTCTATCCATGGTAGTCTTTGCCATCCTTTTTAGTATGCCTTTCTCTATTCTTTGTCAACCTTTTTATTCCAATGTTGCCTTTTCAATTGTTATTCTTAGCATATCGTCTTATTCACCCTTTTTGTGTTTCCCTCTCGTGGTGTGTTTTTTCTCCATTCTACCTAATGGACAAGAAGATTTTGTTTAGGCCCACCATGGACGATATTGCGGTTTTACATACTCAGAAACATGGGTCTTATGTAAAGGTATGTGTCTTGCAAGAGTTGAATGAACGGAACAACCCGATACGTGGTTCCCTCGTCATCCACCAAATCGACGGTGCTTAGAGGGTTTTGATAAATATATGTCGCTTCAAACGTGAACTTGTTAATTCTTTCAACCTCAATCAGTCCAGGTCAGGTCATGGCTTTAGGCCTGTAGTGTCTTTTTCGGCAAAAATTTGGTTCATCCTTCTTAAAAGAGGTAGTTTTTTCGCCACCAACAACTACTTTTTGTGGTTCTCTAATCAGTTATGTAAACGGTCATCTAGAATGGATGCATCCCATGCATTTGAGGCAAACCGAAAGTTGTTGGTTTCAAGTTCAATCGCAACTTTTCCAAAGGACGTATTTGCTACTAATAATTATGTTATTTGAAAATTTGTTTTTATTTGGGTAAAAAAAAGAATATTATCAATCATCATGAATCGGCTAAATACACCGCTAATCGCCCATTGACATTTGTCTTTTTTTCCATTGGGTTATCGAAATTAATAGGAACAATGTAATAAACTTTTCAATTTAATGCAATTTCTTTATCCTCATCAAATTAACAACAAAAATAAATAAAACCAAACAGGCCAATAATTTTAGTTCACTTTCAATATACAAAGTCAAAATGACACCTCCAACACCAAGGTGAGTTTGAACTAAAATAGCAAAAGACTAGATAGGGGTGAGCTATTACTCTTGTTCCATCCTTTCTGCAAGTGATACCAAACCACTTGCAAACTGGGACAGAATCATTCCAACCAAAAGTTACGGAAATGACGAACGGATGCCCAAAAGGGCTCGTCTATTCAGAGTTTAGATCTGCTATAATTTGAGAAAGAACTGAAAATGCTAGAAATACAGCTTAAGATAACAAGAGGTTTCATTTGTTCAGTCAGAGAGAAAGCTGCAATTAGAACAAAAAAAAGATTGAAGTTTGGACAATGCAGATTCTTGGTCCTAGCCTAATCCACCTGCAAGAACAAGAAAAAAATCATGGAATCAAATCGAATTATCCAAGATACATAATTCAACAACTGTAAGCGACGTATCCTTCTATACTATTGCATGTACTAAACATACACAACAATGAGCCTTTAAAGGCACCACATTTAATCTACTTGGACACCCGAATTAAGAGGCATCACATTTTCATATACTAATATACTTTAGGCACCACATTGATTTTTACATCTACTCATTGCACCATATTATAATTACGAAATTGCCATTTATACTTAAGGCACCACACTTGGAAATAAAATTTCCACTCTCATAAAATAATTACAATACAACCTATTAACTTTTCATTTTTATTAATTTACCCTCTACCCTAGACACCACATTTTTTTTCCCTCCAAAACAATTATACACGATCAAACTCCTCCTTCTCAATTATACACGATATGGAGAGTCTCCAAAATGACATCGTTGGAAAGAATGAGGTAATTCCCAATGATTTGTCTTGTTTTGTTTCATTGAAATGAATCTCCCGTTTTCTATTCCAATGGAAATCAATCCACTTGTTTAAAAAATGTGGGGATTTATTTATGTGATATTACGTATGAATTGACATTTGTGTATAACATTGATAGATCTGTGCATATTTGCAGAGAGCCTTTTTTTTGATTAAAAAACAAAAAGAATTGAAATCATCAGAGACGGTCTCAATAAGTTAGTTGTGAGATGAAATATAATTGATAATTGCACCATGCCATAAACTGTTGCTCCCATTCTTCGTGCCCTTCTTAAGTCAGGTTCATAAATTGAAAGCATACAAGTCGCAGTATAAAACTTGACCATCCTGTTTTTGTTCTTAAGTTAGCTAACCATCCTTAACATCAAATAGTTTATTCGGCTGATGCGCTTACGATATTAGTTGCTTCTGTGTGCATATTTTTTTTCTTATGAGGCTAAAAAATATTTACTTCCAATAGGCATTCTATTGCTTGTTTCTGCCTTGTTTGTTCTCTCCAAAATTTCTTCATGACATTATATTGTTTGTTTCATGTTTATAAGCATTGCATATTGATTGAAACTGTAGTGTAATTCCAAAGAAAATGATGAAGATGATTGTGTGCCAAGTGTTGATGAGCTAATAGCCGAGGACATTTGCATTCAGAGGGAGGAGAATCCCCAACCTTCACAATCCTATCCGTTGTGAAAGCAGTAGGGCAAAAGAGCGGTAGCAGCAGGTCGATTTTTTTTTTTTTTTTTTTTTTTTGAGAAAGAAAGGTCGATTGAAATCAAATAGGGTTATAATAAAATTATAGTAATGTAGATATTTGTAGGGACTAATTCATAAATAAAAAAATTGAAAATAGTCAAAACAGCCTGAAAATAATATATTTGTTTTTTTTTAAGAAGTGTAGTATATTGAGTAAGATTATCATTTAAAAATATAATATGTGGTGCTAAAAGTAATCACTTAATTTTAAAAGAGTTGTGGTGCCCCGGGTAAAAATAGTGTGGTGCCTTTAAATGCACCCTTTCGAGAAAGATGCATTCAGAAAATAGTATCTTTTATTTTCAAGAATGGCATTCTAACCTCCTTCCAGTATGCTCATTTTCTATCAAAAATTACAGTAAGTCGATCACAATAGAAATGAAGAACCCATGATTGAAACTGTCCGGTTAGACAATGGACCCCTATGTTCTGTAACCGGGGCTTCAAAAAAAGGAAGAAAAAAAAAATTTCCAGAATAAGGCAATACAAGTTGAACAGGCAACTGGCTTAAGTCCAGAAATGAAAAGCTGTGTCGATTCATCGATAGCCAAGGCTGTGCGTTTCCAGTCCAGGCTGCTGGCTAACCATGTACGAACACACGCTCCTTACCCTCAACCTAACACCAATACCATCCCGTACATATCACCTAAAAAGTTGCAGCAATGGACCAAGCATCGATCTCAATCGCCATGTCGGAACACCGGTGATGAATCGACACCCACCGGAACGCATGGCTGCAAACAAGCATTTTTCAGAATGAAATGAACTAAAACACAAAATAGGTTAGGTGCTGAATTGACAGTGATCAAAACGATTATGTTTTGTGGATTGAAGATGATCTCGAGTAAAAGGGAGGTTAGGGGCCTGATCCATATGTCCAACAAAATATGCAAGAGATGCTAAGTCGGCGGTTAATCATAAATAATTTTGAACATTCTTCAATCCAAATAGCACATAGATCATCGTACGTAAATAATGCAAGACCATTGATGTTTTTTAAACACCATAATGTTAAATTTTGACAAACAACGATAGTATCAAATGTGTTTTTTTCTATCCTCCATTCATCACCATGTCATCATATTTAGAAACCCTACAACTCATTAACATACCATATCCGTCCTTTAGTTTAAATAATATCACTAAATAATAATAATAGGAATAATATGCCGTAATACATCCCTCAAGTTGAAGCGTGAAGATCTCGAACGCCCAACTTGCCCAGTAAGAATTCAAATTGTTGTTTTCCCAAAGCTTTCGTGAAGATATCCGCCAGTTGGATCCGGGTAGGAACATACGTGGGGGCAATGACGCCATCCGTAATTGCATCGCGAACAAATTAACAATCAGCTTCAATATGCTTGGTGCGCTCATGGAACACCGGATTTTGGGCACTATACAAAGCGGATTGACTATCACAATGAAGTGGAATACCTGCCGGAATTCTAACACCCAAGTCACCAAGGAATGGCCGAAGCCACTTCAACTCACAAGTAGTTGCAGCCATAGAGCGGTATTCATCTTCCGCCGAAGACCGAGAGACCGTCCGTTGTTTCTTGGTCTTCCACGAGACTGGAGAGGTTCCAAGTAATACGAACTAGCCACTTAAGGACCGACGGGTAAGGTAAACGTTTGATCTTAACATGGTATCGGAGCCAAAGGTCAAAAGATCAAACCCTGGTTGGAATATTATTTTTAAAAAAAAATTATCTGAAGTGTTGACGGATGATTGCCACACTTAAAAAAGTCTGTTGGGATGATCGCTCTACACTTTTAAATGAAAAATTGTACAAGTGTTTAGCGTGATCGCCAACACTAGAGAAGTGTTGAGACAGAATGTCACGTTAATGTATAAGAAATATAGTAGCATTTTTACTAAAGATCAATTGGTTTTAATCTGTGGTAAAGTCATTGATCCTGTACATAATAAATAAAAAGGATAAAAATGCATTTCTTAACCCTTTTGTTTCTCAAATTTTACATTTGTATCAATGTTTTATCTCGACACTTTTACCCCCTGTGTATATATATTTTCTTTCACATTTTTAGTCCATTTTTTTCACATGTCAAATTGTCACTGGCTAGATCATTGTATCTTCAACGCTTGATTTTTGACAAATGAAAATTTAGAACAAAAAAAAATATGCATAGATGAAGGGTAAAATTGTCAAGATGAAACAATAGGATAAACGTAAAAATCATGAAACAAAAGAGACAAAAATGTGTTTATCCCTAAATAAAATCTCAAATCCATAATAGTCTTAAGGCACGAGCAAAATCAGTCTAGTATAATAGTCTTAAGACACTAACAAAATCAGACCGTGTCAGGGTCATTATCGGGCTCATTCATACTAGCTAGTAGGTCCTCAAGGTCAGGGTTCTCATAAATCTGCCGCATTTCCTTTCCAATAATATCAACGTCTTTCCAAACAAAAACCAGACCATTTCTTTTATGAACATTAACTGCATGAAACAAAAGCAAAAATGAATAGAAGAGGGAGGAGATACATTTGTTAAGTGTAAAAGCAAAAAGATGTTACAAACATACCAACAGAGAAAGGTCTCTTACAGCTCCCTCCAAATATACGGTTTTCAATGCCTGCTCGAGCAATGCGTTAACTATTAAGTAAAAGGTTAAAAAGAGAACTTTTATCTAAAATGTCAATAATATTTTAGTTTTTCTTTTTTTTAGTTTTTTAAAGGGACTACAATAATCAAATCAATCATGTTACAATACACATAGAAAAAGAAAAAGAAAAGAACAAACAGACAAAAGTCGTACACACAAAAAGGAATAATACGTGTGTAAATATAAGAAAAAAAAAAAGAAACAGATGTTTGTTTGTACACACACAAACAAGTAAATGGGTCAAAAGTCATAACAATTCTCAGCCAACTTAAATATCTCCTTCCCCCCCCCCCCCCCCCTCCAGTTATCCTGACTTTTTCCACATTATGTTTGAACTTTACGTTTACAAACCATTTCGGCATTGTATATCTACAAAAATAATATCTTGTTCACTGCCAAGATTGCGAATGCAGTATTCCATGTGTATCCCCCACCCCACTCCACCTCCAATAATCAAATCAATCATGTTACAATACACATAGAAAAAGAAAAAGAAAAGAACAAACAGACAAAAGTTGTACACACAAAAAGGAATAATATGTGTGTAAATATAAGAAAAAAAAAAGAAACAGATGTTTGTTTGTACACACACAAACAAGTAAATGGGTCAAAAGTCATAACAATTATCAGCCAACTTAAATATTTCCTTCCCCCTCCAATTATCCTGACTTTTTCCACATTATGTTTGAACTCTACGTTTACAAACCATTTCGGCATTGTATATCTACAAAAATAATATCTTGTTCACTGCCAAGATTGCGAATGCAGTATTCCATGTGTATCCCCCACCCCACCTCCACACCCACCCCCACACCCACACCCACACCCACACCCACACCCACAATGTCACTATAATCAACAATACTACGAGAAAATAACTCCAAGGCATTAGAGTATGGACTTTGGACAAGACCGGTTACACTACAAATATAGTCATTCGAGAGAATACTAAGGAATTCAACATACCTTCAACCTCGCAGACTATAGCATTCCAAAATAAGCATTCCAAAATAAGCGAAGCGGAGGAAGAGTCAGTAGTATGCCTGCCCTCAGTTCGCAACAGTTCGTGTTCCTATTGTGATTTATTCAGAGTAAAATTCAACATTTGAAATCTAATTTGAGGAGATAAGTACTCTACCACCCAAAAAGTATATAACAATTTGAGGAGATAAGTACTCTCCCACCCAAAAAGTATATGACAATGCTTAAGAAACAAAGAAAAAGATGACGCACCAGATGCACCAGATACCGCATTGAATGATGAGCAGAAGCATCTGGAAGTCCAACCAAATCCTCAAATTATACAAGGAAAATCGTGTAAGTTGTGTATTGTTCACCAGTAAGACACCTGCTATGATTTGAAAAAAAATGACTGAGAAAAATCATTCTATAGATAAGATCTGAAATACATTTTCTAAAAAAAAAAAATCTAAAAATGCAATTTAGACCTGGAATGCATTTACAAACTTAGATCTACTAGGTCTGCTTTTACCTTTTAAAAAATAAAGAATTAAGATAAATCAAAATTTATTTTCTTCCCATCCCATCCCTCCTCCCCTTGGAGGATGAAAAGAGCTCTACGGATTACATTCAAACTCTCCGAATTACATCCAAACTCATTCCAAAATGAATTTATTTTTTTCTCAATCTATTTCCTCCATAGCTACTTCAAAAGAAATACCAGAATCGAAATTCAAGGTGAAGTTAGCAAAGGATTTAAGGGGATTACTGAATAGGGGATTAGAAGAGAAAGAAGAGATGGTGGGAATGAGGTATGAGAGGAGGCGGGATTACAAGACCGGTTACACACATATCTAAACAAGTATATAAAGATGTTTATAAATGGATTGAACACCATGACCACAGCCAAAAGTCGACAGTTAAAATTCAGCCCGGATCCTCTGATTAGCTAAAGATTTAATGTTTACCAGGGTAGTCATTCTGAGATTTGGCGTAGTAATTCAGAAAAAGTTTGGCATGCCGTCTTCGGGTATCTCTACTACCAAGAAAAATAATGAATAAGGGCAAAATGACAAAACAGTTTTAAATAAAACAGTTGGCAAGACTGAGGAGTAAATTCAGTACCTCAATCGAACAACGGGCAGAAGATACCGCATCTAATAGTTCGACCAAATCAATTATACAAGGGTAATCGTGTTAGCTGCGTATTAGCTGCGTATATTGTTCCGATCTATCTAGCCTACTTCCGGTTTATCTTTCCGCCTTCCCTTGCTTCACCGTTCCTTATACTTATGTAAAGTGTGAAAATATAAGTAACCAAAAAAAAAAATGAGAAAGTAATTATAACAATATTATATCATACATGCACCATAGGCACAAAAACATCTTCTACCACACAGATAAAAGCTTTTATATAATAAAAAAAAAGCTAAAAATATATTTGTTTCACAAATAATCAAGATCTTGAAAGCTTATGGTTAAAAAGATAAGGAAATTTTAGTTCAAAATGAGGGAGAACCAAATGCACAAGAACTATAACATACGAATATAGATAAAAGGAGTGCAAATAAAGAATAAAGAGCACAGTACAAAGTAAGTATAACCATACGGTTCTGGTAGTAGTTGAAGTGAACTAAAAAAAACTAGAAAAAGAAAAAATAAGTATAACCATACGGGATAGGGTTGTTGGGGGAGAGAAAGGGAAGGGAGGATTACTGAATAGGGGATTAGAAAAGAAAGAGGAGATGGTGGGATTGAGGTATGAGAGGAGGCGGGATTATAAAGGAGATATTCAGCTGGTCTTTGACCGCTGGATAATGAGGAGATTCAATGCGACAAAATTGGACAGAGACTTGTGAGAGGGTGTGTTCGAAAAATAATGCTACCATCGTTTTAAAATTTAACTGCATTTAGTATTTTGAATTTGTTTTAAAATATAATTTTATTGAGATAACTAATTAAATATTTATTAAAATTTTTAATTATCCTTAATTTATTATGTACTCACTTATTTTTTATTACTTTATATTAATGACGGTTAAAATGTTATTTTAGTTTTTTCCATCAAAATTAATAACACATAAGCAATTTAATAGATTTTCTTAATTTATGTAGAAAAACTCAAACGGACTTACATTTTGGGACGAAAGTCATACACCCGTGATAGTTGTGGGTTTCTAAAAATAAGAATGATGATGCAGGCACAGATTTAGTACCCGACTTTATTCACAGAAAATTTTTTGGGCTACACACTTAGAGTTAGAAAAAATAAAAATAAAATGCATAAACTTTGTGCATCACAAAATGCTTTATTCGGTGGATGTGTTGTGTAATTTTTAAGTGACTAAATCATTTTCCTAAAAATAAATACAATAAAAAGTCAGATTTTTATCTACGGAAAGAGGTTCTTTTACGAGAAGTTTTTGTGTGGTATATCCATATGCATCGAAATGACCATTCGGTAGATTAGAGTCACACTGTTTACGACCACACATGTAAATTGAGTGGCTTTGATCAATTTATCGGTCAATTCACTCTAAAAACACCCACCACACAAGAACTTTCCATTGCCAAAAAAAAAAAAAAAGAACTTTCCTTGCGGAAAATACTCGTGTAAAGACACCGTATTATCAATATTAACAACACAGTTTTATTTTATATTTTGTGTTTCCTTTTATCTAGACCCGTGAACGAAAATGAAAGGACATTCACAAGGCAAGAGAAGTTACACACATATTCATATGTTTGATATAAATATTTTACATTGTACTATTATAATATTATTATGTTTCGGCTTTTTATTTCATTATATTATATTCTTTTTGTTTTGATTTTTATATCGAATAACACGTATCATATTATTTCACCTCCATCTTCTTTTTAACATTGTATGAATAAGAAAATAAGACTTACGTAATTTGATACAATCTTGCTTCCAATTCTTTATTTACCAACAGTTATACTCCTTTCGTTTCAAAATAATTGATACAGTTGTTAAAATGTTTTGTTTCATTTTATGTGAGCCAATACGATTTCTAATACAACATTTATTATGATTTTACTTGATTTACCTTTATTTATTACAATACGAGCTATAAAAAAGAATATCACATTACATATATTCAAGGACATTTAGTCATTTAATTATAAAAATTAATAATACATTAACTGATCTGCTTAATATACGTAATTTTGACAACTGACTCAGAAAAACTGGAATGGAGGAAGCATAAAACTGTTGAGTATGGTACTAATTCAATTAACCTTTGCTATTTTATTTTATTAATTTTTTCCCAGTATCTTATCACTATTAAAATCTATGAAAGAAGAGAGCGGCTACAGTCCAGTTCTATACTATCCAGTTTTTAATCTTGACCGTTAAAAACGTATGTGAATAAAATTATCCGTTAGATTATTTTTAATACACCATAACTATGTGTACTTTAACACATCTAATTGATCATTTTAACCTGCTAAAGAGGTAAACAATTAATCAATTTTCCCTTTAAAAAAAACAAAAAGCAAACGCAGATTTCCATTAAAGATCAATTTTATTTATTTTTAATAAGGTCGACATCAACCGAAACTCGATGATTAATCAACAATTCAAAAGACGTATAGTATTGCCAGGTCTATTTGCTAAAACGAAATAATTAAGAAACGACCAATAGGAACAATTAAAGATCATTCATGCCTGTTCTACAGAGTTAAAAGGCATGGAAATATCCCAGCCCACTACATGCCCGGCTGGGTTTCGACCTAGGTTTTTAGTAAAGGTTATTGCCCCCTTTTTGGCTTCTGGAATTACAGCAGATCTCTAATGGTTTTTTTTTCCCCTTTCTTTTTACGTTTAAAAAATATGAAACAAAAATCATTTTCCTGAAAATCATAAAACGCAAAAATCGATTCTTCACATTAAGTCACAATTTTATGAATTTTTTTAGGATTGATGAAGGGAGATATAGGAAGGAAATGAAAGACATAAAAGGAAGAAGAACACGCAGATAAAGAAGCGAAATCGAAAAACTCGGACGAAGAAATACAATTCGATTCCCTACAAAAATAAATGCAATCGAAAAATTAATCTGTTTTATTTTTATTTTTAAATTTCAGTCGATGGATTTAAGTGATGATCGATAACCTGTTTAACAGGTTAATTTTTTTTTATGGTACACAATATCTAATAAGCCATCATATCAATCTAACGCTCCCTATTATTTTAATATTAATCTAATGATAAACTGGACCGTCCAGTTTTTTTATACAGACTGGACTGTAGTATTTCCTATGAAATAAATATGGTAGTTGAATAGTACTATAATAACTTAATGCCAAATACGAGTAGGTGTGCCAATATACACCATTGAATGCAAATTAAAAGTTCCACCATAAAACGGGTAATTCTTATATGAGGGGAGGATATTTGAAGAGTAAGTGACGCGGATAATTTTGGACCACACAGTTTTATCCCAAATTCAAACTGTGTGGTCCAGAATCATCCACGTGTATCCACGATGTAAATAGAGTGACTAGGGAAGACTAACCCCCATAAAACCCCTCAACCTCGACCTTCTTCCTGAAAGGAAACGGTCTGCAACGAATAGAGTCTTTGTTAGACTCAATCGCTAGATTTGTATGCCACACATATAAACAAATAAAGCAGTTATTGTTTTTTAATTTTATACACATAACACATATTCGACGATTGAGTCACCAGATATTTCCCACTACAAAGGTGCATTACTGCCATTGATGTGTGTGTTTTCCTTAAATTTTTCGGAATATATATATATATCATTCTATAATCCTTTATTTTTATTTTTATATGTGATTATTATACATACTGTAGTGAGAGTGAGACTTGACTTGAGAGTGGGTTTGTAAAAATAAGTTTTGTAGTACATCCGTGATAGATTTTTTTTTTCTGGAAAAATAAATACTACTCACTTCGTTCTAAAATAACTGTGTTTTTGTCCAAAACACGTATATTAAAAATATGAGTTAATTCTTTAAATTTGTATGTCAAAATAATTATAAAAAAACCTTAGTCTATTATTAATGCATTACTGTATTTATTCTCTCACTCCTTAATAAATGTTGTATTGAAAATCTAACCGTCTCACTTATTTTGGAACAAATCGTTTTAGCAACTGCCTCATGTATATTTTACTATTTGAGGTGTAAGATTTTGTTATTACAAATTCTGAAAAATAACAGTTAAAAAACGGAGGGAGAATATGTGTAAAATATTAGATCATTTAATAAGGTTCAAAACACTAAATACATTTTTCTTAATCTCTGTGAAACGCCAAATTAGACAAGTAAAATAGGACGAAGCAACGAGGGAGTATTAATTCTTGTGAATATGTATTTTACATATTCAACCCTTCATATCTATCGAAAATAGATATTCGACATTTTCAAGGTCAAATGATGATATATCATGATATTATGAAATAGTTTGCAATTAATATTTCACTACGGATTCGCTGCAAATTAAATACTAAATGGGTGAGAATATGTGTAATGAATATGTATATTGGAAATGTATTTTTTTATTGGAGATGTAAATGTTTTGTTGGTAAAGGAGTTTTTAGTATTGGAATTGTGTTTTTTTTTATTGGAGATGTAAATGTTTTGTTGATAAAGAAGGAAAAATAATAAATGATGCACTGGAAATATAAAATGACAGATAAATAAAAAAATGACAAAAACTGAAATATGACAGATAAAAAAAAAAAGGAGTATTACCTTTTTATTGTCCGCATCCACCTTTTTAACTTTCAAATGTTACCAAAAGGTATATTGTCCACATCATTTAAATTCGGGAAGTTTTTGCATAGTGTGTACCTATGTAGGTACACATTACGTGATACACTTCTATCCACACGATTTCATTCTACACTTAAACTGTGTGGTTCTGATCGTGGCACCTCACATGTAGGGGTGGAATCGGGTTGGGACCCGTCCCGTAACCTTCATACCCGATCCCGACTCGACTGTGAATCGGGAATCTACTTTTCTCCCCGACCCCATACCCGACAAGTGTCGGGACCCGACAATCGGGATACCCGAATGTCCGGGATCCCGTCGGGTCGGGAGAAGATATCCCGAAAAAATACCATCAAAGATTTTTCACGACTTTTTTTTTGTTGCAACTTTGAGTGAAGTTAGGAAAATTATTACTTTCGTTAGTAGCATTAATACTCACCTAACTCACAACAAAGACTTGTATAAATAAAAATTAAGCACCATTTTTAACTCTTAAATCATGATTGATCGTCAATTTGAATCTCATTCATGACATCTTCAACCGTGTCTGTCGTGTAAGTTCTTATTTAACATTCCGGAGATGAGGTGATGAAGTAAATTGAAGTGATAAAATAGGAAAAAAGAAAATAATGAAAGCTAGATTAATGTGATTGAATAAATTGACAACTCGAAAATGAAGAAGGATAATTTTTTAGAGACAATTATTTCTTCAATTTCTATAATGTAAAATATTTTTCCCTAAAAAATAAAATTAATTATTTTAAAAAGATATATTTCTGCCTAAAAATAAGAAAAATTATAAAAATAATTATAATATATAAAAGTCAGGTCGGGATCAAGGATCCTATCGGTTTCAAAGATATAGAATCCCATCAAAAGTAAGTCAGTCGGGAAGTTTCCCGAATAGTACGGGTCGGGAAGAAATTTAGGTCGGGGTTCGGGGGGATGGGTCGGGAATATGGGATTTTTTGCCAGCCCTACTCACATTTACCTACGTAGCTACGTACTAACCAAAAATTTCACTTTAAATTCACCCTACTATTACTGAGATTTTGCTTTTCGTACAAGATTCTTTCGATGGATCAAATCACTTGCAAGGAGGTCCACCCACCGACCCACGTGATGCTCAGTTTCACTTTACCGGTTTAAGTAACGGGTGATGATACATCCACTACATAAATTGACAATTTCTTTTCCAACACACTTTTAACACATTGATGGACCCATATCAATGAATGTGTACTAGTACTACATTCCAATCAATGGTGATAATATGTAGTGTAGAATGTCGTGTCTACATATGTAGTTGACATATCATTTTTGTTAGGGGTTGGACATATCATTTTACTTAACTAAAACTGCATAATTATATTTAATTTAGGGAAATTTGAAAAAATATACTTTAAAGATTTTTGTTTGTGTGATATGCCTTAAACGATAACATTCAGCTGGTCTTTAACCGCTGGATAAGGAGGAGGAGGAGATTCAATGCGACAAAATTGTACAGAGACTTGTGAGTGGGTGTGTTCGTAAAAATAGTGCTACCATCATTCCAAAATTTAAATCCATGTAGTATTCTGGATTTGTTTTAAAATATAATTTCATTGAGATAACTAATTAATATTTTTTATTATATACTTACTTATTTTTTATTATTACTTTATATTAATCATTATCAAATGTTATTTTAATTTTTTTCATCAAAATTAATAATATATAGACAATTTAACCAATTTTTTTAATTTATGTGAAAAACTCAAACGGAATTACATTTTAGAACGAAAGTCATACACCTGTAATAGCTGTGGGTTTGTAAAAATAAGAATGATGATGCAGGCACAGATTTAGTCCCCCGACTTTTTGCACAGAATTTTTTTTGAGCCACATACTTAGAGTTAGAAAAAATAAAAATAAAATGCATAAACTTTGTGCACCACAAAATGCTTCATTCGGTGGATTTGTTGTGTAATTTGTAAGTTACTAAATCATTTTCCTAAAAATAAATACTATAAAAAGTCAGATATTTTATCTAACAAAAAGAGGTTCTTTTGCAAGAAGTTTTTGTGTGGTATATCCACATGCATCGAAATAACCGTTCGGTAGATCAGAGTCACATTGTTTACCTCCAACATGTAAACTGTATGACTTTGATCAATTTATCGGTCAATTCACTACAAAAACTCCCACCACACAAGAACTATCCCTACGAAAAATGCTCGTGTAAAGACACCGTATGATCAATATTAACTATAAAGTTCTATTTTGTAATTTGTATTTCCCTTTATCTAGGCCCGTGATCGAAAATGAAAGGACGAATACAAGGCAAGAGAAGTTACACACATATTCATAAGTTTGATATAAATTTTTAATATTGTACTAGTATAATATTATTATGTTTTCGGCATTTTATTTCATTATATTACATTCTTTTGTTTTGATTTTTATATCGAATAACACTTAACACGTATCATATTATTTCACTTTCATCTTCTTTAACATTGTATAAATAAGAAAATAAGACATACGTAATCTGATACAATCTTGCTTCCAATTCTTTTTTGACCAACAGTTATACTCCTTCAATTTCAAACAATTGATGCGCAGTTGTCAAAATATTTCGTTCCATTTTATGTGATGTAGTACGATTTTCAATACAACATTTATTGTGTGTTTACTTGATTTACATTTATTTATTACAATATGAGTGTTAAAAGTGATATAAGGAAATATAGTAATAAGCCTTTACTAACACCAATTGATTTCAAGATAACTGAAGTCATTGATCCTAATACAGATATCGAGCGGGAGGTCATAGGATCAATCGCTACTACCAACATTGTTTCCCCAATTATATTGCAGTGTTGCAGCCTCTTTTTGTTGGCCTTATGTGCGCTTTATATGCGCCTTTGTGCCATGTTCGACCAGAGCTTGTTATATAGACCACACTTGGGGCGTGTTAAAAGTGATATAAGGAAATATAGTAGTCATTTACTAACACCAATTGGTTTTAAGACAACTGGTAAGTCAACGATCCTAATGATGAGATATAAAAAAGAATATCATATTAATTATATCACAGGATATTGTAAAAATTAATACATCTTTTTAATATGCGTTATGTTGGCAACCGCCTCAGATAAATTGGAACGAATGGAGAATAAAACTGTTGAATCTGGTACTAATACAATTAACCTTTGCTATTTTATTTTATTAATTTTATCCCAGTATCTTATTTTATTAATTTTATCCCAGTAGTTGAATAGTACTACTATATAATAATAATAATTTAATGCCAACTACTCGTAGGTGTGCCAATATGCGCCATTGAATACAAATTAAACTTGCACCATAAAACTCCTCAACCTCAACCTTCTTCCTCAAAGAAAACAGTCTGCAACGGATATTTTTCATGTAGAGAGTCTTTATTAGACTCAATCGTTAGATTTTTATACCACATTTATAAACAAATAAAACAGTATTGTTTTTTATACACATAACACATATTCCACGATTGAGTCACCGGATATTTCCCTCTACAAATGTGCATTATTGCCTCTGATGTGTGTGTGTGTTTTCCTTCAATTTGACTAGAGAGTGGGTTTGTAAAAACAAGTTTTGTAGTACACCCGTGATAGTTTTTCTTTTTTGGAAAAAATAAATACTACTCCCTCCATTTAAAAATAACTGTGTTTTTGCATAAAACACGTATATTAAGCATGTGAGTTAATTTTTTAATTTGAATGTCAAAATAACTAAAAAAAACTTAGTCTATTAATGTATTATTGTACAGTATTTATTTTTTCACTCCTCAATAAATGTTTTATTGAAAATTTAATTGTCTCACTTATTTTGAAACAAATTTTTTTAACAACTGTCTCATGTATATTTTACTCTTTGAAATGTAAGATATTGTTTAATCCTTTAATTAATACAAGTGCATAAGTGAAAAAATAATTAATGTTGTATTGGAAATATAAAATGACAGATAAATGTAAAAATTGCAAATTGTGAAAAGTGACAGTTAAAAAAACGGAGGAAGTATATGTATAAAATATTGAACCATTTAATGAGATTCAAAACACTAAATACATTTTTCTTAATTTGTGTGAAAAGTCAAATTAGATAAATAAAATGGGACGAAGCAACGAGGGAGTATTAATTCTTATGAATATGTATTTTACATATTCAACCCCTTCATATCCATCGAAAATAGACATTCGACATTTTTTAAGTCAAATGATGATATATCATGATATTATGAAATAATTTGCAATTAATATTTCAGAACGGATTCGCTGCAAATTACCTACGAAATCGGTGATATTACCTTTTATTGTCCGCATCCGCCTTTTAACTTTTTTTTTTTTTTTTTTTGTTTTTGATAAAGCTCCTTTTAACTTCAAATGTTACCAAAATGTATTGTCCACGTCTACCTTTTAATTCACCCTACAATTACTAAGATTTTGCTTTTCGTACAAGATTCTTTCTATGGAACAAATCACTTGCAAGGTGGTCCACCAACGTGATGCTCATTTTCACTTTACCCGTTTAAGCAACAGGTGATAATACATCCACTACATAAGTAGACAGCATCTTTTATAATACACTTTTTAACATATTAATTATGTTGGACCCATGTCAATGAATGTGTACTAGTACTACATTTCATTCAACGGTGATAAAGTATGTAATGAAAAATGTCGTGTCTACGTGTGTAGTGGAAATATCATTTTTTTTTAGGGTTGGACATATCATTTTACTCAACTAAAACCGCACAATGATATTTAATTTAGAGAAACTTGAAAAAAAAAAGAATATATATAATTTAAAACATTTTTTTTTTGGTGATATGCCTTAAAAGATAACATTTGAAAAATAAATGTCTGAATCATTATATATGAATTGTTAGCGGATCGAGTTCTATCTTACATTTTACTGCTCGTGCGAGTTCGAAACGAGTTTTGAATCCGTAATCTTTTAAATGATTCGAGCCCCGGTAAGTATCGACTCGATTACACCATAACGCATTATCAACAGTCATTCGACTTTAAACTAGCGGATAATGTAGGTTCAAAAAGACTGACAAGTGAAGCATATGCCAAGCGATTCACTTCTAGAAAATATTGGTATTTCAAGACAAGTCATTACAGTTGATATCAAATTTCAAGTTAGTTTGATTATTCAAGCTTTCAAGTAAACAACCATGAAAGCATAAAGAAAAGCTTTTAAGAAAAGTTCTTGATGGAATTCTGATAATGATCATGACCGTTTTACAACCACGGAGAATATATATGAGAGATATGCCTAGATCTTATCTTGCACACACGCCAATGTCTAACAGACCAAGGACACATGTACATATGACTCATCATATAATTAACCACAATTACCACTAATACCCTTTACATTTTCACCCCCTCTCAAACTAACATGTGGTTCGACTACATTGAGTTTGTCTTTAAACTTGCAAAAGGCTGACATAGGTAGGGGTTTAATGAATATATCAGCAATTTGAGCTGCAGATGGAATGTAAAACACTTTCAACCTTTTCTCAAGAACCAGATTTTTAATATAGTGAACATCCACTTCAATGTGTTTTGTTCTCGCATGATAAACAGGATTTTGAGCAAGAGTAGTAGCTGATGGGAGTCAACTTTACTGTACTTTGGTGTGCAGTTTAACCCCCGTTTATCACCTTATTGGCATGTTTTGGGAAGATATAGACCGTCTTGAGAGTAATATCGAGAATTATATGCACGGGGAGTTAAACTGTCATATCGATGTTAAACTCCGCATTTTTAGCGATATTTCACTCTTTTCCGAGTACTTTTGTCTTGCGGAATTATGCGTGGTGTTTTTTTGTCTATGTTATTGCAGGACTTAGGTGACTCGAGGACCCGGAAGACGATGTTTTGGACTATGAGACGTGTTCGTGGCCCGAATGTAGCATAAAAAGTGAAGAAAAGCCAAGTTTGGAGTGAAGACAAGACAGACGGGCGTTTGGCCATACTCCATACGGGCGTCCGCTGGAGAGCTACATCAAACGGGCGTTTGCCCACCCCAGACGGGCATCCACAGTATTGGCACTTTATTCAAAAAGTTTGATTTTCAGCTCGACGGGCGTCCGAAAGACCCCCAGACGGGCGTTGGAGTAGGCTCAGCCCGATTCAAGAAGCTCATTTAACACAAACGAGCGTCCAGAGTTCCAGATGGGCGTCCAGGGTTCGAAAAGCCTCAAGTCATGATTCACAAGACAGGCGTTCAAAGGAATGCGAACGCCCGTCCAATGAAGACGAATCCCTAATATCTTCATGTTCTCCAGGCAGACGGGCGTCTAACATGTACCAGACGGGCGTCCGGGACCGACAACATCAGATTTTCGACCTACTCTATAAATACGCAGCTCATTCAGCCCTTACTCATCTTTGGCCGACTTTAGACTGTTCTTAGGCGATTTGTGTGCGATTTTAGTGTAGTTTGATCACCCTTTGATCCCTTGATCCTATAAATTACATCCTTTGATTTTAAACACTTTTCATAGCTTAATTAGATTTACGTTTCAAGTTCCAAAGATTGTCCTTTTGGTGGAGTATTTCTTCGTACTGTTTCAGATCAGATATTTCCTCAGTTATATGGTAATGAATACTTTCTATTTTATTATTGGCAGCATGATTTCAATTCTTATTTTGATTATTAGCATAATTATGAGTAGCTAAATTCATGTGTAGTCGAATTATGTGAAAGCGAGCGAAAACCCTAAGGGGGATGCGATTGGGAGTAGTGTAGTGCGTAAATTATTGTTTAAACGATTCATCCACGTCCTAAAACTTATTTTAACGTCTTTGAATTAGATTGATCACCTAGTTCACTGTCACACACATCAAACTTATAGATGTATTTTGCGGTGAGATGTGGGATAAGGGGTTTTAGGATCGTTGCGTAGATTCGGCCTAGTTGTTAGGTCCGGACCCAATACAGAGGTTTGTCATCGTTGTTCGAGCGACTCTAGCACGTAATCATGTTAGGTTGATCATTTTTCTAAAGGGAGAATTAATTAACTTCACATAGGGTGGTTAAATCGAGTTGTTCAATCTAATCGCTAGAATTAGGAGTTGGCACCCGTGGATGTCGTTAAACTACATTGGATAGGTAGGTCGGTTAAGACACGCTCCCTGTTAAGTCCTTCCTTAGGGGTAAAAGTAGCTCGTGGGATCATAGTTCGACTATACCCTTTAATACTTAGAAGTAAACTCATTAGTATAATCTTTACTTTTGCACTAGTATAGTATCTCTTCACCATTATTTTGACCTGAACTAAGTTCTAAGTCGACTTTGGTACTTAGACATTACTCCCTGTGGATTCGACCTTGAGACCATTATACTACCGTTGACCCGATACTCTGTCGGTTAAGGTTAGCGGTTAGTTATTTTGCTATCAATAGCTCCTGTGTTATCACACCATAGTATAGGCATAAGAGCGACTTGAATCGAATCTCCTTTAACATCCGTGATAATCCATCGAATTTACGATCCCCATTTGACAAAGCTCTGTATTCAGACTCACAGCTTGACTTTGCAACCACTGACTGTTTCTTAGAACTCCAAGTGATTAGAGACTTCCCTAAGTAAACACAGTATCCTCATGTTGACTTCCTATCAGCAGGACAGGCAGCCCAGTTAGCATCAGTAAATCCATGTAACTCCAGGTTGTTACTGGGAATAAAGTGCAGTCCTTCTCTTAAAGTACCCTGCACAAATCTGAGAAGTCTTTTTAAGGCTTGCTAGTGTTCAGTATAAGGCTCTTGCATGAACTGACTCAGAGTATTGACAGTATAAGCAATGTCAGGTCTGGTCTGTTAGGAAATCACTAGTTTAACGCAGCGGAATTTAAAATTTTGATTTCCTTTTCTAGACCGTTCTTCGTTTAATGCAATAAACACGTTAAGTAGTTTGACGGTTATACCTCGGATGATCTATAAGATCGCCGCTTTGACCGCCAACGGAGAGTAGTTCAATCGCGCGCAAGCCGCCCACGCGTCCGGCCTTTATCGCTAATCCACACGAACCCCTCGGAATCCTCCTTGGATTGCTATCGGAAAAACTCCGCCGCTAGACCGACATTTTCTTCCTCACAAACTCACTATGGAAGGCTCTCTATTTTACACAAGAATTATGAACTCTTGCAATTGTGATGTACAAAAGAGCTTGACACCCACCTCTTATATATAGTAGAAGGTGGCGCCCAAAGTGTGTGTAGAGAAGAAAACCTTTTCCCAATAAAATAAGGAAAATCAACTAGATTGATTTATCTCTTTAATTATAATTTATTTTGCCAATATCCTATATTGATTATAATTATCTTATTACCATAAATCTATTTTTTCAAAATCAATTTATCTTATATTAATATTATGGCAATCTCATTAATTAAAGTGCACAATCCAAGTGTATCTTATACACTCAAAAGTGGCGCCCCATATGCCAATAAATTGGCTTCCGGAATATTCTTTAATTAATACATAATTAATATCTTGTATTTTATTTATTCATAATAAATAAATACCACCATATTAATTTACCACTATAACCTTTATAGTCTAGAGATAAACTTTCCTTATTTGGTTATTGATGACGGAAAAATTCACTGTTATTTTTATAACTTTTTACCCCACTTTTGATATCATTTCGAGCACTTTTATATCAATTAAAGTCATTAATTCCTAAATTTCATAAAAATATATAAGTCGTGACTATTTTGTAAAATATCGTGTTTTTATGTGTTTTTACTAGTTTTTGTACCGGTTTAGTAACCGGAGTGTAAATGTCGGATTTACGTTTGGTATTTTGGTGGTTTATTGCAGAATTATAGGTTGACCAAAAGCCTGAGTGACGACACGCTTTGAGGCCTAAAAGAGGTGTTTTTAGGGATATAAGAGTGCGCCACTAGCTAAAAAAGGTCAAGTGGCTCAGTGGTTCGTAGTGCCACTAACGAATTATATCTTCTACGAACAAATGGCCCATCAAAAACGCATTTTCTGAAGAAGTGTCCTTCATAAAAGTTGTAGATCTTTGAAAGAGCTTTCCAACGCATTTTGAATCACGTCAATCGGATGTCTACAACTCAAGTTATGGCCATTTTACTGAACTGCGATACTGTGTAGACGAATTTTGACAATTCGGATCAAGTGAACAGTACCCGGATCGATCCGGGACTTCACCGGATCGATCCGGACTGTATTTTGCAGCAGATCTGCATCTGAAAACTCATATATACGCAGAGATATATATATATTAAACATATATATATATATATATATATATATATATATATATAGAAATGGGTTCATATACATACCTATTGATCCATACTTACCGCACTTACTACTAAAATACAGATTCGATCACTATTTTAGTACATCTAATTATTGTTTGAGTGCACCTAGTTTCCTAACAGATTTTATATAATAAACAATAACAGATTTTATACAATAACTAGGTGCACTCAAACAATAACCAAGTGCACTAAAATAGTGATCGATGCGGTATGTAGGTATGTATGGATAGTATGGTATGTAGGGAACCCAACCTATATATATATATATATATATATATATATATATATATATATCTATATATACATAAATTCTCCTATATATACCCCAAAATTGCATCAAAGAAAGCTTGAGTTGGGAGAGGGAATAGCTCTCTTCTCTTCTCCATCTTCTCTTCTTCTCCATCTTCATCTTCTCCACTTTTTCTCTTCATCGTGATCATCATCATCATCATCAATTTTTGTTTGTTTTTGTTTTGATTTTTGTTGAGAGAGATATATATATATATCTCTTTTCACCATCTCTTTCTTTCAACTTCCATGATCACCATCTTCAAGTTTTTTTCTTCATCGTCAACCATCATCTTCATCCATGATCATCATCATCAAGATCTTCATCTTGTTTTGTTTTTTGTTTTGTTGATATATATAACTATATAGATCTCTTTTCCATCATTTTCCATCTTCTTCCATCTTCTTTTCATCTTTTGGGCTATATATAAGTAGATCTATATGTATATATATATATATATATATATATATATATATATATATATATATATATATATATATATATATATATATATATATATATATATATGTATATGTTTTTATATAAATTAGCTAAAATACCGTTGTAATGGGATAATTATCAATAGTTTGTTGTTTTCGAGCTTTTATTTACTTAACACATTTACTTTTACGCATTTATTTTTTTTTCGCATTTACTTTTATGCATTTACTTTTACGCACTTATATATATATTATATTTACTTTTACGCACTTATATACGCACTTATATATATATTATATTTACTTTTACGCACTTATGTATATATATATGTAAATTATCTAGTACTTATATATATATATAAATATTAATTACGATAGTATATACTATATATATGTATATGTATATATATATATGCTTTAATTTCCATTTCAGTATCATCATGAGTAGCTAAATCTACGTATAGTCGAATTATGTAAAAACGAGTAAAAACGCCTTAAAGAGGATTAAACGGGAGTTGTGTAGCGCGTAAAATAATGTTTTAATGAGTAATCCACGTCCTAAAACTTAATCTGAACGTCTTTGAATTAAACTGATCATTTAGTTCACTGTCACACATATCGAACCTATAAATGTATTTTGCGGTGAGATGTGGGAAAAGGGGTTTTGGGATCGTTGCGTAGGTTCGGCCTAGTTGTTAGGACCGTTTCCAATACAGAGGTTTCTCATCGTTGTTCGAGCGACTCTAAGAGCGTAATCATGTTAGGTTAATCGGATTTCTAAAGGAAAATTAATTAACTTCACATAGGGTGTTGAGTGAGAGTTGTTGAGATCTTAACACGAATTAGGAGTTGGCACCCGTGGATGTCGTTAAAATATCGTGGAAAGGTAGGTTGGTTAAAACACGCTCCATGTCAAGTCTTCCTCAGGGTAAAAATAACTCGTTGGATCATAATTCGGCTATACCTTTTAATCACTAGAACTACAATCGTTAGTTAAACTTTACTTTTTGCATTAGTATAAAACACTCCACCTAAACTTTGATCGCCTAGACTAAGTTCGACGTTCATTTTGGTACTCACAACCACATTTCTCTTGGGACGACCTCGCACTCTCAGTAGCTATCCTAGCAATCGACCTGGTACTCTGCCGGCCAGAGAGTTAGTTTACCCACGATTCATAGTCTTTATAAATGTATTTTTGAGGGGTAAATTTTAGCTCATCGATTATCAACTATAACCGCATTTTAATCCGACTCAATGTTCATATGTGTGTGACCCGATAGGCTTCGAATATGTTGGCCGTAGACACAAAGTGCAATTTACTAAAATGCCCTTCATACCTAACGATCACGGGATAGCGTCTAGCAACACACCGTGACCCCAATCATCGGAAGAGTCAAAAGCAATGACTACTACCTTTCATATGAAGCGATTATCGTGTAACTTACAATCCTATCATTTGTAACAATATCCATACGATCGATATCTCGAGTGTCAATACATTGACGATCGTATCTTATAATCTGGATATCATGCTCTCTCGGAATAACACATTTACTCCCACTTTGCAAAGATTCTCGAGAGCTAGACATTCCTTATAAGAAGGCCATTTCGGATATTCGATCCCAATCATAGGATACGCGATTCCCGGACGACCAATCATGTATACTCCGCATGCTTCAATATCATACCCAATCACTACCGCATGATTGCCCCGTGGTTAGGAGAAATCTCAATAGTGTCAAAGCATGACAATCCACACCGTGATGCCATGAAGACTCCGGTCAAAAGGATAATTACACAATCGCCACATAGTGTGACACTTAATGTAAGTGGGTCAGTCTAACATACGCATTCTCTAATACACGTCCACGCACACGATCCGTGTGTCCATACACTTCGATGAGACGAGATCTATCCCTATTTTCTAAAAGATAGAAGACATCAATCACGTGCTAGTCTGATTATACTATCAATGTCCCATTTGATAATATATAAGACTAGAGACATTTAAGTACCAACCTTGTTATAGTGATTAGAGATCTCATCAACCATAATCACTATCATGGTTTCTCTATCATGATTGATACTAGGGGCGTTACTATATATACACAACAAATAATGTGAAGATAAAAAATATATAATAACATAAGTGCTTTTATTAATCATAATAAAGTTATTACATGAACTAAATAGACTGTAAACGACCCGACCCGGTCGGATCCGGTCCAACCCGATTGGGTTTAGGACACCTTTCCAACAATCTCCCACTTGGCCTAAAGCCAATCACCCATGTGCCTAAGCCCGTGCAAGTGAACATGTTTCTCATGCTTAGCTTGAGACAATGTCTTGGTTAACGGATTAGCTATGTTATCATCCGTGTGGACTTTCTCTATCTTTACATCTCTTCTATCTACTATCTCTCTAATCAAGTGATAGCACCGTAGCACATGTTTGGACTTCTGATGAGACCTTGGTTCCTTAGACTGAGATATCGCTCCATTATTATCACAAAGATGTAGAGGCACTTTGGACCTTCAATGGAGGAACCACACCAAGTTCGTTAATGAACTTCTTCATCCAAATCGCTTTTTGCCGCCTCCGAGGCTACTATGTATTCGGCTTCCGTTGTAGAGTCCGCGAGAGTCTCCTCGCTTGGAACTCTTCCACCTCTCGCTCCGCCATTAAGCGTGAAAACAAATCCAGATTGCGACTTGATGTCGCCCTTGTCGGGCTTGGAGGCCGCATCTGTGTAACCTCATAATACTAAATCATCGTTCCCTAGTACGTCCCGAAAACCGCCATTTCTCTTTGTCATGCCTTAATAGCACTATCCAACGGTTCAGTATAAGGCTCTTGCATGAACTGACTCAGAGTATTGACTGTATAAGCAATGTCAGGTCAAGGTCAGATATTGAAGGGCTCCTATGGCACTTCTGTAAACTTCTGGATTTGGCAATGGTTGCCCTTGTTTGGGTAGCAGTTGTTTGCCAGCAACCATTGGGGTAGGACAGGGTTTCAGATATTCCAGATTCAACCTCTTGAGCAATTGGGAAGCATAGTAGGTCTGTGTTAAATACAACCTGAACTGTTTCTAGTGACCTGCATCCCCAAAAAGTGTGAGACCTGTCCTAGATCTTTCAGAGAGAACTTAGAGTCTAGCATCTTGATGAACCTCTGGATCAACTTTGTAGAGTTTCTGTAAGTAGAATATCATCTACATACACAAGAGCAAACAAAACCTTATCTTCAAACTCGAGCATAAACAAAGAAGTGTCAATGATGATCAGTATAAATCCCCAACTCAAAGATCTCAGAATCTTAGGGCATCAAACCAAGCCCTAGGAGCTTGCTTTAAACCATATAGGGCTTTGTTAGGTTTACAAACAAAATGAGGCTTTGTGTGATCAATAAATCCTCCTGGTCGCTCCATATACACTGGTTCTTGCAAAGGTCCATTAAGGAAGGCATTGTTTATATCTATTTGGTTTATAGGCCAATTCATAGAAACAGCCAAGGTAAGAATGATTCTAATTGTTGAGGACTTGGCCACAGGACTAAAGGTCTCATTAAAATCTATGCCATAGCTCTGACTGTACCCCTTGGCAACCAATCTAGCCTTATGCTTTAGTATAGTCCCATCAGGTTTGAGTTTTAATTTAAAAATCCACCTGTTCCCTACCACACTTTGACCTGGAGGCAATCTCACTAATTCCCATGTCTTGTTATGTATAAGAGCCCTGTACTCTTGTGACATGGCTTCTTTCCAGTCTGAACTCTGAACAGCCTCATTCACACTAGTAGGTTCAACAGGAAAGGAATGAGCACTTGCAATAGCATCAGAGTAAACCTTTGGTTTAAAAATTCCACTTCTTGCTCTAGTTTGCATGGGATGAATCCTTTGTGGAACAGCAGATGGTGAGGGACTATGTTGAGCCACAGATGGTGAAGGACTAGAAGGTGGAGAACCATGTGTGGAATTTCTGGAGGATACATCACTTTGAGTGTCAGTGAGTGATGCATTCTCAGTGTTGTGCATCAGAGGGGAATTAGTAGCAGGGTTATTTGAAGGTGTCTGAAGTTGAGTCTGTGAAGTGTGAATAGGTGTTTGACCAGCAGTGAGACTATTTTGAAAATTTGAAGTATTAGAGTTTGAAGTTACCTGATCCCCAGTAGATACAGCAACAATGTCTTCTTCAGGCAGGTTGCTCAGGATGTCTGTATGTTGCCCCTCTGACTGAGAAGATGCCAAAGTAAAAGAGGAAAAGGGGACAGTAGGATCAACAACAACTTGATTGGATGGACCTTGGTTAAAACCATGTTTAAAAGAGAACAAGGACTCATCAAAAACAACATTGACAGAGATGTATATCCTGCCAGTGTCATCAAGACACATATAACCCTTATGAGATGGACTAAGACCAAGATTAACACATCTTTTTGTATGAAACTGAAACTTATAAGACTGATATGGCCTAAGATTAGGGTACACAGCACAACCAAAGACCCTAAATACTTTGTAGTTAGGTTTATGGTGGAATAGGCACTGTATAGGAGACTTGTGATTCAAAATAGGTGTAGGTAGACGGTTTATAAGTTGAACATTGGCTTGGAAGCTGTACCACCAGTATCATAAGGGCATGCCAGCTTGAGCAAGGAGAGTCAGACCTGTCTCAACAATATGCCTATGTTTCCTCTCCGCCCTACCATGTTGGGCATGATCATGAGGACAAGAATGTCTAAATCTAATGCCTTCTGAGTCAAGATAATTCTGAAAGATCCTATATTCACCTCCCCAATCTGACTGAAGACACTTAATCTTAGTGGAAAATTGAGTTTCAACAAGACTTTTAAATTTTTGAAAGGCCTGGAAAGTATCAGATTTGGACTTCCATGGATAAATCCATGTGTGCCTAGTGTTATCATCTATAAAGTGTACATATAAGAATACCCTTCTACAGATTTAACAGGTGCAGGCCCCCCTACAGATCAGTATGAATTAAATCAAATTTAGCTTGAGCATGGGAATCAGAAACATGATGAAATAAAGCATGACTCTTGCCATACTGACAAGGCTCACAAAAAGACAGATCACCACAAGAAACAACATTGCATTCCCTTAAAATTAAAGACAAGGTTTGACTGGAGGGATGGCCCAGTCTCCTGTGCCAAACATCAAGATTCACATCAGATTTATTACAACTCACAGTCTTTTTACTAACATAAAAGCAATTGGCTGGGGATTTGGAGGGAAGGGAGTCCAAGCATTGTATATCTTCAAGAGGCATTGCTATCTTGTACAGACCATCCTGCAACTGACCCCTGAGAAGAATTGTCCCTGTAGCTTTGTCCTTCACAATACAAGACACATTAGCAAACTCAACAAATATAGGATTATCTGCGATCAATTTGGAAATACTCAAGAGATTTTTTGTGATTTGTGGAACAAGGAGGACATTATTCAAGTGTAAGTGCCTGACAGGTGTGTATAAAACAGTGTGGCCAATACAACCTATTGCAAGTCTTTCACCATTTCCTACTACAAGAGAGTCTTTACCACTATACTTATTGTCAATCTTCATATTACCTGCTTCAGAAGTGACATGATTAGTAGCCCCACTATCCATATACCAGGAATGATCTGCCACTGTATTAGGAGTAGCTACAAATGCTGAGATTTGTTTAGGGCCTCCAGTTGAAGCAGTGTTGTTAGTAGGACCTTGAAAGTCATGCTCAAACCTGTGCCAGCAATCAATGACAGTATGTCCATTTTTTCCACATAATTGACAAGTAGGTCTGTTGGTGTTTCCACTCCTACCACCTGATCTGCCTCCCCTGTTGCTTATTTCACCCCTAGAACGCCCTCTGCCTCTGTAGTTGTTTTGGCCATTATTGGAGTTAGGTCTAACATTGGACCTGTTTCCTGAGTTTCCACCTTGAGAGTAAGAGGCTAGGTTTGCAGTAAGGTTCGAGTGAGTACCAGTGACTGTCATTTGAGGGTTAAATCGAGCCAACAGTCTTTCATGAGTCAGAAGTTGGGACTGAACCTCTGGCCAGGTTAGGGATCCAACTCTGGAGGTAACATTCACTATAACAGATTCATAATCTTTATCTAACCTCCCTAGGACAGCCAGAATAAGCTCAGACTTGGATATAGGATATCCAGCAGCAAATAGACTATCACTATACGATTTCATTTGAGCAAGATAATCACTCATTGACTTGGAACCTTTTTCAGCTCTAGTTAATGCACTTTTAAATTCATGCATTCTAGCTCCAGACTGATTGTTGAACAAAACTTCTAAAGTAGACCAAACTTCATACGAAGTAGAGCAACCCATTACCTCAATTAGAGCTTCTTCTGTCATTGAACTGAGCAACCAACCCATCAAGAGTTGATCAACGATATTCCACTCATCCAGAGCCGGATTTGGCAGAAGACTGAATCTGCTATTATCTGGAGGTCTTGGTCTGGTTCCAAGAAGAAGATCCTCCATCTTATGACCTCGGACTATGGGTAAAACGGTGTATTTCCAGAGTAGATAGTTGTCACGCTTGAGCTTCACCGTGCATGTCTGATTCAGATGACCTTGAAAGGGTGAAGAAGGTTGCACATGGGAACTTGGAGATGGCGATCTGAAGGATGTTGTCACTGTAGGAAAGGACGGTGGAATCATAGATCCACTGATCTGAGTGAACGGAATGCCACCGGAAACACTACTACAAAATATAGATATTAAGACACATATTTAAAGACATTTTGTAAAAAACGTCCCATTAGACGGCTGAAGGGGCGCTCCATTTGATTGTGCGTTTTGCTACAGTGAAGTTTCTTTATTTATTTATTTTATTCCCATTAAAATGCGTTTTGGAAACGCCTTATCAGATTTCCCCTCTTTTTAATTTTTCCTTACCAAAAAAGCAGTGGGGATACGTGCGCGCTTTATTTTCCCAATTTTTCATTTTCCCCAAAGCTTCCATTCATATCTCTTAGCTAGGGCAGCTCATTCGCACAACTCCTTCCGCAAAATCTGAACCCTTCCAGAAAAAATCTAAACCAAATCCCTCATTCGCATAAGCAGATCGATTGTGCGAAAACCGAATCTTGGCATGTGAGAATTGGCGGAAAGGGTTGAAATGAAAGGATGTCAGATCTATGAAGCTCGAAGTAGATGATTGAAGCAGTTGTAGAGACGCTGAATCCGATTTCAGCAGCTGCTAGTCCGACATTAAAGCCGTAGTCCCCAGGAGATTTGGAGTCGCCAGAATTTGTATTATACTTTGTTCCTCTGTACTCGGTGAGTCTAATAATTCCCTTTTCTTGGATTTTAACTCAAGATTGGTGGAATGAATATACCTTTTAATCTTCTTGAAACCCATGAGATTTGGAGTCGCCTGACATTATATTATACTTTGTTCCTCCTGACACACGGTGAGTCTCTCGATAATTCCATTTTCTTGGATTTTAACTCAACTATTTTAGGTTAAGCTTCAAAGATCACTTTGCTATGTCTTGTTAGGATTGACCGAGTGTGCTAAATGTTTTTCTTTTCATGCTGGTTTTGTGGTGCGATGTCTACACTTTTTTGCTTGCTATGTGGTTCATGAATGTAAAGACTATTGTTGTAGGGGTGTTTGCCTCTTTGAGATTGGGCCTTTGTTCTTGAATCTTTGATGAGTTGAACTGCTGGAGCAATTATTTCCTTGACAAAATCATTTTATTGCACTTTTTTCCCCTTCCGTTGAACCTAGCTCTATTGGCTTTAGTGGTAGAACATTTATTGGCTTGGAAGGTGGGTGGATTCAGAGTTGTTTGGTTAGTCTTTTTGCTATGAACTATGTGGTGTTTTGAGCGATATGGCATATCTATGTTCTTTATTGCCTATCCATTTCAGGATATTATGATGACGGGTGAGTACTACTATCAGAGTAACGCATAAATCACATCTTTATTTAAAATGAAAATGGTCAGTAATTACCTTTCTCATTTCCTACTTGAGTGGATGGACTAGTTGAAGGCATCCCAATTGATGACACAAAAAGAGACATTTGATGATTCCAGTTGTGAATTGTGATACTACTGAACCATGATGTTGTTATAAAAGTCTTATTTTAAGACATGTATACAATAGCTTATAAAGTTACATTTCTAATTTGCCATTTTAAATTTGTGCCTATACATTATATCTCTTAATTGTGTGTGGAATAGACATGTTGAACAAGAAAACTTTTAGATATACATTGTCTTGATATCTATGGCTGTGATTTTGGAAGAGAATCGAATCTTGTCCCTTGATACCATTCTTCTTCATTTCTTTCGTCTTATGGCTCGACAAATAATATGACTGAAAGGTCTATGTGTTGTTGATTGAAATTTGGTGACCATGCAGGTTTCTAAACAATAATGTGGTATAAGGAACGGACCAAAGGCTCTGAATCCGGTGCTAGTAATCGTTCCAAGTAAGTTCATTGCTAAAATTCAGTCATCTAATTATTTTTGTGTTAAATGATGGTTAATTCATTGATATATATTTTTTGCATTTAGACATGTAGTGAATCTTGTGATTAATGTTTATAGTATGCGATGTCAAACTAACAATTGTGGGTGGGTCGTGAATGTCCAATTCTTACCGGATAATGATGTTGGTGAAATGCTGCTAAAACTAGAATCAACCCACCCTTTTGGTACGCTGCTATTATTATTTATTTAGATTTACACTCAGGATTTACATTTCGAGTCGCAAAAAGTGCCTAAATGATTGCAGTGTGTGCAAAATGTTTTGGCTAAATATTATTTGCGGGAACTTTTCCCTCTAAAATTTTGACTGAATTAAAATACGATCACTCCCCTGAAATCTCCCAAAGCTCAAACCTAAAAATACCTTTCAATTGTTGCCTAAATCCAAAGGTCATTTCAAGCTTCAAATCCCAAAACATTTCTTCTTTCTCTGAGGTTTCAAAATCTTTTTCCTTAATGGGAAATCGTAATTGCTGCTCCATGAATTTCACCCAAAATTTATTCTGTTCGAAGGTTTGCAGTCATTGTGGTAAAATGGTGTGTGACCAAATGTTGTCACCTGGAAAATTGTGGGCAGAAAATGACTGTAGGTCGTCGCAGCTGAAAAGGAATGTGAGAAACGACATATGGCTGGAGAATCGATTCTCGACTCCGACATCCGGAGGAATTCATGCTCCCAAGGTCTCTATCGTATTCAACAACTGGCAACCTGAATCTCCTAGCACTCTTTACATGTCAAGCTGGTAATTTCAACTTCTTTTCTCTATGTTGTCATTTATGTTTTGCTGCAAATATGATTTGTCTTCTAAATTTGTCAATAGGCTATTCGTTTGGCTGAGTGATGCAGGTCGACGAAAGGTTATGTTTTTTTTGCTCCATGCTATTTCTCGTTACATAGATGCTTATTTGACCCCTTGGATATACCCTATGGTGAATCAAATTATGTTGGATTTCTCCTGAATTCTGTTTCTGGCGGGAATGTTGTAATTGGATATTCTGGTTATTTAACGGTAAGCCGTGAGAAGATGAATGATTCATTTACTTCCTAGTTGGTAGGCCTTTTTGAATGAGGATTTTTAAAGCATATGGAAACGAGGTTGATTTTCATAAGAGGATGCCTATGAAAATCATATCTTTATTGAGAAATATGGAGGATGCATTTTCGATTATTTGAAATACTTCTGATAATCCATAGGAGTCATTCCCTTTACTTTAATTACTTTATATGGTTTCTTGTTTCATGTTATAGTCTACTTATAATCTTGCCATGAGAACCTTGATAATGTGATTAACAGAACTTGCCTTAGTGTCCTGTTTCAGAGGCTTAAATGATCTTTAACATGAGCTCTTTATGTTTTCTTAAGTTGTGTTTGTATGCACTCTGGTAACTTGCTTTAAGTTGTGGTTAGAAACCTATTTTAGACTGTATTTTTCTAAGAATTAAGTGACCTTGTAGAAATTCTGGATCTGTCTTTAATGTCTATTAAGTGTATGGTACTAGAGTATTGATTGTGAGCCCTCGTATGCTTTTGGATTGAAGCCTTCCTTGCTTTGTTTGAGTCTGCCTATTTAGTGTCCAGTTCAGGTCTGTCCAAGACTTGTTGTACAATCTGGTGTCTCATTTCTGGTTTGGTACTTGCTCCATTGCATTATGTTAAGTCTATCTATGTTGATCAGTTGATCAGTTAATCTTGCTAGTTAACAGGCTGTCTGCATTTGCTAATGTATTCAGTTTAGAGTTTTTTTTATATGCCTGTTTTGTTTAGTCTGCCATCCGTTTGCATTCAGACCAATATGCATGCTGCCCATTTGTGTGCAAAGTCTGATTCTGATCATGCCTTTGTCTTTTTTAGATCAAGTCTAGAATATCCTTCTGCTTGCTAATATGTGCGCAACCTGCTTGTCTAATGTGTCTACATTCCTAAAGCATTTCTTTCAATAAATAAAGAAGAAATTTGTAAATTAGAAAGCTTAATTTGTGTATTTTTTGTTATTTTTTTACAGGCTTCTTCGGAGGTATTACACCAGGGGTTATATGGTCTTTTGCTAGTAGAGCTACTTATTTTAGAGTCCACGAAAAAGTGGATTGAGATGTCGCATCCAAACCTTGGTGGTCACTAGGCGTATTTTTTGGCAGGGGCTATTGGTATTTCTTAACTGATATTAGTATGAGTTTGATTTTTTTTTATCGTATTACAGATACTTGTGTTTTTTGTGTTTAAATATTGGGGCTTTGATCTTATTATTGGACATGGATGTTTAACTAAGCTAATCAGATTCTGTACATTGCTTTCAGGGGATACACTTGGTTCTTTCATATATGTTCCATGTTAAGTGATGAAGAAGCAGGTGCAGATTCAAGGGACATAGATATGTTTGTAATTTTTTTATTAATGGACATATGTTCAAATTTGGTTAAGTATATTGATGTGATAATTATTGTTATATTGTTTTTCTTAATGAAACTTTGTGAGGTGTGTTTATTGTGGTCTAAAATATGATTAGGGTCGTGTGTATATATATATATATATATATATATATATATATATATATATATATATATATATATATATATATATATATATAGAGAGAGAGAGAGAGAGAGAGAGAGAGGAATGTATTAATTTTTTTATATTAAGAATTCTAATGAGGCGTTTTTGGAACATACTAATGTGGTTTAGTTGACCGTTACATTTTGAACATGTTATGACATTTCAAACCGCCTCATTTGTACCTGATGGGGCGCTTGAACTTGCATCAATACCACTTATTGAGGGCGTTTCCAAACGCCCCATCAGGGTTGTGTTAAGGCGTTCCAAACGCCCAATCAGGGTTGTGTTAAGGCGTTCCAAATGCCCCATCAGGGTTGTGTCAGGGCGTTTTTGTCTATTGCGACGTCGACAGAAAGGGCGTTCCATGAAAACGCCCCTAGATTGAAAACGCCCCGATAGTTGCTTATATACGGCGTTTTGAAACGCCCTTAAAGGCCATTTTTGGTGCAGTGAAAGTTCTGGTAAAGAGTAGAGAAACCCAGGATAAGGAATAGATCCAAAGAGCGTTTGGGGACTGGCATTTACAGCTGCAAATGTAGTTCCAGTTGATGTTGCGGCTTGAGTATCAACAATCTCTGTGGTTGCCACTGTGACGGTGGTCGCCGGAGGAATGCTAGCAGTAGCTGTGACTGTAGTCACCGGTGGGGCACTTGTCCCAGAACTTGATCCACTCACGACGCTTGTCTCTAGCTCTGCTACCAAGTTTGATTATTCAAGCTTTCAAGTAAACAGCCATGAAATCATAAAGAAAAGCTTTTAAGAAAAGTTCTTGATGGAATTCTGATAATGATCATGACCGTTTTACAACCACAGAGAATATATATGAGAGATATGCCTAGATCTTATCTTGCACACACACCAATGTCTAACAGACCAAGGACACATGTACATATGACTCATCACATAATTAACCACAATTACTATTAATACCCTTTACATTTTCAGAGTTAAACATTCTTGTAATTGCATTGCATGCATAGGCGTCCACATATAACCATGAGGCAACTGCCCCTTAATCCGAAAAAACCCGCTATTATATACATTACATGTGTCATTTGCTCCACCAACCGGCCACACCCCCTTAAAATAATCATTTGTTATGTTAACTTACTACCTCTTAGTTAAGATATGCATCCGTCACTGATTGCATGAACGATTGTTTAGGTTTTTATTTATTAGACAAAAAAATTTTTGTAGGGAATTACGAAAATCATAATAAATATTGTTTTATAATATTGAACTTAGTCAAATATAAAAGAGCATATCTTTATGACATATCAATCACTTAAATTGAAAAATAAAAAGTACATGAATGGATACGTAAAACAATATGCAACGATTAGAACACTAAAATTTTGTAATCTACTGAAATTCTTACTTGCATTCTCTGTTATACATTGCTCGGTTGGAGTGTACTAGAAGATAAATATCATCTTACCTTCTTATACAAATGTCATAAATTTGACTGATCGATATACACGGGGACTTTCCACATAAGAATTTCTTGTAAATTACACCGTTCAAAGTTTACTTATTTTATCCTTTTTCTATATCATTGTACATCATATCTACTTGATGGTGATTTCTCAATACATCAAATATATTTTCCTTGTCTTTTACCTTTTTTTTTTTTTTTTTTTTTTTTTTTTTTTTTTTTTTTTTTTTTTTTTTTTTTTTGGAATGAGTCTTTTACCTATCACTTTTATTACTTTGTTTGTGATTCCCAAACGTTACTATTGCTTTTTAATATTTTCTTGTGATTCTCATAGCCTCTACTATTTAGAGTGAGTGAGATCCTCTCTGTAATTGATGATAGAGTATTTAATCAAATTAAAATACATCCTTATGATTTTTTTAATCTCTTTTGTTTATAAAATACAATACTCAATATATATATATACACACACGCCGTATAAAATTGTTTCATTTTATAAACGGAAAAAACCTGTCAAACCGGATCATTTTCATCCCTACAAAGATCCGCTATAGTATAATACTCTTCATGTTCCTATTTAACTGTCGTACCTGTGAAAAATAAAATTTCTTTTTTATCTGACGTAGTTACATTTTCAAAACAATGTTTATTTATTTTTCTACATCTATCATTATTTATTAATGGGTGTGAGATTGAAAACAACAATGCATTAGTTATATTCAAAAAATATGTTATTGACATTTTGATGTTAACTCAAAACATGCGACAATTAAATAAAAACAAAGAGAGTAGATCTATAGATGTATTATTTTTCTTTTTTAAGGGTAAAGCATACTAGTATATGTATTAGTCTCATCATATTGTCTGATTTCAAAAGCTCCTTTCAATGTGGCTTTGTAAAAATAAATATAAAATAAACAAGTCAGATATTTATCTACACCCCTAAAAAAAAACATTCACAAGGCAAAAGAAGTTACAAACATATATTCATAAGTTTGATCTAAACTTTTTATATTATAATATTATTATGTTATCGGCATTTTATTTCAATGGATTAAAAAAAGAATACGTTTGAATTTCATCGAATCAATAATTGTGTAGAATAACATGTATTATATTCTTTCGGTTTGATATTTATATTAAATAACATGTATCGTTTTCAACTTCATCTTTTTTTAACTTCATCTTCTTTAACACGGTATAAATAAGCTTAAAATAAATTCTCCCCTCTAATAGTAATTTGTTTATTTTGTTGAGGTCTTTGACCATTGGATAAGGAGATTCATGTGAAAGTTGAATTACAATGCGACAAAATTGGTCCGAGACTTGAGAGTGGGTTTTGTAAAGACAAGTTAGAGTACTCGCTATGGCTTAGTCTTCCACACTGTGAAAGGATTTGGTATCACATATTCTCTGCTATAGCTCAATTAAACACATTGCGGTGATACATGGTGTGGGAGGTGAATTAACACATCTACTCTCACATTTCTTTTCTTTAAGTGAGGTAACATGAGTTATAATTTGATGGGTGAGGAAGAAACATATATCATGGTGATGCATCCGGTACACATGGTGTGTAGTGGATGTATCACTACACAATTTTGATCATTCATTTTAATGGGTACACTTTAATCATTGGGGGATTTGATGGTAATGTATGTGCATAATACATGTAATGCCCATATCATTTTCCATATATCATGCAAAAGGACGGGATGGATAATGACAAAATTAAAAGCAAGGGATACGTGATCTTTTATTCTCCAGAATTGTAATAGGTTTTTCTGGAAAATTCTGATGAAGTGGGTCTCAGTTATTTCAATCGCCAGATCTCACGGCGTGTATATAAAACAAAAACTATTTTGTCTTTTTTATATGTGGCACATATCCAACGGTTGAGTCTAATAGAGACTTTATATATAGAAATTACCTGTTTTTCTGCTAAGACATATGTAAAGCATCGAAAGGAATCATCCTTAAATAGGGGGGAAAAAAACACTTGAAAAAATATGATTCAAAAATAATATATTTCAAACTTAAGTAGTTAACATTCGAAAAAAATATGTCCCAAAATAATATTTGTGAGGAATCATAAGCGAGCTGATTTTGGCGGACAGTTTTCTAAATTTAACTTTTGAATTATATTTTCACATATGTTATTCTTTTGGAACACATTATCCGGTACAATGCTAAATGTTTGAAAAAGTATGTCACGATATCGGATATCGTCCGGGTTGTAATTCGAACATAATACAAGTCACTGGACCCAGAGGCGGCTTTACATAGTGCTTTGGGGTGCGGCCGACCTCCTAAAATAAAAACATTATGTACAAATAGTGGAGAATTTTTTTTATAAACGCATATATATATATGTGTGTGTAATTGACCCCCTGTCTTTATCTATTTCTTTATAATTACATGTATAAAATTGAATATCCAAGTATATGTGTGATACGGCGACAAAAAATTGTTAAATTTTTGACCTCCATAGTAAAAATACTACAGCCGCCCCTGACTGGACCTTGTGAAGATGATTTTGATAGGATCAATGTATATCGGGATTCTTAACAAACAAGAGGGATGAATGATTTTTGCCAAACAGATCCACTTTTCAAACTTTCTTTAAAATGATGCCAAGTGTTATGGTCTTTTGGGAAGAATGTAACCGAAAAACTTATTTAATGTAGTTAGTTAATTTATTGCATTGTTTCATTTTTTTTTTATTTCTTTTTTTCGGAAACGAAAAGAGGGGGCGGAGATCGAACCTTGGACCTCTCATTAGGCGAGGGGTAGAGCTCTACAATCTCTTGCACCGCTGAGTATGAGCGCAGCTCATTGCATTGTTTCATTACATTTAACTTATAAGCACTGTGCATATTAACCATCACTCAAATAATTCTATCGACTATCATGCATTTATAATAATCAATGTAAAGTGTAGCTGCTTGACAAAAAAAAAAAGTGTAACTGCAAGTTTTGGCATAAAAAATGGCTTAAACCTCTTTCTTATAAATTTAAATGGTTTAAATATCATTACACTCTTTCTTTATAAGCACTAGAAGATTTTTTTTTTTTTTTCGTTTCATATATTGTCAACGAATTTCATGACTAACATATCCCTAAAGTTTCTTATTTTCGGTGGGAAAAAATACATATCCCGGACTAACATATCCCTACAGATTTTTTATTTTCCATTGGAAAAAACATATCCCTAAAGATGCTGTTAAAATAATAATAATAATAATACGACAAGGTGAAAGCAATAATATCGTTTATTAATTACCACGATTACACAATAAAAATAAAATAAAAGATAACACGTGGATCTCCCTCTAATAAACTGATGTACGTAATTCTAACATAACAGAAACATAGAAAGCATGAATAATTTAATTCATAGACCAACCACCCCTATAATATGATACTATAATAATAAATATAACTCATGTATTATGATAAAGAATTACACATTGTATAATCATACGTTGTATAATTCCTTTAAAATATCTAAAACCAACCAATTCCCATCAACACTGATGCTAAAAACATTGTATAACCGATAATGCCAGGATATTGTGAACTGCCGGAATTTGCCGGGGCTGGCACGGGTGCAAAAGGGTTCACCGGTGAATAAAGAGGTGGTTCAACTGGGACTGGAGCATATAAGGAGCTGGTGACGGTGGAACATGAGGAGCCGGTGACGGTGGAGATATAGTTGGCGGGTTAGACGGTGGAGATATAGCTGGCGGGTTAGTTGGGGGTTGGACTGATCTGGCTACCCGAATGTCAACACGTTGACCGTCTCGGTAGTGGTCGCCGAAGCCGCAAATGAAGTAATAGTGGCCAGGCCTCTTGACGGTGAATGAATCGTAGCCAGAGTTGAGGGTCTTGTATGGAGATGTGGAATTGCATGCGTTGAAATTCTTATTAGTCACATGAACCACGTTGTGGAATTCCTTGTTGTACTCGAGACTCCACTTTCTTGCATCTTTTGTCCCAGTCCGTTACTTTGTCAGAGAGATCAAATAAAAGTTGAGGTCTACCACTGCTCGATCTGCTCCTTGGTTGGATTTGGCCATCTCCTCTCACTTTCATTAAAGCCATAGAAGTAAAGTAACACACGGCATCGGGCACTCGTGACCACGAAGCCGACTTATTATTATGAACGACATCCAAGATCTCCGGTATGCATCCACCCATGTTTATCAATAGTAAACATCTAACATATAATTCATTTTCAAGTAAAAATATACCCCTAGGGTAAGGTCGTAGGGCATAACCTTCAGCTCCTCCATGAATTTGATGAAGAATGGATCAAAGGGCAGCCGAAGTCCGGCAACTAGGTGGTCGTAATGCAACCACAAATAATCCTCAGCCTCTCGACCACAAGTCTGTGACACGTTAAATCGCACCCATACCGACAAACCAATAGTCATCCGAATGTCAAAGCGATCGGCGCCGTGGTATAATCAGCCCGATTTCGGAACTCCTTCCATCGAGCTCCGAGATCGCTATCATAACGCTTTTGTTCCGCCAACTCCATCTAAACCGCGATCGATCTCTTCTTGCGCGGCCTTTTATTTTTCTTCGGGGCCTGGATGTAGCCGTTTTCTTGGACACCGCAGCTTTCTTGGACGCTACAATCCTCTTCGACATCTCCACGGCTTCCTTGATCTCCGCGCTGCGAGTAGCAGCCCTGGGCGTCACCACCCTTTGGATTTTATGAATAAGGTTGTTAATTTTCGTTTGGTCATCATCATCGACCTCACCCCCTGCTGTACCTTCACCAATGAGCTCGACCTCCTCTTCATCCTCCTCAGCGCCTAAGTCAGACTCGACTACGATTGCCTCTCCTTCATCTTCGACAACCTCCTCCTCATCGCTTACATCGACCTCCTCCATGTCGACTTCATCAGAGCCATAGCCAGCCGCAGCATGAACTTCTTCATCAGATTGGGTACGTGATTACAAAGACATTCTGGAAAAGAAACAGGGCGAGGTGGATCAGTCAAATCACCTAGACGTGAAAGTCGGGCCGAGGTGAGCATAATCACACCCCAACACCTCGCCCCTCCATTCTCCCTAACTATCAACCCAGAAAAAACCCCAAACCAAACACTCAAATAAATAATGGCAACAGCCTGGGCGTCTACAATCGATGAATTTCTAGGAAGGGATACAAGCACATCGAAGCATGATGGAATGAATGTACTATTCACAATCAGTGGAACCCTAAATTCTAGCATCATCTCAATCAAGTTCAACCCTTAAACGAAGAGGAAAAGCATAACTGAAATCGAAAAGCAGCAAAATCATACATGAATAGGTGGGAAACGTGAAAGAAGTTGAAAAATACGAGCTTTCACCGGAATCCTCTAGCTTCACTTGTCGGAAACTGCTTATCTCGCCGGAATCCTTTTACCGAAAATTATATCATAGGAGGAAAAAGTGTAAAAGTTAGGGAGAAAGCCCCTATTTATAGATGAGAAAATGAGGGGAAGCGTCGGTTCGAATTCAAAATTCAAACCTAATTATTGCTGGGAACGGTTTTCGGGGTAGCTCAGCCAATCAGAAGAGAGGACGGTTCAGGTCAAACGTCATGTCAATTAATGTAACCGACTTGACGTTTCACGAACCCATACAACCACTCAACTGCTCTGGCCTACGGCCTTAACTCAACAAGGCTTACGGCCTCAGATTATTTTGGCTTACGGCCTCAACTTAAAATGGCTTATGGCCTTCACTCAACATGGCTTACGGCCATCTAAACCCATTCGTTCCACAGAACGGTATCAAAGCCTGTTCGCAACAATGCACAGCACATATCGGTAATTCGCAATGCGATACTAACACTGATTCAAGCCTGATTAACATTATCGGCATGCAAGCCCAATAGTCGATTGTCGGCTCTAAGCTCGTTCGTTATTATGCATAACATACATTAGTAACTTGCAACACAATGTCACATCGATTTAAGCCCGATGATAGTCATTATCGGCGTCTCTCATCACAAACGACAACATTAGGTGCGGTTCTCTACCACTTCTTTGAGCTCTACTCTCCGCCTCCACGGGCACGCCGGGCACAAAGTAGGGGGCCATTGATATACCCGAACCGGATTAGGGCCCTGTTCATCCAGATTGGGCCTATCTCATAGCCCAATAACAGATCTTGGGCCTTGATGTATTATTTTTATATGATTAAATATACGTTATATTATTATGTTTTATCAACGAATTCTATATAAAATATATGAAATTATGATATAAAATGTTAATCTTTATAATTTAGAGTATTTAGTAATAATAATAATAAAAGTTGTAATTTTGTACCGATTTTAGTAAATCGGAGTGTAAATGTCGGTTATGTGGGTATTTGTGGTATTTTATTGCAGATTTATAAACCAAGACCCGAGAATCGACATATTGAAGTTTAATCATATCTCCGGAATGATTTAGAGAGTGCCACAAGTTTAAATGGTCAATTGAAAAGCTTAAGTGGATAAGTGGCCAACCAATCTGGATAAGTAATAATTGAGAAATGTCTTCGACAAACGAATGGCTCATCAAAATGATATTTTCGGAAAAGTGTTCTTTCACGAAAGTTGTAGATTTTTCCGAGAGTTTTCCAATGCAATTATGAAGATTGGAGGTCTACAACTTAAAGCGGATGATCAAGTGGCTAATCGATTTGGATTAATAAAAATCCCGTAAAAGCTTCGGAGGAACACGAGGTTATCAAGAAAGCGTTATCGGAGAAGAGTCCTTCATGAAAGTTGTAGAGTTTCTCGAGATCTTAATTTTGGCATTTCGTTTGCAATTTTGGAGGTCCAGAACTCGAGATATGAATTTTAGAAGTTTAATAATTATATATATAAATAAATATCTCCAACGCACATTCTTTGGAATGATCAAGTTAGTGGGGATCATAATTAGTCGGACCGAGCCGGCCTAATACCGGACAGTCCGGCCTTTGCCACTTTGCCTATATATAGAAGCTCATCGAGAGAACAGAGGAGTGTACCAAATATATATAAACCATATCATATATATATTCTCTCTCCTCTCTTTTTTCTTTTCTTTTTTATTTTGTAGTTTGTAAATAAGGCCTTACGCCAGTAATAATGTAGTTTTAGTGTCGTTATAATGCTCGGGAAAATCTCGGAAGTCGGTTTTGCTAAAGAAGTTGTAATGTCCGGAAGATACGATTTCTGAATCAACTGCCGTATTCGGGTAACTTTTCTTAAGTATTTATGTTTGTTTTTATATTTTTCGTTGTTATAATGTTTTTAGGCTAAATATAATACTGGCCAAAACTATGTAATCGGTTTTATTTCGATCTTTTCATTAAAGAAATGTTGTTAAGTTAAAATGACTAAAATTGAGTTAATTGAATCTTTTTCTATTTTGATCGTATTCGTATTAACATATTTAATAGATCTGAGGAATTCATAATCTAATTATGAATTGACGCCTCGTAATCAGGATATGAAATAAAAGATAGAAAAACCGGAGGGTAAAATTGGCCGTGTGAACAACGTGATAACGGAATCCGATTTCCTACCCGGGGGTAAATTTGTTTTGGGAGAAATGAATTTTATTATAATTTGTACTCGAGATCGTAATAATGTTAAATCATCAGTTTAATTGAAACTTAAACCGGAAAGTTAAATCGTCCGGCCTTGACAACCGGAGCCTTTAAAATAAAATTGACCGTTTGACGAACGGAATGACTCCTTTTTATCTAAAGGTAGATTTGTACTCGGGACCTGTTCAGATTAATTCGTTTACCATGTAATGATTGTGGACCTTGGGTGATGCAATGGACATATGACAATTTCATACGCTCGTGTGAGGAGGAATTGTTTACCTCAGGAGTGCACCGTTTCACTTACTCAAATGGACCTAAAATAAAAGGAGAGATCGAACACATTTCAATTAATCGAAAAGATCGTATAAACCAATTATATAAGTTTTGGTGATTCTCTAAAATATACATTTAATATATTGGTATCTATATATTTATATACTTTGCAATTTATGTACATCTATATATATTTATATATCTATATATATTATATTAGAATAACTTTTAAATTACGTATTTATTTTATGTTGATTAGAATAGTAGTGATCGTATGTTATAAAATTGCGATTTAGATCGAGTCAATAATAGCTCTTTGGTGTTTAACCACACGTAAAAGAAATTACCAAGTTCCTGTGGATACGATACTCGACTCACCATACTAGCACCACAATTTGACCCGGCACATGCTGCCGGTTAGAATCGTTTAACCCAGAGCGTCATGCCGATTTACGGCGCCGTTCTCAGGGATAGGTTTAGGCGGTAATCAGCTTTTTGGCGCCGTTGCCGGGGAACGTCGCTAATTTCTTTTTATGTGTCTATGGTTACTACTTGTATTAGCTTAAAATTCTCGAGAATAAGTCAACACTTTTCTTATCTCATTTCTATTTTATTTTTCGTTGGTTGTTACCTTTTAGGAAAATTACCAATTTTTACTACTATCAATTTCGTGTTATTTTCTATTTTCGTTAGTTGATGACCAGAAGTGGTAAGACCCCTCTCATTCCTTATAAGCCTGACATAAACACTTACGAAAGGCAGTTAAGAATAGAGAATGTATTTATCATACTAGTGGAAATCGACCAAGAATCATCTTCAAGCAAATACGAGAATGGTGAAATCGGTGATGAAACACACGAACAAGAAGTGGAACATGCTCAAGGGCATGGACAAAACCCATTAACCCTAATAATAATAATAATAATAATAATAGAAATAATCAAAATCGGAACCGAGAATAATCGTAATAATCCACCAAACCCGAGACCTATCTCGTGATCAAACCGTAGAAGAAACCGGACTAATAATCCCATACTTTTACCTAATGAAGGAGCGAATAATTTGAAATTAAGTCTCATCTTTTTGGTTTAATTGACGCAAGAGCCCAATTCTAGGAGAGGATGATGAAGATCCACATCATCATCTCTATCTTTTTGAAGAAGCGTGCAATACTGACCAAAAGTCAAGGTGCTCATAAGGAATTAACGAGAATGACTATGTTTCCTTTTTCTTTAAAAGGACGAGGCCGAGATTGGTTTATGTCTCTTCCACATCATTCACTTACTAGTTGGGAGGAGATTCAAATGAATTTCAAACAATATTTCACTCTGGACGAAATTTGGAATTAAAAGTCGAGGTTGCTAACTTTAGACAAGGATCTCGAGGAAACTCTTGGGAATGCGTGGGAAAGGTTTAAAAATTGTTAAGAGCGTGTCCCGATCATGGTTATTCCTTAGATATGCAAATTCAACTCTTACGTCGTAAATTGAGAAAAGACTCACGTGCAGTGGATGTAGATCATGCATGTGGTGGTTCGTTAATGATGAGTGAAGCTCAAGCGATTTACGATGCTATAGAAAAGATTTCCAAAAATAACGAATGTGGAAAACGGTTCTAGCACCGGAAAAGTAGCTTTTTGCAGGAGAATGTACGTCTAATACGGAAGTTCTAGCACACTTGGAGAATTTGAGTAGGAAATTTGATGGTTTACAAAGAATAAGAACCAAAATTCAGAAAATAGTACACCAAATGAATATTCAAATCATGATAATGTGGCATTAGGGAGTGAAGAACCAACAGGATATTCAAGAGAGGAGGTGAGTTTTCTTCAAAGAAGATAGGAATTTGAACAATGCATACTCAAACTCGTTTAATGCTATTAGAAGAGATCATCCTACTTATCGATGGTCTGAAAACCCTAGTAAGCCAGGACAACCGCCATATCCAGTCCCATATAGAAATAATAACCAAGTTCATCAAGAAAATACATCTAATCGAATTTACAATCATTACCAAGATCCTATCCTCAACATACCACTCAAAGTATACCAAGTAACTCGAGTTCAACTCAACTGCAGAAGGAGTTGAAAAATGGGAAAAACTAATGAAAAATATGATGGGTGTAGTATCTACTCAAGCTAAGAATATGGAAACAATGATGACTTCTATTGGTTCATCACTAAAGATATGAGTACAATAAAAACATCTATGAGTGGACATGATACCGGAATGAGAACAATAGAAGCCTCGTTGAGGAATATGGAAGATCATTTGAGTAGGGAAGGTGAACGTAACAACAGAGAGACCCCAGGAGGATTACCAAGCAACAACGATGCGAAACCCAAGAGAGGTAAATGTTGTAATTACGAGAAGTAGGAAGCTCGGTGGAAGCAATGGAGTAGAAAACTTTGGGAATAATGAAGTAGAAAATGATTTAGATGGAAAGAATTATGAAACTAAAGATAAAGATGAATTCATCGCGAGGAAGAAGAAATTATAGATAATTTCTTGAAAAGGAATAAGTTTGGGACCGAAAATGAAGGTGAAAATTGGGTAAAAATCCCTAGGATTTTGAAAGACCCTATGGATAAAGATTTAAGGAATTTATTCAAAGAACATGTTAGAATAAATGAGAAGCAGGAAGAACGAAAAAATCAAGTAGAGATTGATTCAGGGGAACAATTTAAAGGAAAAATTCAAGAACTCGAAACATGGCGACTAAGTAATACTCAAAGGTTTAAGGAAAAGGAAAGAGAAATTGACTAAGGAGCCAAAGGTTATAGATTTAGAATCTTTACCTTACCCTCCTAAAGATCAAATCAAAAAGGCAAAAGCGATAAGAAGTATGCTCGTTTCCTTGATACTTTTCGTCATCTTCATGTTAATATCCACATTATTGAAGCTCTGATTAATATACTGCCTATGGAAAGTTTCGAAAGAAATACTATCAAATAAGAAAAATTAGAGGAATATGAGAATATATGCCTAAATGAAGAATGTTCTGCAATTCTGCAGCATAAGTTACCACCTAAACTGAAAGATCCCGGAAGTTTTACGATTCCATGTGAAATTGGAGGATTTCTTTTTAAGAAAGTCTTATGTGATCTTGGAGCTAGTATAAATCTCATGTCTTATGAGGATTATAAAAAGCTAGGCATAGGAAAGCTTACTAAGACTGAAATGACTCTGCAAATGGCAGATAGATCGATTAAGTACCCTAAAGGAATGGTTAAGGATGTACTGGTTAAAGTAGACAAATTCTATTTTCCAGTAGATTTTGTAGTTATGGAAATGGAAGAAGGATATTCAGCGCCTCTTATTCTAGGTCGTCCATTTCTAGCTACTGGGAAGAACTTTAATCGATGTTCATAAAGGAGAGTTAATTTTGAGAGTCAATGAAGAGGAAGTTGCTTTCAATATTTTCAAAGCTATGAACCATCCATATACATCACCAGGATCATGTTCTTTTATAGAAGATATTCATTACATTTATGATAATCACTACCAACTTTTGAAGACAGATTAGAAGAATGCTTAACTCGTCTATCTATAAAGAAGATGAGGAAGACATTGAAATGAAAGAGATAATCCTTTCTCTAGATAAAGGAAGCTTTACTTTTAAGCCACCATGGCATAAGTATTTGGAGTTAGAACTAGAAGGACCAATTCTTAAATCGTCAATAGAAGATCCATGAAGAACTGGAATTGAAACCGTTACCTTTAAATCGAAATATGCTTTTCTAGAAAGCGATAATCTATTACCGATTATTATTTCATCAACTTTAAGCGAAAGCGACAAGAAGATCAATTAATAAGAATGTTAAGAAAGCATAAGAAAGCTTTTGGATGGACAGTTGCCGATATTCGAGGTATTAGCCCGGAGATTTGTGTTCATAAGATAATTTTGAAAGAAGATGCTAAACCTTGTATTCAACCGCAACGCCGCCTCAACCCGAATTTACAGTTAATCGTTAAGAAAGAGGTCATTAAGCTATTAGAAATGGGAATAATCTTTCCTATATCAGATAGTGAATGGGTGAGTCCAACTCAAGTTGTACCAAAGAAAGGAGGTTTCACAGTGAAAGAGAATGATAAGAATGAATGGATTCCAACAAGGGAAATTACAGGTTATCGAATGTGCATTGACTTTAGAAAACTAAATGATCATACTAAGAAAGATCATCATCCGCTTCCATTCATAGTTCAAATGTTGGAACGTTTAAGTGGTCATAAGTATTACTGTTTCTTAGATGGTTATTCAGGTTATTTACAGATTTTCATTGCAGCAGGAGATAGGGAAAAGACTACTTTCACTTGTCCTTATGGAACTTTTGCGTATAAAAGAATGCCGTTTGGTTTATGTAATGCTCCTGCTACGTTTCAAAGATGTATGATGTCTATATTTTCTGATATGGTTGAGAAATTCTTAGAAATTTTTATGGACGACTTTAGTGTTTATGGAGATTCTTTTGGTAAATGTTTGTCGCACTTAGAAAGAGTTTTACAACGTTGTGAGGATACCAATTTAGTTCTAAACTGGGAAAAATGTCATTTGATGGTATCAGAAGGAATTGTTCTAGGTCATAGAATCTCTGAAATAGGAATTGAAGTTGATAAAGCTAAAGTCGAGGTGATTGAAAAATTACCGCCACCAGTTAATCTAAGGACTCTAAGAGGATTTCTTGGACATGCAGGATTTTATAGGAGATTTATTGCAGATTTTTCAAAGATAGCAAAGCCTCTAAGTCATTTACTTGAAAAAGAAGTACCTTTTAACTTTGATAGTAAATGTATGGAAGCATTTAAGACCCTGAAAGCGAAGTTGATTACTGCACCAGTATTGGTAGCACCAGACTGGAATTTACCTTTTGAAATTATGTGTGATGCTAGTGATTTAGCTGTAGGAGCTGTTTTAGGTCAAAGGTATAACAAAATTCTCAAAGCTATTTACTATGCATCCCATACATTAAACGCATGGCTAAACTTAATTATGCAACTACTGAGAAAAAGAAGCTGTTATTGTAATTTTTGCCTTAGATAAGTTTAAATCGTATATTGTTGGTTCTAAGGTAATAGTCTACCACAGACCATTCACTCAAGTATTTCTTGAGTAAGAAGGATGCGAAACCACGTCTTCTTAGATGGATTCTCTACTTCAAGAATTTGATATTGAAATTAAAGATAAAAAGGAAGTGAAAATGTAGTAGTGAGATCATCTAAGTAGAATGGAGGGCGAGGAAGAAATAGGGAATGAAATTAAAGATTCATTTCACGATGAACAACTATTTAGAATAGATACTCCTTCAACCATGCAATTATTAAAAATAGAATTCCTTCTAAGGAAATATCACCTTGGTTTGGAGATATCATTAATTACTTAACTGTGATTATATTCCGTCTCATTGGACTTGGCTTGAGAGAAAAGAAATTCTTTTACGACTTAAAATTTTATTCTTGGGAGGAACCGGACCTTTTCCGTAAATGTTCGGATGGGATAATCGAGAAAATGTGTGCCGATAATGAAATTTTAAGTATTTTATCGTTTTGTCATGATCGTGAGACAGGAGGTCATCATGGAGGATGGAAAAGCGCTTTTAAAGTTTTACAATGTGGTTTTATTGGCCTACACTATATAAAGATGCTTATAAATATGTTAATTCTTGTGAATCTTGTCAAAAATGGGGAAATGTATCTAAAAACATGAAATGCCTATGCAACCTATTTTAGAATGTGAGTTATTTGATGTTTGGGGTATAGATTTCATGGGACCTTTTCTATATCGTTTGGAAAAAGATTTATTCTTGTAATGGTAGATTATGTTTCAAAATGGGTAGAAAGTGAAGCTCTTCCCACTAATGATACCAAGGTTGTCATACGATTCCTTAAAAGAACATATTCACTAGATATGGCATTCGAGGCGATCATTAGCGATAGAGGTTCACACTTTTGTAATAGACCATTTACTAAGTTAGTTGAGAAATATGGTGTAACACATAAACTAGAACGCCTATCATCCATAAACCGGTGGTCGAGTAGAGGTGTCAAATAGAGAGATTAAAAGAATCGTAGAAAAAGCAGTTGATTCAAATCGTAAAAGCGGGCAATTAAGTTAGATGATGCGTTATGGGCGTCTGAGCGACTTTTAAAACACCAATTGGTTGTTCTCCTATAAGCTAGTCTTTGGTAAGTCATGTCATCTCCCAGGTTGAGTTAGAACACCGAGCCTTTACGGGCTATTAGATTTCTAAATTCGATCCTAAGGGTGTCGGTGATCATATATTGCTTCAATTGATGAGAACTAGAAGAATTTCGTCTCGATTCTTATGAAAACGCTCGAATCTACAAGAACGCATGAAGTCTTTCCATGATAAGAGAATCTTTAGCGTGAGTTCCATGTAGGTGATCGAGTGCTTTTGTACAATTCACGTTTAAAGTTGTTTCGGAGTAAGCTTAAATCAAGATGGGACAGTCCATTTAAAGTAACACGGGTTTACAAAGCTGAGTGTTGGACTAAGCGATGGAAATACAACTTTTATAGCCAATGGACACAGAGTAAAATTATTTGTGGAGGAGAAGGAATCACCTGAAAGAAGAAATAATGCTCTTGATTGATCCCCGACAAATTGAAAAGCAGAGGAAAAATGAAAAGCAAAAAAGCAGAGAGCTGGGGAATTAGCCGAATACCGGTGCTATCTATCTTTACTTTATTTTTGTGTATTTTTATGTTTAAACTCTTTTCGTCTTTTACCGGATAGGACGTAAAAGAAGCTGGATGTCTTTTAGATAGAATAGGAGTTTTTATTTTACTTTTGAAATTAGGCCTTGATAAAGATGTCGCGTTTTATAGAAGCTTTAGTTTTGAACAAAACAAGAAATTGTTGAGAGAGATCAGATTGAGAGAAGTATGTAATGGAACATCAAGAAGTGCGATAAAAAGAAGGGCAAAATTTCTAATGAGATCTGAGAATCTGTGGAAAAAGTGAACATCTTTGGACGCTGTGGGAAAAACACAACCAAATCCCAGGATGAGTGTTTGAATATTGTTAGGAAGGAGCGATTAGGTGGTTATCCGAAAATCGATGGAATTCCGAGAGATAATTCAAATGCCTCGTTTTTAGGAGTTAGGTTGATTGAAGCGTTATATCGAACTTTGGAAGATTTAGAAATCGAAGAATCATGAACCCTTAAGTTTGAGTCCTTTATTTTATTTTATAAAATTTTAGCATAACTACGAGAATTTTATAATTGGATCTTTATGAAAATTTGAGGAGTTTTATAAAAGTTTTATAAAAGTTATTTTTTTAGTTTTAATTTAAAGCGTTTTATAAGAGTTGATATAAATTTATTAAATTTTTATAAGCTTTTTATTAAAGTGTTATAAAGATTTTATTAAATTTTTAGAAATTGTTATAAAATTATAAAAGTTCCTTCAAATTTTATTTTAAGAAAATTTTATAAACTTACTTTTAAGACTTTAATTAAGTTTTATTAGAATTTGTATAAGTTTTATTCAAAAATCATAAAAAAATCGAAAAAATAGAAAATTTTGTTCACGGACCGATCCGGCCTTAATACCGGACCGATCCGGGGTCGAAAATCATAAAAAAGACGGGGACCTCTTTTTCCACTTCTTCTTCCCTAATTCTTCCAACAGCCGCACCCCACATACCCAAACCCCACCACTCGAATTTTTTTCAATTCTTCCACAAAAATTCACCTCTCACACTACCACTACTTGATTTCTTCCTCTTTTCATCTCTTCTCTTCTACACAAATTTGAAAAATTCAAAAAGGAACAAAAACAAGCTCCATTCATTCCGGCGACTTTAGCACTTTTCCGGCCTACTTTTCAACGTTTTCTACACTATAAGGTATAATCTAGTTTATTTAGTTGTCAATTTGGTATTTTTCATAATTTTTAGATTAATTTCAACTGTTTTGATTTTTGAGTGTGTTGTGACATTTTATTTTTTGTTGTTTTGTTGTTGCTTTTGTTGTTAATTGGCATTACCAATATCGTAGAATGGCTGAGTCGAGTACTAGAGTCTCTAAAAAGAGAAAATCAAAAATTCCAATTTCAACTCCTGTCGTAGGCACAGTAATTTTATCACCTGAGGAGGAAGTCGTAAGTTTTGAAACAACCGCATCACCTGAGGCTAAGAAAGCATATAAGAAAATTTATAGTAAGTGTGATGTTCTGGTTGAAAAAGGATTAGATTTGGATGACTTAGGTGATGAAGTCAAGAATATCTTTAGAAGGCGTCGGTGGTTAGATTTAGCGACCCGAGGAAGGAAGGGAGATTAACACGACTATAGTAGTTGAGTTTTATTCGGTTTTATCTACTTTGTCAGAAGAAACGACTTACTCGGTCGGGAGGCTGTACTTTACGAGCCGAGAAATATTCCTTTTAACCCCTGCCATCATTAATGCAATCTTAGGAGTTGAGGTTTTTCCTGATGAGGAGGATTACAGGTAGTTTATAATTTAGATGATCCTGCTAGTTTTGAGCAGATCGCCTGAGAGCCCAGATTGCTTTTGACCCGACCGCGGTGTGGGTTGAAAATCGGTTTAATTACGGAAGCTGCTTTTAGAGGTTTGAGGGCAATTAAAAGATTTATTAGCCATAATCTCTATCCTTCTAGTAAACATCTTTGCTTTTGGAAAGGAAGATGTTTGTATTGCCAGGCAATGGTAAATGATGTTAGAGTGGATGTTGGAAAGGTCATGTTTAAAAGAATTTTTGAGAGTATTGTCATCGCGGACTCAGGAGTCATCTATACTTCCCTTGTTTTATTTCGATTTATGTCGTAGGTTGGGAGTACCATTCGCCTAATGACAAGTTATCTCTGGTGATGGGAATCTGATTGACCTAGTTTGACTAGTCTTCCGGATGGTAGTATTAGCTTTTTGCTTAGAAGACGTCAAACTCGGCCCGACTTCCACCGATTTTACATCTTCTTCTTTTCCATCTTTTTCTAGTCACCTCAACAAACTCCTTTCTCCAACACTATCACATATGACATGTTTCAATCTTTAGTGATGAGATGTTGCACGTGGTCAAGCCAATGTGGCTTTATTATTTGAGAAGTACTAAGCGGTGGTGTGATGATATTCGTAGAGGTTTAAGAAGGAACGAGCGGTTGCTTCAGTAATCCTACTTTTGATGATCCCGCCTATCCACCTTGTCGATGCACCGCTTCTTATACCTTACTACGATGGGAAACACCTATTCCACCACCGTCGAGCTTTCATCCATCGTCATATCCTTTTGGAAGCCAATCTAGTGGGACGGTGTATTTTCGACAGTGTTCGAGAGACCGGCGATGTCGAGTTGGGAGGATTCGCGAGTTTGCACATGTCACGATCGGCATGAGTTCGATGGGTCTTGATAGTTCGATCAGGACCACGACTACGATTCGAGGCATCGCCTTCCGATCGTTTCGAGTTCGAGTTTTCAAGTTGATCCGGAGGAAGACTATGATGAAGATTGAATTTTAATGATTGATTAAACATGTTTACTACACATTTCATTGCATTCGACTTTTGTCATTTTACTATTTGTTTGTTTTCATTTTTCGTTTAGTTTGATTTTATCGATCGTTTATAAAAATTTAGTTTGTATTTTAATTCGGTTTCATTTTCATAAAACTATAAAAACCCAAAAATAATTTTTGTATTAAGTCGTTTTGAAAAATATAATGTGTCGTTTTATCCGTTCAGTAACAAAATCAATTAAAATCAAGTTGCTTTAAAGGATCACCAAATTTTCACCGTGAAGTAAAAAACAAAACTCAAGTTGTCTTTTACCTCTGTCCCCTCGGTAAAAAGTAGGATGAGGCCGGACCGAGCGGCATTTTCCCGGACCGGGCCGTGAAGAACACAAGGCTGAGTCATTCTTGAGTCCGTCTAATGCACACACGTAAGTTTTTATTTTTTTTTCTATATAAGGAAGTAAAGGATAGGCAAACAATTGCTCATCTTTTCAGTGTCTTCAACTTTCCTTCTTTTATTTTTTATCAGTTTTAAAAATGTCGAACCACTCCTCACCGTCGGTTAATTCTTAAGAGCCTGATACACGGATCATCCGAATCTCAAGCTTCTAACGAGAATACCATTCTACACAATCGTTTTGCAAATTCTCCAATCCTATTGGAGAAAGGTTTAAATTTAGATAAGCTTGATCGGTGGGAAAACTATGATCCGTAGTTGTGGTTGGAAGAAATTTGTGAGTACACCACGAGGCGAGTTAATATTACGGTTGTAAGGGAATTTTACTCGGCCCTACTTTCAACGTTCGCGATAGAGTCTACACAAATCGTTATGGTAAGAGGAGTGGTTGTTCCTCTCTTCATCTATTATAAATCAACTCTTTGAAATACCACCGATTCACGATGCAAAGACTTTGAAATAAAATGGGGACTAGATAATGCATATAATCATTTGAATAAAGTACACGAGTCTTTCCAATGTCTGTTTCGCTTTTTGATACAAATCACGACATGTCAACACGAGCTTTACTTCCACATCTAAAGCGTGGAAGCATTTTATAAATTCTAGAGTTTATCCCACTGGGATTTTGCTAGCCTTTACGAAGAAGAAATGCTTACGCTTTCATGCATTGGCATTTGGTGAATTTGTTGGTAGGGTATGTTGATTCGAGAGAAATGTGTCGGACTTTGCAATAGCGAGGAGGTAGTAGGGAAACCTATGCCTAATTCATGGATGATCTCGCGTTTGTGTATTCTTATTAATGGAGTGGAAGAGTTGGAGACGGATGAGATTTTTCCGTCTCAGAGAGAGTCGGTTTGGTTTGCTACCGGTTGATACACCGGGTTGTTAAATCTACTATATAGAGAGTTGGTTGTTGGTGTTATTTAAGTTTGAATAAATTAAATTAAATTAAGTTTGAAGTTAATTTAGTTAAGTTAAGTTTTTCTTTTCAGTTTATAATAATGTATCTTGTTTAATATATATGTCTTAGTTTTTTAAGTTGTTTGTTTTTATTTAATGATATAATTAGTATACGCTAAAATAAAATCGAGAAAAATAACGTTAATAGATAATTTTAATTTTATTTTGAACCTACTTTTTACTACTTATTGAACATCGGACGATGCCACTTAAGTAAGTGGGAGTAGAGTTAGGTTAGAAAATTCATTAAAATTTTAGAAAAATAGTCAAAAATAATAATTATATTATATGTCTAATTTAGATTTTAATAAGATTTTAAGTTTATATAATTAAGTAATTAATATTAGATATTGTTTTATAAAATTATATAAGTATGTTGATATTTATAAGTAAAATTTTAGAATCATTTTCAATCACGAATTATGAGTTTGGAATTGAATTAAGTTTATTGATTTTGGCACCACAAAATTTAACTATAGCCAAATAACTCTACCTCAAATTTGAGATTAGAGTGATCAAGACCTCACCGAAATTGTCAATTGTGATTAAATAACCGAGCTTTAGCTATTTTGGTCTACATTTCCTTGAAATACCACAAGTTTCAGACGTCACTTATAAAAGAGATGGAGACATAAAAGCTAAATTTTGGTATATCTTTGAGATTGGAAAGATTAGATAAATAGTAGTATATTCGATCTTACCTCATGACACTTGCAACATAGCCGATTTTGGTAATAAGTTCGGATATATTAATATTCTATAAAAGAATTAAGAACGAAGCACCATATTTACAATGTAATTAATCAAATATCGGTATCTTCCTTATCTCGTGATTAACAACTTAAAAATAAAAATAACAAATCGGTTGTAGCTACCAATGATTGGAGTGAGTAGGGTATTATCGCGAAATGTCATATATCACTATGAGGTAGAAATTGAGCGAGAAAACCGAGAAACCGAAAACCAAACCGATCCAAACCGATCCAAACCAATTTGACCTAAACCGATACAAACCGAATTTTTTGGTTTGGTTTCAAACCGAACGAAATGTATTGGTTTGGTTTCGTTTTTTTATTTTAAACCAATCCAAACCGAAACCCGAACCGATTATATATATATATATATATATATATATATATATATATATATATATATATATATCATATATTATATTATATATTATATTATATTTTAAACCAATCCAAACCGATCTTATTTTTTGGTTTTATGATATATGCAAACCGAACCGAACCCCAAACCGAACAACCATTTAATAGATAAAGCTGGTTCAAACGAACCCAAACCGAACCCAAACTGAATTGGTTCAAACCGAACCATTGGTTTTCCAAGTGATTCGGTTCGGTTTGGGGATGAAATTCTGACCCAAACCGACCAAACTATAGGCAAAAAACCGAACCGAACCGACCCAAACGGACCAAGCTCAAATTTTACTATGAGGTAAGTAAGCTCCGATTGCTCGATGATAGTAGTCAAATTAGGGTATTATCACGAAATGTCCTATTCTTTGGGAATGAGGCACAAGATAAAATGAAAGAGGAAAAGTTGAATCATAAGATCTCAGGAATTATTACAAGTTTAAGGAAACCGGACTTGTAATTTTCGATCGAAAGAGTAGTACTCGATCAATCTTGATGAAGCAATGCACTGTAAGTTTGATTTTCTACACACACTCACGCTTTTAGTTCTTAATCTAAAAAAAAAAAAAAAAAAAAAGAAGAGAAAATCAGAAAAAAGATGCTATTAAATCGAGATTATGTTTTTTCCAAAAATATAAAGATGTAAGACGTCATGACTGCTCTTTTCTCTTTTTGATTTCCTTTTTTCCGATTAACCAACATCTTGAACTTTTAAGCCATTTTTGTCAACTACTTTACCGAGGGTTTCGATTCCGAGAATTTCATAATAGTTGCGATTAAAAATAATTACGAAATTTTATTTATACTTCTTAAGTATTACATATATAATTTTATCTAAATAATATTTAATGTTTAAGTTATTTTGATTATATACTCTTTTTGCTTTTCTTAAGATTTTAAATTAAGATAGATAATATATTTATAATATTGACAATATACAATATAATCTGAAAATTATACTATCTTTTATTATCAGCTTATTTTTGCTTGAGGGACGATCAAAAGTTTAAGTGGGAAGTAATTTGATGTATTATTTTTATATGATTAAATATACGTTATATTATTATGTTTTATCAACGAATTCTATATAAAATATATGAAATTATGATATAAAATGTTAATCTTTATAATTTAGAGTATTTAGTAATAATAATAATAAAAGTTGTAATTTTTGTACCGATTTTAGTAAATCGGATTGTAAATGTCGATTTATGTGGGTATTTGTGGTATTTTATTGCGATTTATAAACCAAGACCCGAGAATCGACATATTGAAGTTTAATCATATCTCTGGAATGATTTAGAGAGTGCCACAAGTTTAAATGGTCAATTGAAAGCTTAAGTGGATAAGTGGCCAACCAATCTGGATAAGTAATAATTGAGAAATGTCTTCGACAAACGAATGGCTCATCAAAATGATATTTTCAGAAAAAGTGTTCTTCACGAAAGTTGTAGATTTTTCCAAGAGTTTTCCAATGCAATTATGAAGATTGGAGGTCTACAACTTAAACAGTGATCAAGTGGCTAATCGATTTGGATTAATAAAAATCCCGTAAAAGCTTCGGAGGAACACGAGGTTATCAAGAAAGCATTATCTGGAGAAGAGTCCTTCATGAAAGTTGTAGAGTTTCGAGATCTTAATTTTGGCATTTCGTTTGTAATTTTGGAGGTCCAGAACTCGAGATATGAATTTTAGAAGTTTAATAATTATATATATAAATAAATATCTCCAACGCATACATTTGGAATGATCAAGTTAGTGGGGATCATAATTAGTCCGGACCGAGCCGCCTAATACCGGACCGGTCCGGCCTTTGCCACTTTGCCTATATATAGAAGCTCATCAGAGAACAGAGGAGTGTACCAAATATATATAAACCATATCATATATATATTCTCCTCTCCTCTCTTTTTCTTTTCTTTTTTATTTTGTAGTTTGTAAATAATGCCTTACGCCGTAATAATGTAGTTTTAGTGTCGTTATAATGCTAAGGAAAATCTCGGAAGTCGGTTTTGCTAAAGAAGTTGTAATGTCCGGAAGATACGATTTTGAATCATTTCCAAGTATTCGGGTAACTTTTCTTAAGTATTTATGTTTGTTTTTATATTTTTCGTTGTTATAATGTTTTTAAGCTAAATATAATATTGGCCAAAACTATGTAATCGGTTTTATTTCGATCGTTTCATTAAAGAAATGTTGTTAAGTTAAAATGACTAAAATTGAGTTAATTGAATCTTTTTCTATTTTGATCGTATTCAGTATTAACATATTTAATAGATCGAGGAATTCATAATCTAATTATGAATTGACGCCGTAATCGTCAGGATATGAAATAAAAGATAGAAAAACCGGAGGGTAAAATTGGCCGTGTGAACAACGTGATAACGGAATCCGATTTCTACCGGGGTAAATTTGTTTTGGGAGAAATGAATTTTATTATAATTTGTACTCGAGATCGTAATAATGTTAAATCATCGTTTAATTGAAACTTAAACCGGAAAGTTAAATCGTCCGCCTTGACAACCGGAGCCTTTAAAATAAAATTGACCGTTTGTGAGCGGAATGACTCCTTTTATCTAAAGGTAGATTTGTACTGGGACTGTTCAGATTAATTCGTTTAGAATAATGATTGTGGACCTTGGGTGATGCAATGGACATATGACAATTTCATACGCTCGTGTGAGGAGGAATTGTTTACCTCGAGAGTGCACCGTTTCACTTACTCAAATGGACCTAAAATAAAAGGAGAGATCGAACACATTTCAATTAATCGAAAGATCGTATAAACCAATTATATAAGTTTTGGCCATTTCTCTAAAATATCTGTTTAATATATTGGTATCTATATATTTATATACTTTGCAATTTATGTACATCTATATATATTTATATATCTATATATATTATATTAGAATAACTTTTAAATTACGTATTTATTTTATGTTGATTAGAATAGTAGTGATCTGTGTTATAAAATTGCGATTTAGATCGAGTCAATAATAGCTCTTTGGTGTTTAACCACACGTAAAAGAAATTACCAAGTTCCTCGTGGATACGATACGATACTCGACTCACCATACTAGCACCACAATTTGACCCGGTACATCGTCGGTTAGAATCGTTTAACCCAGAACGCGTCTGCCGATTTCTCGGCGCCGTTCTCAGGGATAGGTTTAGGCGGTAATCAGGCCTCCATCCTCTTAGTTTGCAATCCATAAGCCGGACCCAGTCTGCAATTCATAAGCCGGATCCTGTCTGCTGATCGTAAGCCGGATCAAGTTCCTATCCGATATCTCGGTCACAAAGTAGAACCTCCCATACTATCGGTGACATCAAGACAAGAAAGATACGAGTCCGGCATACATATGAGTCCGCTACCCGCCATACTTATCCGAGATATTGGCCGGTCCACTTGTATTTATTTGTATGATTATCCTTAAATATATCTCTTAATGTCTTGTCATGAATAGTCTCGACCGACTTAGTTTATGCCTATATATACGAGATCACAATGTAATAAGAAGGGATCCAAGAGCTAATATACATAGAGCTAATCTGTCAATTTATCGACTCACCTGTGTTTCCTCTCATAAGCATTAGTCCGGCAGCCTTGTTCTTGATAGCCACCACCTTCTCTCTGGAGAAATCACTCATACACATGACCTTATATATTCTCTATATATCATTATATCATGAAATACGGTATTCCCTGCAATATCACTTATATATATATGTGGGTATTGCGTGGGTAATTTTTTTTTAATCAATGACGGTTATTCTTGGCGGATACCGAAAACCCACGAATTTATGTGGTGTGCTATGCAAATCCTACCGAAGCATAAATTTGAAAACATTATTTACAGAGCATACTACACAAATATTATGCTTTTAAAACATATTTTCTCAAACTTCCCATAAAAGAAACTGTTAGATATTTTTTCATAAATATTTTTTGTAATCGCTTGCATACGAGTTGCCGATCGAAATAATGTTATTGCAACGAAACGGGGTTCAGCGCCAACTCGTGGAGGTTCGGGGGCAACGCCCCCGAAACCTAAACCAATACATGCATTAGTTCATGAAGGGATATGCATTTTCGGATTTTCAGATACATGCATTTTCGAACTGATATGTACTTACCCTTTCATGTAAGGGTTGCATGCTTTCATCCGGTGAACAGTGACAACCCTACCTTTCGTGCAATGAGTACCTCCATTCGTTTATGGGGTACTTACAGCCTATAAAAGACACAAGTATGGAGACGAAAATTCATAAGTTCTGACAACATCATCAGAAAAACTTCGATTGTCATCGGGTTTGATTCAAACAAGTCACTGTTTGAATCAAACACCTCCATTGTATCCCGAGAGAGATTTTCGTTTGATCCCTTAGTGACAATTCGTGTGGAACGAAGCATCTCTTAAAAAATAATGCTTTACGTGCCTTGGAGTCTTCTACAATTTCTGTCAAATTCTTATTCATCAAAATTTTCTAACATAAACTATCAACCAAGTCATAAAAGATAGTCATTTTACATATGAGAGTATTTATTTGTATCACGGGCGATTATAGATGCATCGCACCTAAGCCAAAAGCTGATTTCTAAAAAACGATTCTCACAATATACATACGGAAAGCTGGTTTTTACTTCTAAAAGCCGACTTTTAAATAATCGAATATAATTTGATAATGATTGGTCATTCGGCACAATGGAAATAATAGCTTCATTTACATGTTTGTCTGCAAATCTTAGTTTTCCATTTTCCCAAATATATTTTACATTTTTGTTTTTTGACATATTTTACATTTTACGACTACTCTATTATTCTACAAAGCAAGGTTTAAAAAAAGAAAAAGAAAAAAAAAAAAGATACAGATCATCTGAAATGCGTGTTCATATGGACAAATGATTCAGTATTATTTTTTCAGGAATCCAAAGAGAAAAAGCTGCTTGTTTCCTTAAAGACTCACATGGCAAAAGTCCTTTTCATTATTGTTGCAATTGAATTGTACAAAAGCCAAAATGTTGGTACAACAAAAGCTATCCTATGCATCAAGTCAGTCTTTTTTAATTTTTGATTTTTTTAATAAGGAGTTTATGCAAGTAAACCTTCAATCTACAGGTTCGTTCTCATGTAGAGGATTTCTACAGTAGGAAGCGCCTACGTGGCAGAGATCTCGAACCACACAGCTTCTCGAGGTGGAATACACAGCGCCGTGTGTGTGTAAAAATTGTGTGGTCGAATCTTTCTTAGCGTAGACGATTCACTAAGAGGAAATTCCTGATGTAATTTTCCCATCTACAATGCTTTGGTGTAGTTTTTACATTACTCCACTAAAACGTTATAGTACTGTGCAAAGACTGATCTAGAAATTATATCCAACGAAGTTCGTAAGTATTTTATAAAGTAAATAATTTTTTTTCGAGGTCTAAAATATTTTTTTATGGATAAAATATAGAGTATTTTTATTTTTAACTGGGTCCGCAAATCCATTTACTCCCATATAGTTCCACCTATTATACTAGTAGAAAACCCATGCAATACACGTGATGAAATAGATTATTAAATTATGATAAAAGTGTATTCGTTCATAATCAACAAAGCAATCTCACTTTTCTTTTTGAACTATTCAAAGATGTAACATTCCAGGAGCGCAATTGAATTAAAAAAAGGGATATATTGCGAAATTTGTTGCTTGATTATGCAAAGAAATAAGAAGATAATAATGCAAATTGTGTGTAGGTGTGAATATGTATACGCAAATACATACATACCAAAAGCAATGTCCTCAAATGAACAAATTTACATACCTCCCAAAATAAAAATAAAAATAAAAATAAAAATAAAAATAAAAGAAGCGTTAAACCAGAAGCACCAACAACATCTTGACACACATGTTTATAGATTAGCGTTAAACTCAGCCCTCTTTCCTAGAATCTCCTTGCTCACTAATCTGCATATCCATAAACAGGCCTAAAATGGAACTTAATAAACACAAAAACTAATGGGCAGCATTAGCAGTGTAACTGAAGGTTAATGCAACTCAAAATCCAATTCCATGATAAATAGTTATTGCATGATGGTAACCATTGTATAATAGCTATGAGCAAAAGGTTCATTTCCCCATTTTTTTTTAGGGTCGAGCAACCGCTACATTTCTTGAATGGTCGCTGCCTACATAACTTTGTCTCCCTCTTTTCAAGGAAGTGTATATAACACGACGTTTTGCCCTACCTCCTAAGCAGAAAGAAAATTGAAAGACTCCTTTAAAATGTAACCAGGATGAACAATGAAGGACCCTGGTTACCTTTTAAAGGATTTCTGGGTGGGTCGGAGAAAGCAATACCTAATTCTTGCCAATTCTCTTAACAACAAAGATTGATTGTATATAACCAAATCAGCTATGTCCCAACAATTTCTCAATCATATACCTCTTAACAAAATATACTTATCATAGCATAACCCTCCAACAATTTCTATTACATCAGTACTTTTAAAGGGCAGAGAGAGGGATCCAGTGAGGAGGAAATATTAACATTCATCTTTGACCCATGCCTGTGATAGCTGCAAAATGGAAAGTGAAATGAAGATAGTGAAGTAATTGTAAGCATAGATCGAAGGGAAGATCTACATATATTACATGAGTAGTACAAAAATAAGATCCATGGTCACCTTTTGCCCTTAAAATATCCAAGCAATTAACTCAGTGTATAAGGATATGAATAAAACAATTTATGAAAAAATAATTCCATAACCATTCTGAACCTTCTAGTCCCCAAGCTACATGCCCAAAACTTCTTTTTCCATTGAAGCTTAAACAAAATCGACATTATCATACCATTGTCACATGGTCCAAAGAGGTCCGGAGGTCCGGAGGTCCACCGTTGATGAAACCTAACGAAAGCAGAGGAAAATATTCAAGCAAACTAAATAAATGAATTCAGTCAATCAAATACCAAGAAAAAATAAGATATATGTTCTGACATGTTTTCAAACAATCATCAAGATAGAACCTTTAACTAAACCATGGATTAACGAAAATGAGAGGGAAAAAAAACTGATTCTCTATTTCATTGTTAGAATGAGCCAAAGGTGTAGAAGGCGATAGGACAATTTGAACAAATGATACCAAGCTCTCTTCATATTTGGATTGAAATTCGTGGAATTTCTTGGTCGTCGATTTCAAATTTATGGCCATTATTCACACCAGTTTCACACCGGTAAAACATGTCTTTTGTTCCATCACAGTCGCACAGTTCCTAGCAAAAAATCTACAACGGCATGGCAGGCAAGATCTCAAAATTTAGTAATATCAGTAAAGTCATTGAATGAATGTGAAAAGCTACATCTCTTTCGCTATGACAATACTTTCTTCCCAAACTACATCTCTTTCGCTATGACACATTAAATGAACATCATCAAAGATAAGCCAAGAAACATCTGTAGCAACTTATTACCCAAACATCCGTAGCAACCGAAAATACTTCATGCTATGTCATCTTTTAGCCGTCATCTCCTGTCATCATAACCCACGTTTAGTTACCAACCGAAAATACCAAGACATCTCAAAACAATTAAATTCTAGAAGAACCATAATATATGCAATTAAGATAAAAAGTAACTTCCCCAACATGAAGCCAAAATTAGACTATTGTTCCTCGAACTATATATACTTACGATTGCTAATGTTCGTTAAACTACACATACTTGATGCTTATTCATCATTGATATAATTGCCTATAAAGGCATCAGTGTTATTCCTCCGGATAACGCCATGGCTTACTCCAATATGGCATGAGAAAGGGAGAAATAGAAGATTATAGGAAAAAACAACACTAAAATCAGACATATGTTCCAAAAAAAATGAATGTAAATGTATAACAAACCTCTGTACTGAACTCCATTCATGATCGAGGTTGGCAAGATGGTAACATCACCTTAAGATCCCTTGCCAATCTTTATTCCAACGAAATCAAAAGTTGAAAGGGATTATGGTTATCATTCTTGATACAAATATTTCATGCAAAGTATTTTACCCCTTCTCACCTCCCCAAAATGGCAAAATAAACATATAACACACACACATATATACATATAACGCAGTTCGAATGGAATTTCAAAATCTTCGGATGAAATTTTGACCAGAAGATGCTTTACCTTCGGGCGTATACAACACTGCACCAAAGTTATAGGCCACTGGATGTAGTATTTTTTTGCTTCAATTCCAAAGATCTCAACCCGCCCCGTGCACCATGTGACCACAAAGAAGAATATTTCTAAAATTTTGTTGACATCAATGGAGATGAGAAGAAGGTTGATGACAAATGTAAGGGGACAATGCGACGAATGAGTACTTATTGCACGGGTTAGTTTCTAGCTGATACAACAAATGAATTGGAGTTAGCTTCTAGCAGAAAGAATGTTTATTCATATCAGAGACGTTATATTATACTTTATTATTTTGTTGTTTTCCTATTTTGGCCTTGTGTTGTGTCCTATATAAACGTTGTATTTCTTTCATCATAAATCAATGGAAACATAATGTTCTATTCATCAAAACCTATTATGGTATCAGAGACACGATCTCGAGTTTTTTTTCGCCGCCACAGTTAGGGTTTCTTCCCCCTTACCGTCTTCTTCATCCTTCTCTCCGGCGCCGGACGGCCGCCCGCCTCCTCTCTTTTCTTTCACGCTGCTTTCCTTTCTTTTCCTACCCGGTAGTCTTACAGCATGTCGGCCTCCCACACAGGTGACTCCCCTGCCTCCAATGTGCTCGCCGCTCCGCCCCATGACTCCATTGTAACCCTTAGTCCTACCATCCATGCACCAATCAAATTGGGTGAATCAACCTTCGTGGCTTTGAAACTCCAAATTCACGCTCTACTCATTTGGATATGATCTTTATGGCTTTGTTACGGTGATCGTGCTTTTTACTGTTGTTTTCGAGGCGGATCCGCAATCAGCCAAAGCCGCTGCCTTGTGGATTCGGCAGGACGCCCTCATTCACTTCCTCCTGCTCGGGTCAGTTGAAAAGGACTATCTCGCTGATATTCAACATACCAAGACGTCTAAACAAGCATGGGATACCTTGTTGGACACTTATGGCAAAAAGTCCAAAGGGAGGGTTAAAAATCTTCGTCTTCGCCTGAATTCGATCACGAGAGGTAACATGTCAATTTCCAAATTCTTTAATACTGTTAAGCATCTTGTGGATGATTTGGCTGCGTTGGATGCTAAGCCCAATGATGATGAGGTTGTTGATTTGATTTTAAAAAATGTGGGATCGGAATATGTGAATTTGGTGAATGCAATTCAGGCTCGTGATGACACGATATCTTTATCTGCTTTACATGAGAAATTATTGACCCATGAGGCACACTTGTTACACGGTCAGTCTAGTAATGCACCGGCGTATACTGCGTTCCCTGTCCACTATAACCCCCCCTTCCCGCCTCCCGCTGTTTCCCCGCGACCTTTTTCTAACAACCCTCGTCCCCCGGCTCCTCAGTACCCTCACCAATACCCCCCCCAAGCACCAAACCCGAGGCATCCCCCTCCCCTTGCCTCTCGGCCGACTGGCCCCTCCCCCACCCCCGCACGTCCATCCCGTCCCTTCCTTGGTCATTGTCAGCTGTGTGGTGCCCAAGGACATGGTGCTACATCCTGCCCTACCTACAATCACTACAACAATCTTCCCAGGCCCAAAAGACCTTCCCAGCCGAGACCCCCTCCTCCTGCTGCTCATGTTGCCACTGCCTCCTCCACTCCATCTCCAGCTTACTGGATGCTTGATAGTGGTGCCTCTCACCACATGACTCAAGAGCTCGACTTGCTTTCCTTGCACTCTCCATATCCAGGTACGGAACGAATCATTATAGGTGATGGCAGCTCTCTCGCCATCACCCATATTGGTTCCACTACTCTCTCCTCATTCAAATTAAACAATGTTCTGTGTGTTCCTAATCTTTCCAAAAATCTTCTCTCTGCTCATCAATTTCAGAAAGATAATTGCGTGTCTATTGAATTCTTACTCGACTCCTTTTGGTGAAGGACTGAAGACTACCAACCGCCCCACCAGGGTCGGAGTTAGAGATGGGGCGTATATCTGGGCTCCTTCGTCACTTTTCGCTTTTTCAGCTGCTAAAGCCTCTGCTGTCACGTGGCACTCTCGCTGTGGGCATCCAGCTTCTCCAATCATACAAGCTTTAGCCAAAAATAATTATTTACATTTATCTTCTGTTCATTCAATGCCTTGCAATTCTTGTCTATGTAATAAGAGTCATCGACTCCCATTTTCGCATTCTTCTATTACTAGCTCCAAACCTTTGGATGTGGTGTTTTCTGACGTTTGGTCAGCACCGATTTATTCTATTGATGGCTTTAAGTACTATGTTATATTTGTTGATCATTTTACTCGCTTTTTCTGGTTATTTCCAATGAAACAAAAATCTGAAGTCGCCACTATCTTCAAACAATTCAAACCTTATGTTGAAAAACAATACACCAGCACCCTTAAAATTCTTTATTCTGATAATGGCACTGAATACGTTGCTTTGCGTCCCTATCTGACTGAACATGGCATTGCCCATTACACGTCCATCACCCACACCCCTCAACATAATGGCATCTCTGAGCGTCGTCATTTACACATTGCTGAAACTGCCCTTACCCTCCTTTCTCATGCCTCGATGCCCATCACTTTTTGGTCCTATGCCGTTAGTGCCGCGGCTTATTTGATTAATCGCATGCCCTCCAAGACCCTTGACATGCAGTCTCCCTATCTCAAACTGACTGGTGAGGTTCCAAACTACAACAAACTCAGAATCTTTGGCTGCCTTTGTTACCCCTGGCTCAAACCTCACAATCCACACAAATTAGCCTCTACGTCCCGTCCTTGTGTGTTCTTAGGTTATTCCCTGACACAGAGTGGTTACCTTTGCTTCGACATCTCAGAAAATCGCCTATACACAGCACGGGATGTTCGGTTTGTTGAAGATATTTTTCCATTTGCAAACATTCCCGTCGATTCCTCTCTCCCGTCCATATCCACTCTCCTACCCCCGGCTTATTATAATCCCACCTTTATTCCCCACGAGCCTACCTTTACACCCGCTGCTCCTTCCGTCTCTCACCCGTCCGCCTCACCCTTGGCTTCACTCTCGGCACCTCCTGCTCCCCTATTCTCTCCGAGCACTTCCATCACCTCACCCTCCAGTGCATCCACCACTCCTCCAGCCAGCTCCGACCCCCCTACCACGGTCTCCCCCACCGACTCCTCCTCCTCGCACTCACTCATCTCACCCGCAGCTTCCTCTCCTCCACCTCCTCCTCCCACCCACCCCATGGTCACTCGATCCAAAAATGCTATTCATAAGCCACGCCAGATTTTCAACCTTCAAGCTCAAGCCACTTCCAGTTACCTCCACACCGAGCCTACCACATTAAAACAGGCCCTCCAGTGTGCGCAATGGTGTATTGCTATGTCCGATGAGTACAGTGCGTTGCTTCGTAATAGCACGTGGGATTTAGTGCCTCCGTCTCCAGGTATGAACGTCGTTGGGTGTAAATGGGTGTTTCGAATTAAGCGTAAGCCTGATGGTTCTATCGAGAAATATAAGGCTCGGTTGGTAGCCAAAGGGTTTAATCAACGCCCTGGCTTGGATTATTTTGAGACATTTAGCCCCGTTGTTAAGCCAACGACGATTCGGATGGTTCTCAGTATTGCTGTTACTAAGGGGTGGCCCTTGCGCCAACTTGATGTTAATAATGCGTTCTTGCAAGGTTCGCTCACGGAAGACGTTTATATGGTTCAACCCCCCGGGTTTGAGGATGCATTGAACCCCACCTTTGTGTGTAAGCTGCGCAAGGCCATCTATGGCCTCAAACAGGCTCCGCGTGCTTGGTACCATGAGCTGAAAAATTTTGTGCTTTCCTTGGGTTTTGTGAATTCAGTGGCTGATTCCTCTCTGTTCATCAGTCGCACGGCCGATCGTCTCACCGTTATTCTCGTTTATGTTGATGACATTATCGTTACAGGCAGCTCCACAGAACATATTCAGCATGTCATTGACGCTATTGGGACTCGTTTTTCTGTCAAGGATTTGGGTCCCCTGTCTTTCTTTTTGGGTGTTGAGGTCACCCCTACTGCTACCGGTTTGCTTCTCACACAGTCTAAGTATATTCATGATCTGCTGTCCCGAGTCCATATGGAGGCGTCACAGCCAGTTTCTACACCCTTGCCCGCTGACGCCTTCTCTGCACAGCCCCTGTCCTCTCCTGCTTACTCCGATCCCTCTCAGTATCGACAGGTATTGGGTTCCTTACAGTATCTTACGTTTACCCGACCTGATATTGCTTTCGCTGTTAACAAGTTGTCCCAATTCATGCATACTCCCACGGACTACCACTGGACACTTGTTAAGCGCATCCTCCGTTACTTGTTTGGAACTCCGAAGCTAGGTCTTGCTTTTTTTTCGACACGCCATTGGCCCTGCATGCATACTCGGATTCGGTTGGGGGGAATAAGGATGATGCCGACGACCCATACTCGCCGACATCGGCCTACTTGGTTTTCTTAGGTCGTAATGCCATCTCTTGGAGCTCCAAAAAAGCGATCCTCTGTCTCGCGCTCTCTACCGAGGCGAGTATCGATCTATTGCGATATCGCTGCAGTAAATTGCCTGGATTGTTTATCTCGCTACAAGATCTTGGATTTCAACCAGCGCGACACCGTAATTTTTGTGATAACTTAGGTGCCATGCGGCTCGGCGTTAATCGATTTTCCACTCACGAATGAAGCATGTGGCCATTGATTACCACTTTATTCGTGAGCGTGTGGAGAGAGGCTTGCTTCGCACAGCCAGAGTTTGCAGTGCCGACCAACTTGCGGATGCTCTGACAAAACCTCTGGGTCGGTTTCCCTTCTCTGTCTTTGTCTCCAAGCTTGGCCTTCGCAACGCTTCGTCAGCTTGAGGGAGGATATCAGAGACGTTATATTATACTTTATTATTTTGTTGTTTTCCTATTTTGGCCTTGTGTTGTGTCCTATATAAACGTTGTATTTCTTTCATCATAAATCAATGGAAACATAATGTTCTATTCATCAAAACCTATTAATTCATACCAAACTTGGAGCTAGGTTCTTGCTGATACATCACAGAGTATGAAAAGTCTTTCTGTAAGAATGTGTAGGAAAATGTTTCCTTGCTTTCATTGATGTATGAGCTAGAATATATACACTGATTTACAATCAATTTAGAATATTTGCTAAACTAGAATCATGTCAATAATAATGGCTACCAAATCACCTAATCAATGTAAAATATATACATACTAAAAATAGATTGTGGTGATGATTTTGCTATTATTCTAATACACCCCCGGAGTTGAAACGGGAGGTTGGCGGACGTTGAGACTGTCTCGGAAATCGTCAAAAAGTTGCGAGGGTAAGCCCTTGGTGAAAATATCAGCGATTTGATAACGTGAAGGGATATGCAAAACGCGTATTTGACCACGGGCGACTTTTTCACGAACAAAATGTATGTCCATTTCAATGTGCTTAGTGCGTTGATGCTGAACGGGATTACCGGAAAGATAAACGGCGCTGACATTGTCATGATAAACCGAGTCGCTTTACGAATAAGGCAAAGGCGATTCTAAAAGCAGGTTTCGAATCCAACAAGATTCTGAGACGACATTGGCAACTCCACGGTATTCGGCCTCGGCACTAGATCGAGAAAGTGTAGCCTGTCTTTTAGCGGACCATGAAATTAAACTGTCTCCAAGATAAACACAATAGCCTGATGTGGAGCGTCTAGTGTCCGGACATCCTCCCCAGTCGGCGTCGGTATAAGCAACAAGTTGGTGCGTGGAGGATGGGTAAATGTGAAGGCCATAATCAAGAGTGCCTTTAATGTAGCGGATGATGCGTTTCAGGGCGGACATGTGTTGGGTTTTGGGATCATGCATGAATAGACAAACTTGTTGGACTGCATAAGATATATCCGGTCGAGTGAATGTTAAATATTGTAAAGCGCCGGCGAGATGCGGTATTCGGTGGGATCATGGTAAGGATTGCCGAGGAGGCGCTCGGCTTGGACTTTGAGTCACGAGGGTAGACGACGGCTTGCATTGTGACATGTGTGCGCGGTCAATGATTTCTTCGCATATTTTCGTTGTGAGAGAAATAAGCCCCTGAATGTCGGTGACCGAAATACCCAAAAATAACTCAGTGGGCCCAAATCCTTCATTGCAAATTCCGAGCCGAGTTTTGATAGAATGGACTCACGGAGAGCATCGGTGGAGGTGGCAAGAATAATGTCGCCCACGTAAAGGAGAATATAGGCCATGTCGTTGCCAATAATGAATGATCACAACATGCGTGAAAAACCAATAGTGGTCACATAGTCCGCAAAGCGTTGGTACTGTGCACGGGAGCTTGCTTGAGCCCGTATAAAGATTTTTGAGTAAACATACATAATCATGATGGACAGGATCGCGAAAACCGGGAGGTTGATGCATATAAACAGTTTCATCAAGATTGCCATGAAGGAAGGCGTTTTTTACGTCCAACTGATGAAGGGACCATGACTTAGATAGTGCAAGGCTCAATACAATCCGAATAGTTGCCGGTTTGACTACCGGGCTAAAAGTATCCCCACAGTCAACGCCAGGTTGTTGACCAGCCCCGTCGCCAACAAGACGGGCTTTATGCCGTTCGAAAGATCCGTCTGATTTCTTTTTGTGCCTGAAAATCCACTAACTACGAATAATATTGGCGTTAGTCGGACGGGGAACTAATTCCCACGTCTTATTTTCAATAAGAGCATCGTATTCGTCTTTCATGGCCATTTTCCAATTAGGATCGTGTAAGGCACGGAGTGGGTTAGTAGGAAGAGGAGAAATCGATGGTGTAGTTGTGTTGTGTAAATTTAGAATATTTCGTGGCTTGAATATTCCGTGATGAGCTCGGGTAGTCATGCGAGGTGATGGGGAGAAGGTTGTGGTGGGGTGGTGTGGGTGGGGAAGGGGGTGGGCGAGGGGAGGTGATGGTGGAGAGTGAGATGGGGAGGAGTTAGATTCTGGTGTAGAAGGGGAGTGCAGATCGAGGAGAGGTTGGGAGATGGGTGAGTTGAATGGGCCGGCGGTGGGGTAGAGGCCCAAGGAGAAGAAGGCCGAGGAGGAATTTGTTTTGGAGGTGGGTCGATTCGGTGGTGTGAAATTTGGAGCTAGAAGGAGGCCAGGGTCGAAAATTATAAGAAGGAACCGGTGAGGACTTTTAGAATACGGGAAGGTGTTTTCATCGAAAGTGACATGTCGGCGATGATGATTTTACGGTTGGAAAGGTCATAGCATTTATACCGCGGTGGTTGAGTGGGTATCCTAAAAATACACAAGGTGTGGATCGCACTGTAGTTTGTTAATAGAGGTAGAGGGGTCAATGGATAACACAAACAACCGAAAGTGCGGAGATGAGAGTAAGAAGGATCTTTGTGGAATAGAATTTTAGTGGGGTTTGAAAATTAAGAATTTTCGTGGGGAGTATGTTAAGTAAATAGGTGGCCATTTGTAGGCGTGGTGCCGGGAAGGAGGGGTAGGGTAAGGGTGGGCAAGAAGAGTTCGGATGATGTTATTAATGGTGCGGATTTGTCGTTCGGCTTTTCCATTTTGAGGAGAGGTGTGAGGGCATGAGAACCGAAAACTCATGCCATTGGAATTACATAGGGTGTGAAAGGAAGTGTTGTCATATTCACGACCGTTATCACATTGAAGACACTTAATATCGCGTTCAAATTGAGTTTTAATATGAGTGCGAAATGACAGAAAAATTGAATAAACTTGGGACTTGGTTGCAAGTGGGAAAGTCCATAGAAAATTAGAGAAATCATCAAGGAATAAAATATAGTAACGATGACCACCGGAACTTAAAGTAGGAGACGTCCAGAGGTCACTATGCACAATATCAAAAGGTGCGACGGTGTGCGATAAAGAAATATTAAAAGGTAATTTAATTTGTTTGCCCAGGGGGCATGAGTGGCAAAAGAAATTGTCTCGAACTTTATTACAAGCAATAAAATTATTCTTACGAAGAAAATTTAAAACGGGATCTCCCGGATGACCTAAACGGTTGTGCCATAAATCCAAAGAAAGAGCTGCAAAAGCCGACTGTGGTGAATGACCAGGGGCGGGTCGAGTAGTGATTGGATATAACTCCCCGACACTGTTACATCTCATTAAACCCTTCCCCGTCTGAAAATCCTTCACAGAAAAACCGAAAGGATCAAATTCAACAGAAACGTGATTGTCAGTAGTAAATTTACGGACAGAAATGAGATTTTTAATCAATTGAGGGGCATGCAAGACATTATTTAAAGTAAGGGGAGGGTGGGGTGCGGGTAGGGAAGCATTACCACGACCTTTAATAGGGATGTTTTGGCCATTTCCAACAATAATGTTACGATTTTTGCTCGAATTTAAATAAGACGTAAGAATTTGTTCGTTACCAGTCATATGCGACGTAGCCCCGGTGTCCATGTACCACTGGTCGTCCGGCGGAGTGAGAGAAAGGGTGTGCATAGCCTCCTGAATATCAGTGGGAACGTATGCATCCATGGGCTGCTCCTGCTGGTTGTTGACGGCAGCGACATGAGCCTGTTGAGGTCTGGGACCGAGAATTCCAGTTTGTGGGCGTGTTGAATTAGGACGAGGCCATGGAGCAGTGGGGTATGGACATGGAGGAATGGCCCATGGCTGCCACCGTCCATTCCAAGGCGGATAAAACCATTGAGGAGGACCACCGGACCACCATTGCTGCTGCTGCGACTGAGAAGCGGGTGAGGGATGAGAACCGCTTTGATTATTACCTCGACTGCTTCCATTATTTTTCGCTTGATTTCCCGACCTCCGCCCGTCCCCCCCTCTTCCTCTACCACGAGAGGTGGAGCCACGAATGCTATTATTCGACGGAGGAGGCTGCGCTACGATTTTCGAATGCCCATCACTATGAGGCGCCGAAGAAGGCGAATTTGGAGCGAAAGAGTGGCTTTCTTGGCCCTTGCTGTTTCTTCCAGTACCAGCATTGAGCGTGCCTTGTAGAACGGAGGGAGAGTATCACCGTGACGAATCTGAGAGCCCACGGTGGAGTATGCTTCGGTAAGGCCGGAGACAAGCTGAAGAACTAGGCGTTCGTTGGATACGGGAGCACCGACATTAGACAACTGGTCGGAGAGGGATTTCAAATGCTGACAATAGGACGACGCATCTGCAAAGTCGTCCATCTGTACCTTCGAAAATTCTTGCTCTAGATACAGAGCTCTTGAATTTTTGCTGTCGGAGAATATATCCTTCAACCTATCCCACAATCTATAGCAAAATCATCACCACAATCTATTTTTAGTATTGTGTGGAGAAGATCGTCAGAAATGGTGCCGTAAATCCATTGGAGGACGACGGCATCGACCCGTGACCAAAGTTCGGGATTGGTATCTTTCAGATTGGATTTTGGCGTGCCTTTTTCAGTTTGTGGAGGGATGATATGATCAAGGACTTGATAAGCCTTGGCATGAATCTTGAAGAGTTCTGACCAGGTGACATATTGGCCCTTCTCAATATCGAGAGTAACTTTGATAAAGCTAGTGATGTTAGACACCGTAAGAGCGGGATGAAGAGGCGATTTTTCTGAAGAGCTGGCAGCCATGGTCGAAAGGTTTGAAGAACAGGAAGGAGGAAGGAGAAGAAGGCACGCTGAAAAAAAAAAAAAAAGGAAGTTTCAAACCAAAGGCTCCGATACCATGTAAGAATGTGTAGGAAAATGTTTCCTTGCTTTCATTGATGTATGAGCTAGAATATATACACTGATTTACAATCAATTTAGAATATTTGCTAAACTAGAATCATGTCAATAATAATGGCTACCAAATCACCTAATCAATGTAAAATATATACATACTAAAAATAGATTGTGGTGATGATTTTGCTATTATTCTAATACTTTCAAAAGTGCTTTTTACATTTAACTAGCTCAAATTGATGAAAGTTATGAGAAAGAACGTGTATTTATACCAAACAGGACGTAAACCAACCTCGTAATGCAAGTATTCATTCTCACTTTCGCGTTGCATCTGCCTTGGTGTCACTTTCGCGTTGCATCTGCGGAGTCATTTTCGCAGGTTCGAGAAGAAACACAACTTGTAGAGAAATCCCTTGTTTCTTGGGACTCTCAAGAAGGAATTATGTCATAATCAACTCGATCTTAGATGCTCCCTTGACATATGCACCTCATCATCTACATTACTTTTCCATGGAAGCTAAATTTCCTCCTTCTAAGTCCACTGTAAGTACTTAATTCTCCACATCCTCTCAATATTAGACATGGGACTTCCCAATCACATGAAATGATAAATCAGTTATGATACAATGATAACAATCTATAATTACCCATGGTAACCGAAAAATAACAAAACATTCGTCATGTGATTTACAGAATCATTAACCTTCAAATAGTCAAGTGGGAAAAAATTTCAACAACTTATGAAATTTATTGATCCCTGTAAAATTAAAGCAATCACAGACCTCCAAAACTTTTTAGAAATGAACATAAAAGGTATTATGGTAAGTAAAATGCAAACGAAAAAAAAATGAAATGAATGTGCATTTGACCCACTCAAAATGATGAAAAAATTATTAAGTTACTTCGACTTTACTGGGTGTAGATGAATAAAAGAAACTTTACTCCGTGTAGACGAACATCTGGGAAAAATAAAAAATCAACATAAAAGTATATTAGGTAATCGAAATTATCGCCTAAAAAAAATCGAATTTACAACCAAACATGAACACAAGAGGAAATTTGAGAATCGAGGGACCAGCTTTATATTGTTTGCAGCCGAGGTGGCATTAAAGCATTTCCAATCGGGAATTTGAGAGCATGATTAGTGTAAGAATCGCATCCACGTAATATTTGACGGAATTTGTTCACTTAATTGGGTAAAGAATAAAAAGGGTAAATAGGGCAATGTCACCTATGATATGGAGAATGAATTTGTTGTGCTACTACAAAGACAATGAAATCAAAACATAACTGCGATAATCAGAAGAGGAGTGAGAACATGAGTTTTGGGTGGTATTCGGAGGGTGGGGAGGGGAATTTGTTAATGCGAAAGTTTTTTATTTTCAAAAGCGTCCACGTTTTTGCTCGAATCCACATTTTTGCAGTTTTTCCTTCTTTTATTTTTTTAATCGTTGGGCAAAACCGGGTTTGGGTCTGGTAATTGTCAAGAAATGGATCAATTTGCAGTTATTTCCTCTTAAATATTATATAAGATAAGATATATAAGATATACACAACTAGCCCAATCAAGTACGTGGGTATAGCAACAAATAAGTGGAGCGGTTCTTTTAAAAAAAAGGATTTGAAAGGGTATTATTGTCTTTAAGTATATAGTGTCATTTTTTATAATTTTGTAAATGTTTTTGTCTTTTTCAATAAGTTTTTTTTTTTTGCTTAAAAAATCTTTTATTTTTAATGCATCTTTTAACTTTCAATTCAACATTTTTTTTCTCTTAACAATCTCACAACCAATTCCATTTTAAAAATTGTTTGTGTCACAACAAAATACCACAACAACATTTTCTACGATAGATTTTTACGGATCCTATTCGATCAATAGGTCCCACATTATAATCAATGATCCAAAAGTGTGTTGTGTAGTAATTTTTCGCGTAATACATTTTATTGTCGTGACTATCAATACTTATTTCATTTCATCCTCCTTTTCAAGAAACCACATCGTAAAACACTATATTTTATCAATTAAATAATATAAAATAATGTATATTCCTGTTTTACGACATCACAATTTAAAATACTCCACAGCAGATCCCTATCATTATCCCTATTATAAGGCATAATTGAAGAAACAAAATGGTTATAAAAAGTATAATAACATCATATGGAATTGATCAATAACCTTCATCATTAAAACTAAGAGTTTAACCACCCCACCGGCCATTCTATTACTCATTATTGGCGACTGACAAATAAATATATACTTAAACTAAGCTAATATCAAAATACATAAAAGTATAACAGTAATTTCTTAAAAAATCGAGGAGGCACGCACCCCCTATGCCCTAGCTCTTTAAGTCACTTAGAGCAATTTTTTATTGTTGAAATTTTATGTGGTGCCACTGCCATTTACATGTTAAATTTTATGTGTAATTGTGGTGGCAATCAATAGAATCCGCCTTATTATTTTAGCATTTTTTTAGTATTTATTTGTATATTTTTGCTCAATTAAAGGCCTATTTATTTTGTAGGAAGCCCTGTAGGCATCAGTCAAACCTATACAAAGGCTAGTCGTTGTGGACGGCCTCAATAAATTTACCTTTACCTTTTAAGGTATCTCAGTTAATGTCTATTTTTAAACAATGTTGTCGTGCCTTAAGTAGATTTACGGAGGTGGCTTTAAAAGCCTTCTTTCAAAAGAACCGGTGATAAATATTTGCGCCTTTACGCCGTTTACAGTATTTTTTGGGTGAATCTCGTTGATTCGATAGGAATTTGTTTTTCTAGGTTTATCATATCTGTTGAGCTGCTAGTTTGTAGGCATCAGCGTATCTTAGGAGTCTAATCACTTACATCAAGCCCAACAGCTCTCAAAGTGCCCCAAAACTTAAGCTTTTCGGTTACATATCTTTCCCAAAAGATCATAACACTTAGCACCATTTAAAGAAAGTTTGAAAAGAGGATGTGTTTGGCAAAAACCATTCACCCTGGCCTCTTGTTTGTTAAGAACCCTAATATATATTGATCCTATCAAAATCATCTTCACGAGGTCCAGTCACTTGTATTACGTTCAAATTACAACCCGAACGATATCCAATATCGTGACATACTTATTTTTTCAAACATTTAACTTTGTACCGGATGTCAAATGAAATCGATTAGGGAAACTTGAAAAAATGTGTTCTAAAAGAATAACATATTCGCTCAAAAAAGAAGAAAAAGATAGAATAACATATGTGAAAATATATTTCAAAAGTTCAATTTAAAAAACTATACACCGAAATCAGTTCGCTTAGGATTCACCACAGAAATTATTTTGGGACATATCTTTTCGGGTAACGATAGAGTTACTCTCCCAATTTCACCATGTTTACACCCATGATAATCGGGTGTTTGTGATTGTTTTAAGTTTTTTTTTTTAATTAATTTTTTTATAAGTGAAAATATGTGGTGAGATGATGATTGTGTAAAAATTGTATAAGCTTGAGAGAGTAAACCTATGAGTCCCCTGTTTTTTTGAATGTAAACTATTATTTTGTTTACATGTGTTATTAGGGAAGTTATTGAGTGCATCCACCATATACGGAATACACACATTTGGCAAACTGGACACGTTTCAATGTTAAACATAATTCAAACTGTGTGGTCCAGATTTTTTTATCGGTCAACTAGATACATATAAATATACTACACAAAAAAATTCCCGTGTTATTATTTTGAATCATATTTTTTCAAATTTCCTATTTAAGGATGATTACTTTTTTATTTACTACAAGTCTTTGCAGAAAACCCTATTACTATTTTGGGGAAAAAAATATCACAGTATCTTTGCTTTTAATTTAACCATCCCGTCCTTTTGTGTTCTCCTCACATCCTCCAATCAATCATCGACACGCATGTACTTGTCTGTAGATACACAGCTAGCATGCTTTTAATGAAAGACCGTCAAAGCTTTTTTTTGATTTATTTTAAAACAAAGAAAGCCAATCTATCTTCTTTCTTCTCCGACATATCTTCAAACTCTATCTTCTCCAGCTAGCTTCCTTCAAAAACACTTCAATGGATACTTCACACACTACGATTCTGGCAATGAAATGTCAGGGCTTTGCACTTGTTGCACTTGTTGATCCTGATTGCAACAAAGCTTTTAAAGCATATCAAAATATCCACTATGGTTGTTCAGGAGATATAAATTGTGTGAAAGATGTGGAAACTTCATTATCAAATGTTGAGTTTCCACACGTCAACTCAGTGGAAAATGTAGCGAGATTCATTACTGATCATATCAATGCCAACCATTCCGATAGATGGGCCAACAACGAATTGAGCTTAAATCTCCTTTTAGTTGGAAATATTATTTCCACAGACCAATATCACATATTTAACATCAAGAAAGGTGGAGCTAGAGATTATGTGATGACGGAGATCAATGAACCAATTGTATCCATAGGATGTGGTACACCGGTGGTAAGTCCTTTGTTTGGCAGCTTCCGGCAAAACTTTACTCCCGAGCAGGCATTTGACTTTGCCTACAAGGCTGTCCGCAAGGCCACCCTGCAAGTTTGGGGAGCCGGTGGAGATATCCGGATTATCATCTTCCACAGAGACCATGTAGACACTACCGTGTTGGAACAAGATCAACCAGAGGACTGTAACTCGCCCTATGCAACTAGAACCGACACCAGAGACGACCCTAATGATCCCAATGCACTTAGCGTCACCTACAGAATCATTTGATTGAGGGTGGACTGGAGCAAGCTGAAATTAAAGGTACCAGGTATAATATTTTGTGATTATCTCTATATATGTTTTTTTCTTGGTTTATTGTGCATAGGGCTCTTGAAGTATCAAAGTGTATTATGTCAATTTTGTTATTACCATATATAGCAACATTGCAGATGAAATTACATTCGATTTACACAAATGGTGCATTTCATCAATAAGAGTGAAATTTCAGACATACATTATGTGGTAAAGGGGTCAACATGAGGGTTAAAGAAAGAGGAAGAAAAATAATAAAACATGTTGAAATAATTATATATATTTTTTTATTAGATGTTACTCAGTGGAAACAAATATCTAAATGTAGATGATAATAGATAAGGAAAATGATGAAGGCACAGAATTTATGTAGACCGGTCCTCCGAAAATTGAAATCTGTGTTCCATAATTTTTGTGTTACTAGCAAAATGCACGTGCATTCGCACGTGTTTGGTTACTGAATGCCTTTTTATATAGCAAATGTCTTAGTACACATATTTTATTCTTTCTGGTTTTACCCTTTGAATTATCGTTTTTCGCGCTTACTTGTTCTGAGCTAAATTTAGGCCAAATGATGCGTTTTTTGCTGCCAAAATTTGGGTCATAATAAATAAAATAGATTTTCTAACCGGTATTGGTTCAAAAAACATTCAACTTTTGGCTGAAATTAAGTTATAATAGTCAACCACATTCTAATATGTTGGGTCAAAATAGTGTATGATATGTGAAAATATGCTTCCTTTGGTTAAAATAGATGTTTTTAAATTGAATTTTTTTAGAATTAAATTGATAACTTTACAGAATATGAATATCTTGTATATTGATTATAATCACAAAATAATCTCATGCTTTTTGTATGTGTTTTGAATTGGTGAGAGTATTTTATTTTTTCTTTTAATACTACTCATGTTACCCTTTATTTGATGCACTTAAAATTAATCTAAAGGCGATTACTCGATTAACATTCTTAATTTGCACATTCATGCTTTTTACTTATATCGATGAAGAGGTTGTCTCAATGTTATGGTAAATCTATGAACATTTTCAAACGTTATTTACTAAATGACATAATTAAAAAATAATGCATTCAACAAGTTTGGTATGCGGTTCTAAGTATGTGTATTTTTATACACTTAGTATATTCAAGTTGCAAATAGTCTTTTTGTGAAAAATTTATTGTCACTCAGAATAATAACAAGGATATTGAAAAGAACAATATACTTAAGAACAAAAGTAAGTTTGAAATCATGTTTTATCGTTTCAAAACTATTAATTAAGTTAAATATTGCTATAAAAAGTTTGATTATTCTATACTTTAGTCATGATATAAATATTTCTTTTGTATATTTATCAAGTATGTTAGATGAGACACCAAAAATATTTTTATGCTCTATAATATGAAAAATAATTTAATTATTTCATAATCATTATTCATGTTGCATGATACTAATAATTTTTTATTATCATATAATTATGTTACATGATTATGATAAAATTATATTTGAAGTCGAATAAGGATGATAATGATCAGGCAACATTTGTTAATAAAATATTTCATTTAAAAGTGCAAGATATAATGATTAAACACTTTTTGAGAAAAATACATTATTTGTCAAGACAAATTTTAGAATACAACCAGTTGTATGAAGGTTATGCAAAGCCGGCACGTATTACAACCTTTCATTTCCGCTTTACGATAAAAGTGTATGATAGGAAAGAGAGTAAAAATGAAAGGCTCCAATATATATCATTTAGCATAACCTTTCTACAATAATATCTTGTATTTAAATACCCTGTCCATTAAATACTTTTCAAATTTAGATCAATATTAGAATATATTTTCATCAAAACACTTGTCAGAAGTATGATATGATTTATTTCTTCAATTGAAAAATATTAATATGTATTGACTTTGAATACATGTATTCGCAAAATATACACACAACTCTTTTGAGATACTTGAATTTTTTTAAAATTGTCATTGATCCGCCAACTTGGTGTATATTGTCAAACCTTGGACTATAATGTGTTTATGTCTCAACATCTTATTGTTTACTCTCAACGTTGACTTTGAAGGTTGAATACCATAATTTAAATTTACCTATATGGGGTATATTCCACGATCTAAAACTCAAAATTCTATTTACATACGTAGGCCAATATTTTATATCAAGTTGGGTAGTAATCGATGTGTATTATAAAAAATAAATTATGAATATACAATTTAAAAAGTCGATAGATTCCTTTTAAGCAGTGAAATAGTAAACAAGTATATATTATTCATGTCAAATATGGTAGATTTCAATGTTTTATTTTTTTTGGCATTGTTAATGGCACAACAATCGATTTATTCGGACACCACACTTCGTGCAAATTTTGACTTTACAGGTTGAAATCCGTCCCCTTCAGAGTCGAATTTTGTACTTAAATTCAACTTTGGGAAGGTCAAATTTCGTTTTGGTGCCACAACGGTAGATTGAATATTGTGCCATTAATAATGTCCTTTTTTTTCATGTATAGTTTTAGTATCTTTAAAGACTCGCGATCGAGATCCTCTTAATGAATTCTCTATTTTCTGATTTTAAATACATTTTTAGTTTACGTAATCCATGTCCAAAATGAAATGGATCAAAGTCTCTATTTCACATAATGGAATAGATATAAATATAAATTTACATAATCTGAACGAATGATGTAGAAGTGTAAGAAATTTTACTGAGAATCAGTATTTTGAAAATAAATAAATATATTATCACCATTTATGGTGTTATTTTTCATGTTGAAATATCTAAAATAGTGTCTTTAAAAGATTTACACCATCTACTTCAAGTGCCGAGATGAAGATTAATTATGATCAATATGTATTTGTAAACAAAAATTTACTTAATAGATACAAGACTTTAATAATAAATATGGTAAAATACATCATAGGAAAACAAAGTCACAATTTAACTTTCAGTCAAGTTTTTTTTTTTAAAAAAATTAAGAAAAAAAAAAAAAAAAACTTTCAGTTAAGCTGCAGGATTTACTTATACGTCCAAAACATTCGTAAAAAGAATGATAAAAATATTCTTTTATCTTCTTGTATATATATATATATATATATATATATTTTTTTTTTTTTTATGCACACACAAATACATATATCAACTTTGATTAATTATGAATAATAGTATTAACGGAAGTGTGTGTTTTCTTTTTAAATAATTCTATAGTGGATTTCAACGTGCTTTTAGACTCCATCTCATAAGTTAGATTAATGGTCTTATCTCTATAGTGTAAATAGCAATAAATGTGGTTGGATAGGCAGGAATTAAAAACATGTCGACACCAAATACGCAATGGGAATAATTATTGTATAATAGTTTTAAGGTAGTTCTAGTAGTTATGGACTAATTATAAATTGTACTCCTTTCGTTTTTTTTATCTGTCACTTTTCATAATTTCTTTGTTTTTATTTATCGTCATTTTAAATTTAACGCAAAGATTTTTCCACCTTTACCCTTCATTTAAATAACCCAAATTTTGGTACATTTTTGCAGCACTATGAATGAAGGGTAATTGTGTTATTCTACACTCTATTTTTGTCACATTAATCACATTCTTAATCTGTGTGATTATTCTCTCTCCGGCAGTTTAAAAAAACGGAAGTAGTATACAGGTTGATGTATATTAAATCACCTTTATACATTATTAACTCATTATTCTCCAATTGATTCCTTCTTCTATATCCTTCTCATTATCCTTCCCTTATGCCGTTAATAACATTCGCCTATATCTCTACGTTTGTATCTTTAAAAATCCTGATTCTTTCAATATAGATTTCATCTTTTCGATCTCATTTTTTACGATCCGTATGTACCACATTTTGATGTTATTTATATAGTATCATCAAAATGCACTGTTGAAATACAAGTCAATTGTGGATTTTGAAAGTAATGTGAAAATGTATTTACTTTAGATTTCCTGAATGGAAAAAGACGATTCAATATGGTTTTCTTGTTGTTGTAGAATCTTGTTGTTTTCAACTATTGCATATATTGCACTAAATCGAAACGCATGCTCTTGATTACCCAAAGGAGAATGATTTCTTTTTTTTATGTTTTCACATAAAATAAAATTGAACATGTAATTTTATTATATTAAATAACGTCTCAGATGGTCCGATAAATAGGTTATAATTTGAACAAGATTTTATGTTATATTAATTTTAGTATTTCTACGGGAATATTAATTTTAGATATCGAAAGAAATCCAACAGTAGCCATTAGATAGATTATGATATGTTTTAATAATTCTTATTTTCTTAATGATAGGTTATTCGATCCATGAACTATAATTGTTTTCCAACGTATTGACTTTTGTTTGTGCTTACCTAAGGAAAAAAAAAAAGATAAGTATATGGATCAAAGATACATTTGATGATGTATTTTCTTTCTCGTTTAATGATAATAAGATAATGTTTATTATTGTTATTCTATTTTTACAATTATATAATGGTAAAAAGTATTATTAAATTGTGGATAAACTCTTTTTAGGAGAAACACCCGAGGGGGAAACACTTTTGAGGGGAAACACATTGACTCTTTTAATATAGTTAATGATTTTTATTTTTCTTTTAAAAGTTAAAATGTCTGGTTATAAAGTGTTGTGTGGATGATTTATGTGAATGAGGGTGGTGTCTAAATCAGTCTCCAATAGATAATGTGGTAAAGGTTTTGACACGGGGGGTAAATAAAGAGAGAAAAATAAGAAATATATTGAAATAGTACTTATAATTCTTACTTAGTTCTTTAATCAATTGTAGATACAAATATCTAAATGTAGATCATATATTATCATAATAGAGGAAACTATATTGAATATCATCATCAATTTTGAACCATCGAACTTAAATGTAGATGATTGTTAGATATACTGAATATAATGCATCAATTTAATTAAGGTATTTTTGTAATAAAAAAGTATTATAGTTTATGTAACGCCTCAGAATTTGGGCACGGTGACGCAACTTGAGAGCCATAATAGATCCAATAACTACTTAGCGTCCACGCTTGATCTAGAATAGTCAATCCAAGACGCTTATTCTAGAATAGTTAATCCGATTCTTCTACGTACCTCTTATCAAATACAACTATACTTATACCTATATTGTGTATGTCCCTTGCCCGTTAATCCGATTCTTCTACCTCTTATCGAATAAAACTATACTTATCCCTATATTGTGTATGTCCCTTGCCCAAGATTGACAGGTACGATGAAGGATGGATATGATGATGGATGGGTACGTGACTTGATTGTCTCTTTTCTATTGAACCACTTGATTGTCCTTTTATATTAGTATTAATTTCATGTTTGGATTTGTTAAACGTTTAATTAGACTTTAATCTAGTAAGTTTAAGATTTCGATATGGTTGTATCCGGAAAGGAAGCATTAGAGATATCTTAATGATCGTGGATGACTTGATTAATTGTCCTTTTATATTATTATAATTTCATGTTTGGCTTTTGTTAAACGTTTGATTAGACTTTAATATAGTAAAGTTTAAGACGCTTTCCTTTGAGTAATTTCTTGTTTCAATATGGTTGTATCCGGACACAAATACTTATTGAAAATAAATATTATGAAAGTGAATTGATACAATATATATGACCCTTAATCACCCACCTTCTCCTTAATTTGCCCCAACTCTGATTGATTCGTTCCTAAACAGTAAACATCAACAACACTCTAATTGATTCCTCTCTTTATCCTAATCCGTCCCCGGCCATTTTCATAAGCGAACTTGAAAATAAGTTACTCGAAAAATAAGGATGGTTAATCGTTGAAAAGTCTATTGCGTTATACTTACTCGGTGCGTGTACATTACAGATAAATATAGTCCTGATGTCTTGGCTAATAAGTTAAGCTAACAGAATTTCAAATATATGAAAATTCAAACACTAGAGTTTTTCTAAAACTAGCATATCTTATTTTGAAGGCAAGAAACTTATAGGCATGCTCGTGTTTTTTTAATGCTAATTACGGTAAATAAAAATAAAATTGTTTTGCACATTCATATGAAGGAAAAAGCTTTCCCCAAAGCAACAGAAAAAAATAAAATAACTAAGAGATGATTATCACAATACTACTCCTCCGGGCAGTACTAATTAAAACAACCCAAAAGACATTGTAATACTATTTGACACTACCATTATCACTACTCGAGTTATTATATATATATATAGATATTACTCATTCTTTGAAGATAGCAACAACCGATGAACTTCAGACCTGTACTCCTTGTTCCAAGCAAGTCCCAGTACAACATCAGTGTGACTGTCTTCTTTGTACTTCACGTGGATTTCTGGAAGGTAAAAACAGATTAGCAGGGCATGCGTAAAGCATAGGAAAGTTTCACAAGTACACAGTTACAAAGCCCATTAGTGAAACAAAAAGGCCATGAAAACATTTTATCAACTGCTGATCACAGCTTCAAGAAGCAAGATAAGTAATTGACAAACCTTCTTCCCCTTCTTCTTCTTCTTCATCTCAATTATTCCACCTAATATAGCTGAAGGTTGAACTTCATCCATCTGAATAAAAGTCAAAGCAGATACGGTCATTAAAAATTTGCATTAAGGCCGATTTCACTAAGATAACAGGCAAGATTATTAACTCAATATACATACCATATCTAGGTCCCAAATTTCAATGGCAGGATCCATGGAGCCTACAGCTATGAAGTTACCTGGCAACAACATGGTGGTATATCATTAAGAAAATTATTATAAAAAAGGACAAAAACACCGAATTTGACAGAATTATGAAACTGTCGGATCTACCTTTTTCTCCTCCTTTAATAGGACAATCAAGCCAAGCCATACAGAGAGGAAAGGCTGGAATGATAATATCATGATGGATATACATGTTTGAATCACTTTCTGACTCCTCTAATATCCATACCTATATGAAACCATCGATCTCAAACGCACAACTAATTCAAGAACTGCAAAGGGGATATATCAAAAGATTACTGAACCAAAAACCTCCAAAGTGACTCCTACATACCTCCAGGTGACTGAAGTCGTCCTCATTTCGTGCACAAATTATTACGCTATCCTCAGCTTTTATCGTGATATCATCAAGCTCTTCGGAATCATAACCCTGAGATGACAACGAACACGTGTTTCTAAACAGCAGGTAGAGAAATAATTGATGGTTAAAAAAAATCATAAATGTATAACCTTATCTTTTAGATACGGATCCATATCATTGCTTGGGTAATACAAATTCTGGAGTCCTGAGGCTGAATCAAAAAGCTCTAAGCCTGATATCAATGACAGTGAGCTCACATGAAAAAGTTCACAATACAATAACCGGAAAACGATAAAGAAAATCTTAACTATACAGCTAATATGCACCCAAGAATGCTATTTCAACCTAGTTCATCTGTAAAGAAGTGAAATTACAAATGCCACTTCTTGTAGCTTAAGTTGAACTGGAATATATCACACAAACACCGTATTCGGCAAATGGCCAAACGAAGCAGGAGAAAAGGAAGAACTTGCAGTAGATGAAAAGATACACAAGTATTTATAAGTAGACGAAGACATACCATCATCTTCGTCATCATAGTCGTCCATATTCAGTTCCTTCAAGGCATCTGCCATGCTATCAGTGTCAAGGTCTTTACCCACAGAACCTTTTCCAAGAGCACCTGCAGCAGCAAGTGCTTGCGCAACATCATCATCTTGATTAAATGTATCAGCATCTATAACTTCTTCATTGTCTTCGTCTTCGTCTTCATCATCCCCGCTGCGAAAACCAATAAGCCCCAAAATTACACAACCACACGTAGTTCTATCACCACAAAAATCAAGGTCTCCCTTTACAACATGCCAAAATGCATCCCTAAGAATAAGCTAAAAACGAAAAACATGAAAAGGAAGGATCAATGGTAACTAGTAGTGATAAAAGGACTCCTAAGTTCAATGTGCAGCAGCAAGACACTATTGAGGACTATTGCTTTTGCCTAGAACCAAAAAAAACGCACATACTAATTTAGAACTTACATTATCCCTTCAACGCTGTTTTCAATATCTCTTCAATCACTTCCTTTGAAGGAGGATCAGCTTCTACAGGCACTGATTTTAATGCACCCTTGGTACCCACGAAATTGCTGATATCATTCTTCCAAACTAAATTCGTTAAATTAACTCTTGACTGTCGAAACAGAATCCCAAAATCGCTCTGCAAATAAAAAAGAAAGGAGCAGAAGCTAGGGACAACGCGTTACATACAAAGTTTGAGAATTTTCTACCAAGAAAATGACGATGCAGAGAAATCACTAAAGCAGAAAAACCAGCACTTATAATCACTACAAACTGGAGACCCCCTATGGGTAAAACGATATCAACAAGATTGAATGATTTACTTCAAGCATACCTAATTTAATAGGAACGGTGAAATAGGAAAATCAGCACCCTGCAATGAACGCGGGGATTTCAATTGGTAGCGGCTTACCAAATACACAAGGGTTTTGGCACATAAGCGGGGTGAGCTGCGTAGAGAACAGGGCTTAATTTCTATTTTTTCGATTGAAAATCTCGTCGGCTTTTATTACGGCTGAAATATTATTAAGTCTTAGAACATTCATAGTAGAATCTGAAAATGATGTTAAATCTATAGTTTAAAGATTTAATTAATCAGATTCATCGAAAAAGAGGGATGCATTAGAATCTGTATGCCAATCTTAACCTTTCAGATTCGGTAGATAAAGCGTTACATCTCCCGTTCCAAATAGGATCTGAACGATCCAATAAAAAGAAAAAAAGTTTACCTCAACGATTAAGTTGATTTTTGGTTAGTAAAAGGTCGTGGGTTTTCAAATCTTTTTATGTGTATGTTTGGGTTATAATCCTTTAAAGTAGTTAATTTCGTTTTCTACTTCGGTCATCACAAATGACAATAAAAGTCGTACTCCATAGAACAATACTTCATATGCCCTCAGGTCTTTATTGTTTACATCTCTTCTTAATTTTTTATGATTATGATTTTTATTCCCTTGATATTATGATTGTTGATGGCACACCCCTGGTATTGATTGGCATTGGTACCATACACACTCCACGCTTTTCTTTTCTGGTAGGTAATAAAAGTACAAGTTCTCGATGGGTGTATAAAGTTAAGACTAAGTCAGATGGTTATATTGAGTGATACAAAGCTCGTTTGGTAGCTAAAAGATTTGTTCAATAGTATGGTATTAATTATAAAGAATCATTTGCTCATGTTGCTAGGATTACATCTATTCGAGTTCTCGTTGTTGTTGCATCTATTCGTCAGTGGAATTACTCAAATGGATGTTAAAATATTTTAAAATATTTTTCTTAATGGGGACCTTAAGGAAGAAGCATATATAGTTCATTCCCCTGGTGTTTCTTACTACCCATGACAAATTTTTAGATTATATGGCCTCAAACAAGCCCTTCGAGTATGATTTGAAAGATTTTCGCATGTTGTCACCTCTCAATTGGTTTTGTTTCTAGTCCACATCATTCAACCTTGTTTGTTAAATTGATAAATATAGGTCATATCTTGCTTCTTATACGATGTAGATAATATGATCATTATTGACATTGATGGTATCGTTAGTTTGAAAGCAACAATGTATCAATGTTTTGATATGAATGATTTTAGTCCTTACGTTATTTTTTGGGCATTTAGGTTCCTCAACAAAATATGAGGTTTCAAAATCTACTTGGCATACTAATTGGCATCTTTATTCTCCCGAATGGAGTCAATACCAATAGCAGCGACAGGCGTGGCTTATATTATTGTACAAATTCGTATTTATTTTAAAAATGATAGAGGTGTTATTGGCACCACATTACTTATCTTCTTGTATTTCATATGTTTCTAAAATTACATTATATAGTAGCACTGCATTTTTCTAATTGCAAAAAAATCTATAATATTATCTACATCCGTCATTGAGCGTAAGTTTCAATAACAGGAAACCGAACCTAAGTTTTTCTCATCTGCTTGGAATTTGCTCTCTCCATGGTGATTGAATTGTTCTATCCATGGTAGTCTTTGCCATACTTTTTAGTTTGTCATTGTTCTATTCTTTGTGATCCTTTTGGCCGTCTTTTATTCCAATGTTGTCGTTTCAGTTGTTCTTCCTAGCATATTGTCTTATTCACCCTTTTTGTGTTCCCTCGTGTGGTGTCTTTTTTCTCTGAGGAAACACAAGAAGATATTGTTCTGGCCCACCCTGGACAATATTGTGGTTACAGACTCAGAAAATAATTGAGTGCGTGGAACAAAAACACAAAATCAACATAGGTCTTGTGTAAAGATATGTGCCTTGCAAGAGTTGAATGAACGGAACAAAAATAGACCATCTTCATCCTAATGCGTGGTTCCCTCGTCATCCACCAAAAAAAAAAACATATAGGAACAATATAATAAACTTTCTATCTATTGTAATTTGTTTATCCTCATCAAATTAACAAAAATAAATAAAACCAAACTGGCCCATCGAAGGCCAAAGTAAGCATTCAGTGGTAAGTGAGCTTGAGAACGCCAGAGAGAGGTCACCTGGTTCGATTCTTCTCTAAGGCGCATGTTGAAAGAAAGAGCTCTTGGTCGAGCGCTACTGCGAATAAAGTGGGACTCTGCAGACACGTCTGGCCAAACTAGGATTAGTCGGACCAGTGGGTTCAGGATCTAGGAGAGAAAAAAAAAAAAAAAAAAAAAAAAAACCTGGCCCATTGAGCTCGACAAGAAGCCAAATTTAGTTCACTTTCAGGTGAAATTTCAATATACAAAGTCAGAATGATACCACCAAGGTGGGTTTGAACTAAAATAGAAAAGACTACATATTTGAGTTCCTCAAATTAGTCAAGGGAAAAAAAAATTAGTCGGAGGACAGATGTGCCAAGATAAGCACAAGGTCAAAATAGGGTTAACCACGAAGAGACAAAAATGTGTCTATCCCTAAATAAAATCTCAAATCCATAATACTAGTATAATAGTCTTACGGCACGATCAAGATCAGACCGTGTCAGGGTCATTATCAGGCTCATTCAAGCTAGTTAGTAGCTCCTCAAGGTCAGGCTTCTCACGCATCTGCCGCAATTCCTTCCCAATAATATCATCTTTTTTCCAAGCAAAAACCTGATAAAGAGTGAAGTTAGATTAATAGGCAATGCAAAACACGCACTAGCAGTATATGGAACCAAATAAGACCTAATAAATTGAATGATCATAATACACTAAGCCATCATCCAAAGTAGGTCTTAAAATGTTCTTATTGGGTTGATGAAACGATTAAAAAGAAGTGGATTAGACAAAGTCACTCCCAAAACAGTACCCGTATCTCATGAGCTTCAAACTCCCGGCAGAACAAATGTTGAAAAGCAGAAATTGTTGTCTGCAAGAAGAATAATAATAATAATAATAATAATTGTTATTGTTAAGATCCAAAATAAAGCTATTGATTGTATGTATGTATGTATAATATGCTGAATTCAGAGCAATATCCAACTAAAAAATGGTTGGCATTCGGCTATACGTTGATAGTGGGTAAAATAACATTTTGGTACTTGAACAAGCTCACAAAATACCCAAGTTCCCAAGTTTAGTTGATTCTATTTACCTGTACAGTTTTATCAAAGGTAAAAGTTGCGCCGCTTTTCATTTCCTCCTGTAAAAACTTGCTGGTCTTTTTTGCATGATACTCCGCCCTTGAGGCCTGTTGAGAGTGCCAACATTTTACCCCAATGAGATCAAAGCGTCTTGTGTAAATAAACAAACAAAATTACAACTTTTGCGGTGGATGAATGGGTAACTGATGAATCATGGTATGCTGCTACCAGGCTCCCGAATTTTTCGCAGGAAGCAAGAAATAGAGGCAATCCATATCCAAAGTAACTCTTACATACTTATTAGCTTTCATATGCTAAAAAAGAGAAAGGCATCCAAGAAAACAAATGCTAGCTGAGTACCTCATGACCACTTCTTTTACGAACCTTACTAGTGCCTGAAATTACTGAAACTGCATGAAACAAAAGCAAAAATAAGTGGAAGAGGGAGGAGATACATATGTTACGTGTAAAAGCAAAAAGATGTTACAAACATACCAACAGAGAAAAGTCTCTTGCGGCTCCCTCCAAACATACGGTCTTCAATGCCTGCTTGAGCAATGCGTAGTCTATTAAGCAAAAGGTTCAAAAGAGAACTTTTATCTAAAATGTTAATACCAATTAGTTTTTTTTTATTTAATTTTTTTAAAGGGACTACAATAATCAAATCAATCATGCTACAATACACACAGTGAAAGAAAAAGAAAAAGAAAAGAAAAAACAAACAAACAGACAAAAGTTTACTATTTAACATGACAAAAAGGATAATATGTGTGAATATATATAAGAAAAAAGGAAACAGATGTGTGTGTACACACACAAACAAACAAGTAAATGGGTCCAAAGTCATAACAATTATCAGCCAACTTAAATATCTCCTTCCCCCTCCATCAGTTATCCTTACTTTTTCCGCATTACGTTTGAACTCTACGTTTACAAACCATTTCGGCAGTTTATATCTACAAAAATAATATCATGTTCACTGCCAAGATAGCGAACAGTATTCCATGTGTATCCCCCACCCCAACCCCACCCAAAAAACATGTCAATATAATCAACAATACTAAGAGAAAATAACTCCAAGGCATTAGTGTATGGACTATGATCAAGACCGGTTACACTACAAATATAGTCATTCGAGAGAATGCTAAGGAATCAACATACCTTCAACCTCGTTGACTATAACATTCAAAATAAGCGGAGGAAATAGTCAGTAGTATGCGTGCCTCCGGATCATAACATTCTTGTTCCTAATGTGAATTATCAGAATTATCAGAGTAAAATTTAACATTTGAAATCTAATTTGATTAGAAAAGTACTCTACCACCCAAAAAGTATATAACAATGCTTAAAAAAAACAAAGAAAGAGATGACGCACCAGATGCACCAGATCTTTGTTCCTAGTTACCACACATAACGAATCTATGCCGTGCAAAGCAACCCACGTGATTCCCAACCATTTGTCTGTTTTTCAAGAAGACATTATTATATCATGTACAAAAACTACACACATATCTAAACAAATATATAAGGATAGTTTATAAATGGATTGAACACCATGGCCACGGCTAAAATTGGATTATATGGTCTAAATTGAACTTCTAAAAAGCCGGATGGAGTATAAGACATTTTTAAAGTAAGTTGGAACACAACCAAAGCAATAAAGTGCTTACCCCTCTGGAAACGGTCACCACGGAGCCAGGTGCAAGCTTTTATCACTTTCGTGTCACCAATACAAATCATAATGAATCATGAAAGAAATAAACTGAGATTATATTTTTCTTTTATAGCTGAAATTAACATTAGCAAAAGATTTAGTGTTTACCAGGGTAGTCATTCTGAGGTTTGGCGTAGTAATCCAGGAAAAGTTTGGCCTGATATCTTCGGGCATCTCTAGTACCAAACTGATCTGGGTAAAAAACAGGAATAAAGTAAATAAAAGAATACAAAACAATTGACGCAAGATTGTCTAGGAAAAAAAATGCTGCAGTAGATAATTGCGTACAGATTGTGTCAAACGGCGTAGAGATTGTGCCAAGCTGCATTGTGTCAAGCGGCTCCATCTTCCATGCACCAATATCAAGTGGAAGCGGAGCGGATGGATCGATTGATGGGTCAAACGGCTCCATGCTCCATCTAATACCAACACCAACATCAAGTGGAAGTGGAGCGGATGGATCGATTAAGAGGGGCGCACACGGTGGAGAATCCGTCATCGATGAGTCAGACCTTTTGAGAGGCATGGTGATTACGCTTTTGAGATCCATACCTAATTCAAAAATAAATAGATTTCTATCTACCGGCAAAACGTAATAATTAGTACTTACAACAAATTTTTTTTTTTTTTTTTTTGTTTGGCAACATTTATAACGTACGTATATATGTTTGATGGTAAAATATTACTCCCTCCGTCCTATAATATAAGGCATTTTGACCATTTCACACAGTTTAAAAAAGCATAATAAATGAGTTATTTTTTAATATTTTAATGTAAAATAGTGTATTGTTTTTGGGGTATTAATAATATTGCGTGTTTAGTGTGAAAGTGAAAATAATGTATTTAATATTGTATTGAATTATGAGAGAAACATATTTTGAGACAATACAAAAAAAGTTAAAAAACATATTGCGAGGCGGAGGAGTACACAGGATAGGGAGGGTAAAAATGCTAAACTTAAATGAGTAATAATAAATGACAACAAAAATTAAGCAGCGGATCTTACAGCGTGATCTCACATTTGATTTTAATGAGTCTACACCACAATCAATTAAGACTCATCAAAATCGAGGGTGAGAGATCGCGTTGTGTAATTTTTTGTTGTCATTCATCATTCTTCAAACTTAAATATACGTGGCAAGTCTCAAACTGGCGCAAAGAGAGAGGTGTTTTCTTGTTAATTACTCTAATAAATAAAGGAAAATTTAGTTATAAATCCACTTTTCTCTCCTATATTAAGGTTTAATTCGCTCCTTTTTTAGTTGCAATAAGGACAATAATTTTACTCGGATTAAAATACCCTTCTTCCTATTTCCTGACCCTTAAAGCTTATGATAAAATCACGATGCGTTTTCTCAGCCAAATTACGTAATCGGGACAAGGAATTGTAAATTAAACAAATAACGGATCAAACAAATAACGTTGTATTATAATTTAGCACTCTTAAATGTATCAAAGATGCCATGTGTGCGAAATTACGCAACAGAATGTATTTAGTTTTAATGGCAATAGAACAACTTCCCGTAACATAGATACATAATAAAATTCAAGCCTTAGTAAATTAGTAGCCGCATAATTATTGCCGTCAATAATACAATTAAGAATAAGGATCAACTGACCGCGTGGGTAGAAATTAGTATGAGGTTGAAGTTGAGTACAAGCGCGGGTTCGAGGCACTTGCGTCAACATAAAGGGAGAAAAATCCTTTGGGAGGCTCTCATTATGCTTGGTAGGTGGCCAAGCGCGGCTATTCTTGGTTAGTCATGTGATTCACATCCTCCATGGCGCATGGCGCAGTGAGTGCAGGGGGGTGGGGCGCTGGGGTGGGCGATTCCACCTTTTGGTACAAAGAATAAGGATCACTGTATTCAAATTAAAATAAAATTTTATGACAGCTATATCATTTTTCCTCATGCTCCTGGACTGGCTTGATACGTATTTATATGCTATTTATTTTATCTTATTTATTTATTTATATGCTATTTATTTTTGTAAATAAACAAGTAATTGGAAAAGCTAATAATAATGAAATAAAACCAGACTGTAAATGGGACCATGCCTGTGGCCATATACTGCGGCGGAAGACCTTTTACGCAAATTTTTTTAATTTTTTTTTTTGGTCGTACAGGAATAAGCAGGTTAAATAAATAAATAAATAAGAATTCATCAACCCTAACTCTTCAGCCGCCGCTGCTAATTTGTTATCATCAATGCAGCTTCGGAAGACCTTTTAGATATTTATTTTCATCAACCCTTGTAACCGCCGATCCTTACGTTTCTTATACATAATTGCATTTGTTGCATACAGGCCAATATATTAATAATTTCGACAGCAAATTAACCAGCATATTAAGGCTAAAGTTTCTCAGCCCGTAAACGGAAAACTAAAACATCAGGCTGTAGGGATTTTGTATATGATTTTCCAATTTTCAATGTAGAAATTTGTTGTGTAATTACATTTTAAAATTCACTAAATGAATTAAATCGATAGTCTATATCATCTTTTGTAAATTAAGCGTAGTCGTCTTTAGATTCAACACGAGTGCATCAGTGACATCATGTCTTATGTCACTTAAGTTTTTAAAGGCTCGAGGAAAAAAATCTCTCCGAAAAATTAAGCTGCATTTATTGATAATTCACAACGCGTCTTATTACTTTCAGGATTTTTAATGAAGTCACTATTACTAATGAGTTTAGTAGCGCGGAGATTTAGTTGTAAAATAAATATGACAGAAAATTAAATTCAAAAATAAATTTTCACTACTAAATTTTTATTTTAGGAATAATAAACTATAAAAGTTTATCCTACCATTCAAGGATTTAACTCGCACCTCGGTCACGCCAGTAAGGTAGGTCAAAAACCAAAAGGTGGCGGTTAGAGCGGAAACAATCTCTCTCAATGATTAAACTTCGAGAATCGAACATCTCACGGGAATTAGATATCCCGGACCTTAATCATCGATTACCTTCCTTTTTCTAGCCTAGATATTTCGAAAATATCCATAAAGAGTGTGACCTTCTATATCAGATCTCAAAATACGCCCCAAGCTAGTATGCCGCCGTAGGGTCGGTCAGTGACCCGACGAGTACCCAAAATTATATCCTTTCGGAGACCAAGCCTTGAATTTTGATAGGGGTGAACACCATCCGTAGGAGGCCGAAATCAAAGCGGCTCGAGGCGTCACCCTTCTCTCACGTGCTTGCATCTATAGTAGAGGCCGTGGGGTTGGCTGTCGTCTTCCCCGCTCCCACTTAATGTTTTGAAAAAAGTGGTGGGTTTACTAATTACGCTTTTGGTCTTGACAATAAGAAACAATAAATCATGTACTCCGAATAGGGTCGGTTAAGTAGGCAAGCCTACGTCGTCTTATTCGTTGGAACATATGTGACTGTCGGTCGGATCCGGCAAGAGAAGCCCCGTTTAGCCCGAAGGCTTATCGGATATGCTAAGTCTTGTCGAACCCCCGTGCAAACATCACACGTGGAGGGGAGGCAATCGAGCCGTAGCTCGGTTTTAACTCGCCCAACCATGGTTAGACCATTTCCGAACCCGTGTACAATGATTTTTCAATTTCTAAATTGTCAACTAAAGCGTAATCTCGTTTCTGTTTAAGGTAGGTTCACCGAAAACTCAACGATTTACCTAAGTGGGATTCACCGAGAATCCATCACTAAAATAGTAACGATTGACAAAACCAGATTCCTCGGTTTTAATAATTAGTTACTTAATTAATTAATTACCACATATTAATTAAAAAAGCTTTTTAACTAATTATACGAGTTATACATGCCTAATTTATTCGAAATAAACTAGCTACATGTATGCATTGGAGTTGAATCATGTAGATGCATGTCATGGCAATTTCCGGTTATATCATACAATTTTCGATCATACACGAAAAAAAAATAACGGAAAAATAAACACCGAGATGGATCGTTGGTACCCCCGTATCTAACCTATTAAAAAAAATTTATACACAAACCCTAACTAGGGTTTACTATTTTCTAATCTGCTGCTGCGTTTTATCGACGATCGGACATCCAAACGAACTTTGATCGTCACGAAACTTTATGGACCTGTTCTTCACTCCTCCTACTTTAACATGGACGGTTGGATCTGAGTTTTGACGGCCCAATTGTTCCCAGCAAGCCGCCGATCCAAGCTCTTTGCATCGGTTTATAAGCTGCAGTGCGCAGCGATGTCTTCCCGGCCGATCGGGCGTGAGACAAATCGATCGACTTGAAATTTTAGGGCTTGTTCATAACTCCATGGTAGTCGATCTGAACAGTCGAATCGTCGTTTTAACGTTCCAAACTCTTCGAGGAAAATCGGCGAACTCACAGCTAGGGTTTTATGGCTCTTTGTGCTTTTCATTCTGGCAGATAACTTTATAGCAGCGATCTGATATCGAGATGGACTCCGATCGACACGAAATTTTGAGGGCCTGATCTTCAACTTTTATTCTTCATTCTGACCGGAGGGATTGTCGTTTCAACGGCTCAATCTCTGGGAATAAAATAAAAAACGGAACAACAACAAAACAGATATACTTACAGAAACTAAAAATACAAAATTTCCTATACTCATATAAACGAATTTATATGAGTTTACAATAGATGTAACGAATAAACAATACCAACCCCAATTCATCTCTTCAACCACATATCAAAGCATTCATCATCATGATTTTCGGAAAAAAACAATGCAATCTAAACATTCAATTTCTAAGGTAGCATATCGAGGAGGTCCGGCGGCTTGAAACACTTGCTTGGAGATACACGTCGGAAGGCGGTGGCATCTCATTGGATCGAGTAGCTTGGATTGAATATTGTTCTTAGCGTTTATACACCATAAACGGTAAGCAATCTAAACCCCTCGTAGGTTTAGATCTATATTTTATGTATTTTAATTGACTAGATCTAGATCTTGTACTTTCCGTTCGCGTAATCGGGTGGATCATGATCCATCCGGCGATATTACATCTAAGAGGAATAACAAGTAGTCTCAATATCAACAACAAACTCAATAGAGTGCACCTCCGTGGAAAGTACAGCGATGAGGCTAAGCGAAGGCGAAATAGGCGACTCAATGGATACAAGATTTATATATCATCATCGTAGCTTAATTTCCTCACGGGGGCCTTCAAGCATACCTTCTTGTTCTCTCCTCTCAACCTCCTCTAACGTTGGTTGCACTTTAAGCTCAAGTTCCGTATGGTGTTTGTGTTGTTGCGTAGTCATCACGAAACTTCGTTGAAATGATCTTGAACTACCTTACTTAACTTCTCGGCGGTTTGCTCAAGTGGCTTTGTTGATCGATTAAGATCTCACGATTCGGAGGTGGAGAAGTATCGAGTTGTTGATCATAGTAACTTGGGGCATTCCCGCTCGTTGTTGTATGATGGTGTATGGGTTGAAGCGGTAATAGGGTTGTGTTCCGTAACCCATAACACCGTAGTTGTAATATCCGAATGAGTAAGGATATGAAGCGATGGTGTTGTATGGATTCATTATCGCAAATAGAGGAAACAACACAAACACAATCACGGTATCTTCACTACCACTACCGAAATAGATGGTGTGACACTTCAACAACAACAAAATAAAACAAACTATACATAAAAAAAAAACAAATAAGAAAAACGACCTAATCCTAAAAACTCAACTAACTTACAAGATATCAACCCGATTCCCCGACAACGGCGCGAGAAAACTTGATCGGCCGTTTCCAAGTGTCCAATCTTACCGGAAGGGTATCGGGTCAATTGTAGCCTAGAATTGGTGAGTCAAGGTCGTATCCCACAGGGAATCTCGTCGAGTACCAAAGTCGGTCTCGTTCTTAGTTTAGGTCAACACAATAATTGAACGTGGTGAGTTGTCAATCACAGGTTCTACAAACTAAAATGCACAAAATAAAAGAGTTAAAACTATATAAAAGAGATAGCCGAGCTATGATCCGATCTAATACTCACAAACCTTATTTGAACCGGAAGTGTTCTCGACTTACTAAGCGTTCGATGTCACCCGAAAGGTGTCGTCTCTAATTCGAGAATAGACATTATTTCAATATCTACCCTCCAATTTCAGGTTCAACAGTCCGACCGGATTTAACTGACTTAACACGGTTTATGGTCGATGAAACGCTCGACGAGCCGATATAAACCTCACACACGAAACCGAATCTGAACAACTCAATCGGTTTTACAGGGTGATCCTAGAACCCTGGTTCCCTTATCCTCTGGCAAAATACATCTATAAAGAAGATACGTGAAATACGATTATCAAGTCACGAGTTCATTAAAGGTCATTAAGAATAAGTTATAGAACTAAGGTAACATCGAGAATTAAAAGTCAAACATCAAGAACACCACAAGAACAAGCTAAAGCTCGATTTCATAGACTATCATATAACTCGACTATACAACAAAAAAACAAGAAATCAACAATAATAGTTAACAAAAATAAAGATCGAAAGCAAGAACAAGAAAGGAAAACGAAATACCAAATATATTAGGCCGTAGAAAATCGAATCTCCGAGCGAAATCCCGTCAATAATACGTCAAGATATCACCGAGATCCTCCGGAATATAACATCTACGACTAAACTAAGCTAATCTATCTACAGGGGTGAAAAAGTGCAGAAAATTCGATCTAGGAGAGGAGAGAGATGATCTAGTTCATATAGGGCGGTATTTATAGTGTTTAGTGAGATCTAAATGCTAGGCGTGCTCCTAGGCTTTGCTAGGCATACGCCTAGCATGCTGAAAACTCGGACTGAAACTTTCTGGACCAATTTAACCAGTAGGCGTGTGCCTAGCATTTCCCAGGCGCACGCCTACTGACACATCTTCAGTAAATCGGCCATAACTTTGTGTGTAGTCCTCCAAATCCAGTGATTCAAAATGAGTTGGAAAGCTAATGAAATTGTCTACAACTTTTATGAGCATGTACAACCCAGAAAATGCCTCTAAGTTGGATCAAAATGCAGATGATTGGAAGGTGTGATTGTAGTACCAACAAGTTTTGATCCGTTTGAACGTTTAAGCTTCGGCACACGTTCCAACCCTCGTATCTCGCCTTCCAGTCATCTCGAACACCCAATACCTGTACAAAATCACAACAAATACCACACGTAACCCCTACAGGACACTAGGGTGACCGAGAATACATTGAAAACACCTAAAACATCGAGATTTCTGGACATTCCGTCCTAGGTCTCGAAATTATAACCAATGTGTAAATACATCAAAATACAACCAAATGTCTCCGAAAACATATAAAACGAGGTATAAACGGGGTATAATCACATACTAAATGATAGTCAATTTGACTCTCATCAAATTTCCAAACCCTAGATTGGTTAGATGTTTCGATTCCTCTTTAAATGTAGAGAAATTCTTTTGAAAGTAGCGTGACTCTCTTTAATGGCCCTGAAATCTTTGCCCTTCCATCCAGATTATTTGGTGCAGTTGATATGAAATGCGTTGACGAAAATTGCCCGGCGTTCATTTTGCTAACGGACTCGCAATTCCGAGATTGTACGCATTAGGGATGTTTTAGTCCATTAATAAATTAGTTTGTCCTTAATGACGTGTTTTCACAACCCATGTCCTTTTACCAATTTTTAATCTATTATGTCCTGCATACCGACGCCCCTTTCGAATATCAATGACTCATTCGGGCATCTAGCAAATTCACTAATAAAAACATGAAATTTTATAGAGACTCCTTAAATACATCGAATACATCTGCGTTTAAAAGAGTATTTAATGACTCGATCGTTTTATAAAATGTATTTAATGACTCGATTTAGAAAACATGAGCTTTTATTTTCCACTACGGTGGACAAACAGCATTGCATAATGTATGTCTGTTTTCTCTTTAAAAAACATGAAATTTTACGAAGACTCCTTAAATACATTGAATACACCTGCATTTTGAAAATCTCATCCGTCCGATTTGTTTGGGACGTTTTGAAACTCTTGAAATTTAAAAAGCATCATTTATTACGTTGTCTTGTCATTAAATCATGTTAATTCTGATTCTGTGCTTTTATATTGTCCTCATATTTTTACTAAATGTTGATATGTGGGTATTTTAGGCATTTAACAAACAAATTTATGTCGAAACATTAATAATGAGACTTATTATAGGACGTCCATAAAAGGAATATGTCATAAACAAATTGAAGCGAAAGGAGTATTTAATGACTTGATTTAGAGAGAAATTTAAGGAGTTCTTTCATCAAACATCCTCCTCATATAAAGTGCTTCGAAATTTAAGCCTCACGACCTTCTGGTCTAATGACCTGAGCTCCGGCCCGTTGAGATAGACGTCATCAGCAAACATCACCGTTTTTCAATTAAAGAAGAAGTCTATGTAGAATTTAATTTTCACCCTAGAAAAAAAAAACCCTACGGTGTCTAGTTAAAAAATAAAAATATCAAAAAAATAAAATAAAAAACACACACACACTATATCTTGCAATTCTCTGATAAAAGAAAAACCGATCTTGCCGTTAACCCCCTAATTTTATCAGTAGATTATCGTATTCTAGCTCATTTAACCTTTCTTTTTACCCGATTTGTTATCTTTCTTCCTCGCTTTATCTGTAATAATAATTCACTGTTTGACGTGAAAAATTCCGAGATATCCTTCGAAAGTATATCCTCAAATAAAGGTATCAATATGAGTTTTTTCTTCAACATAGTCGATTGATCTGAAGATAACCCAGGGTTTACCTTTTATACCATCTGTATGCTTCACTCTAATCGGTAGACCTGAAGATAACCGCGCCCCGTTTTCACGATAAATCTGAAGATTGAATTCAATTTTTTGTTTTGTTTTTGTTTTGTTTTTGTTTTTGTTTTTGAATCAGGCATGGAAAATTTCGAAAGCGGAAGAAGCCAGTTTGACCATGGTTTGAGGGCTATCCGTCCGGTAGCCACTTACCTAACATCTCTTTTTCTAAGACACCCTCAATCTTGTTTGCATTGGTTGACTTGATTTCCTTTATTTGTTTTTTCCTTCCTATTTTTAATCAGAAATGTATAGTAGACGCTTTGATGCCCTTAGTCTCCAAAATAGCCGCCGTGCTTGTGGATGTACCTTCGGTATACCCTTGCATCCTTTTGGTTTGACAAATTTATCTAGTAATCTCAGTTTATCTCCTTTTTCATGATTTGTTCTGATTTGTGTCGGTGACATGGAAGAGGAAAAAATCTGCATCTCGGTCCGTGGTATAGAACGGTGGGATGGTAAGCACTTTTCATCGCTTTGGTTCTCCGTTGTTTGTGCCGCGATCTTAAAATACAAGCTCCCTTTTGGGTGCCCCTTCCCGATTAGTTTGATTAGCTAAAACGAAAATGAGAGTGGTAGATCTTAACAATGCGCAGCCGCGATGAATCCCGAAGGAGTGGTAGATCGACAAATGCCCCGTGGATTCAGGGTTTCGTTTTTGGTAGTGTTCCACACACAAACCAACTTACTTCCCGGCACCATGCTGAATACTGATAAGTCGATTACATTTAGGAGAGTGATTTAAGCATTTAGGAGAGTGATTTCAGCGACATAATAAATCATCGAACGTTTTATAGCAATACGTTTTAACGTTTAAAGAAAAGCAAAATAATGCAAAAATTACAGGCCACAAATCACCTTTTATGTGGATGGGTTGGGGATGAGGGTTGTGCCTTAATCATTTTCTTACATTTAATCTCACTTTTTAAAGTTGCCCTATGATATACTTTTAAAGGTTGATTCTCACAATAAATTTTTTGTTTTTACTTTTGCTATGGTGGGGTGTTATGTCTCAGTAAATTGTGTTTGGTGATTTTATAGACCATCCGAACATGCCTTGTTAGATATGTATGCTTTTTATGCGCTTGATAACATCGTCTCCTTGGAAAGCAGAGAAACTGTATGGATTCAGCACGGGTTGTTGTGCGTGGGAGGACTCACTATGTGTTGTAGCTAGGACCGAAGATCTGGAGCATGTGATACGTGAGGTGCGTTGGCTCTTTCTTTATTTCTCAAGTAATGCTTTTCAGGTGGGAGAATACTTTTCTTCTAATTTTAGATTTTAGATGTTATCTTTAACTCCAATAATTCGTAATAGGTTAAGGAAGTTGACCCATACATGTGTAACCTGAACAATGCTCTAATCTATGAAGCTGAAGGTATGTTGGATTCCTTAGCATTGTCTCGAGTTTCTGTTGTATTGAATAAGTGTGTAGTGTTGATATATTAAATTGCATTCGCTGTATTTTATTTTCCTTGGTGGAAGTTAGAAAGCCATTTTTTGTAGTTGAAGTTAGAAAGTCACTTTTAGTATGACCGACGTAAATTTATAAGCAGTGGCGGAACCAGGAAAAATTTTCGGGGTGGTCTTGGTATATAAAGCTGCAAAAAAAAATCTAGGAAAAAAATAAAAATTTTGGTAGTGGAACTTGAACTTCTGACCTGCAAATTATGGGAGCTTAAAGGGTTTTGTTCTTAAACCACTAGGATATAAGGTCTTTTGTCAAGAAAAACAGCATAGCATCTAATATTAACACTACTACTTCTGATAATAAAAATTTGGGGGCTTGGACCATATAGAGGGGAGGGCTTGTGACCATTTGAGGGGGCTTGAGACCACCCGTGCATAAGGTGGGTCCGCCCCTGTTTATAAGGGTAGTTTTGGCATGTTTCACGTAAAATTAAGAGTTTTAATGCATTTCTTAAACCGTGTGCAAAGTCAACTGGGACATTTAAAGTGGGACGTAGGAAGTAGTAAGTAATAAGTAGTAAACCTTTTATTTGAGTTATTAGCATTATAGGCAAGTCCTCCTTGGACTAATTTTCATTTTTGTACTTCATTAAAAACAAGCAAACTAAGTACTTCATTTTCTTCGGAGATCTTATTTGCATTCTAGTCAAAAGTCCTCCTTTGAACCTTTGGCTAATGGTTAATGAATTGTCTAGCAGACCTTGCTCTCCAGTGTGATGAACCCTTTAAAATGACTAGCCGGACATCGAGAAACCTTTTGTTGCTGGTATGTTTGCAAGACCCTTTTCCTTTGACTCGTGCTTATCTCTCTCCGTCTTCCACTCAGTTTTGCTTTTGTTTCATGCAGTTTCTGTGATCCCAGACACTAATAGCGGTCATGAGGTACTCTGCTCCCCCATTCGTCTCTTGCTTCTTGCGAAAGATTCTGGAGCATAGTAGCATCATACAATTATTTAGCTGTTACCCATTCATCCACCGTAGAAGTTGTAATTTTGTTTGTTTTTTTGTTTTTGACATGACGCTCTGAACTCATTGGTAATGTTGGGCACTCTCAACAGGCCTCAAGTGCTCAGTATCATGTAGACAGTGCCATCAAGTTCTTACAAGAGGAAATGGACAGCGGTGCAACTTTCACCTTCAATAAAAGTGTAAAGGTAATTGGAATCAACTGAATTTGGGAAATTAGGTATTTTGTGCGTTTAAATACTGAAAGATTATTTTACCCTAAAATCAACATCTCGCGGAATTCCAACCATTTAAAAAACCCTTAGTCTATAGTTAATGGAATGTTGTATTTATTCTCTCACTCTTTAATAAATAAGGGTAGATGTAGGAAAAACAAAATAAATGCTTCATTGGAAATGTAACTACCTCAGTTATTTTGGAACAAATCTTTTTGACAACTCCCTCAGTTATTTCGAAACGGAGGGAGTATTAGAAGGGGAGGGGGAGATTATATGCTTGCTTTGGATGCAGTTTAGAGTACTGATAGTACTGATAATTATCATTATTTTTATTTTGACAGACAGCAATTTTCACTCTTCAACATTTGTTCGGCAAGAAGTTCAAGGCTAATGAGATTCAGGTACTTCTTTTTGATAAGAGTAGACCATACCACTTGTGCGGTCTCGATTGCATTTTATTTTTAATGACTATATGGAAGGAACATTATTCATTGGTACCTGTCACATTTTGCTACAACTCCAATCGCATACCATCATCGAAGTGGAAAGCAAACAAGGTGCATGCGGGTTACTGAACGGATTTGGTTAATAAATAAATAAGACAATTTTCATATGGTGCACATGGATGGATGTGTAATGATCATTCAGTTATTTAGGCTTTGCTTTGTTTCCATATTCAAACACTCTGTTTTGCATTACCTATTATCTTACCTATTAAGCATCTTCTTTACTCTTTATCAGGTTTATTTCGTGAAAAAATACAGAGGTAGAGTAATGGGTTCAACGAGGCGTGGTCTTCCAGTAAATGAATTTCCGATCCATGGGGAGCGTAGCATCATGGATCATTTAGCTGTCATTAACAAGCCATGTAGTGGAGGCTCCTCTAGTAGAAGGAGGCTCGTTGTCATTAACAAGCCACGTAGCGGAGGCTCCTCTAGTAGAAAGAGGGGGCTCGCTGTCATTAACAAGGCACATAGTAGGAGGCTCTCTGTCATTAACAAGCCACGTAGCGGAGGCTCCCAATGAGAGTATTATTGAATTGGTTAGATCATGCTCTTGCCTTAAGTGTGTGTCATATCCCTAAGACTATGTAATTCTAGTATTTATGGATTCGGGATTTATTTATTAGGGAGTTTGAAGTCCGATGAATTTAGGTTTGGGATTCATTTATTGAGTTTGAAGAATATGTGTTGGGGGTATGGCTTTACATTTAGTCCAATGGGGTATCATTAGTAATATCTTGCTTCTTATATTATGAAGATAATATGGTCATTATTGACATTGATGGTATCATTAGTTTGAAAGCAACAATGTCTAAATGTTTTGATATGAATGATTTTAATCTTTGCGTTACTTTTTGGGCATTGAAGTAGGCCAAAACTCTATAATATTATCGCCCTCACCCCAGGATCCTGCATCCGCCATTGGCGTAAGTCTCATACTTTCATTAACAGGAAATTGACCTAAGATTTTCTCATCCCGTGGAAATTGCTCTCTCGATGGTGATTGAATTGTTCTATCCATGGTAATCTTTCCCTTCATGTTTGATTAGTTTGCCTTCCTTCTATTCTTTGTCTACCTTTTAAGGCGCCATTTATTCCAATGTTGTCTTTTTTTCCAGGGTAATGTTGTCTTTTCAGTTGCTATTCTTAGCATATTGTCTTATTCACCCTTTGTGTGTGATGTCGGGTCAAGTAATAAAAATACTCGATCACTAAATAACACATTAGCAAGAAACTAGGTTGATCGTAGTATAGTTAGTTGAAAGTCGAAGTCGATCCCATGAGAGACTCGGCTTAAACAAATGCTGCGCTATTAAACTAAAAATAGATTAAAGGCGAGTCTACGACCAACTATAACATAGAGATAAAGGTTGACAAGATAGAAAACACAAAGACTAACAATCTGACGAGTGAGACACTAAAACACTTATTTTTATGGTTTTATAAGACTACAACAAATGGTATTGATTACGCTAGTAGTAATTACTCCCCGTATATGTATATCTAAGCCGAGGCAGAAAAGACATTAGGATTGATTAAATTTTGACTACGGGAGTCATCCCCAAGCTGGATCTAATTCGTGAGCGGATAGAAGATCCACATGCTTAATTACAAATCCTTCCTTGGGCGAGGATAGAACATCATATAACAAGCATGCTATACCAAACTAGGGATGCCGATCTAAAATCGTCACCTCGTCACAGGCAACCACCGTGGGCGGGTTGGCACACCTCTAAGCGATCGGCTAACTAATGTCTAGTAACATGACAATTTTCACAATATATCATATTAATTTCACGAAACGATGTAACAAATTGGCGGATCTATTACATGTTTATATGAAAAGCGAAAGCGCAGCGTGGCGAAGTCGTTCACGGAGAAATCGTGGAAACGGCTGGTGGCTACCGGCGAGACATAGGCTCATTGCCGGTGAGAACGATCTTGCCCCGATTCTCTCGTAAAAGCGCCTTAAATGCGGCTCGAGCTACATGAATATGGGTTTGTTAATTAACTACATCACGAAATCAATACACAAACGACTACTCCATAACGAAATAAAATAGATCTACGAATAAAAACAACATATTTGGATAGGCATTACCCTCGTAGACGGAGGGTTCTCCAATCCTTCAATGCGATCTCTAATCGATGAATCCATCGCCTCCGTGATGAAGAAACATAATAAAATAATTCTAAGATATAGTATTGTATTTTGTAAAGCGTAATCTAAGGTGTTCTAAAAGTGTCACTAATAAAATTCGTGCTCAGGCTTTTATATAGGAGTTTAGGCCGACCTAAAAATAGATTCGAAAACCCTAAAACGTGTAGAGATAACCCTCAGCCGATCCTCGAGATTTATAAACTCGCCCCAGCGAATCATGGGCTCATTGCCGGTGAAGCTCTTTGCGCTTACGATTGGCTCATTGGCTTTTCTTGTTCCTTACTCACGCCGTGCTCGTCAATCTCGATCTTTTAATGAATCGATTCTGCTCCGATTTACCTTGAGATTTACTTCTTTTGTCGGTAGAAATCCTCCGATTCACCGTAATCTATAAAATCAATAATTAACATACGATAAACCACATTTTAATAATAAAAATAGATAAATACCAAATTATATCTTATAAATCATATAACATTAAATAAACACTATAAACATGTGATTTAATATAAAGTATATATAATTAAGCTCGGTTTAAGGATAATATTGATGACTTTACTAGGTATAATTCGACCGTCATCAGTGTGTTTCCCTCATGTGGTGTCTTTTTTCTCCATTCCACCAAATGGACAAGAAGATTTTGTTATGACCCACCCTGGACAATATTGTGGTTTTACGGACTCAGAAAATAATTGAGTGCGTGAAAAAAAAACACAAAATCAACATGGGTCTTGTGTAAAGGTATGTGCCTTGCAAGAGTTGAATGAATGGAACAAAAATAGTCCATCTTCATCCCGATACGTGGTTCCCTTGTCATCCACCAAAACGCCGGTGCTTAGAGGGTTTCGATAAATATATGTCAGCTTCAACTTTCAACTGCAATCGGTCCAGGTCATGGCTTTCGGCCTCTAGTGTGAAGGAAATTCTTTTTTTTTTTTGGGCATAAATTTGGTTCATCCTTCTTGAAAGCAGTAGTGATACATCAACTACTCTTTCAACCATGACATCTTTACACAATACAATCAACACCACATATTATGTTGGGATCCATCACAAAAAATAATTGATCACTTTAATCCATGGCTACCACACATGTAGTGGTTTGTGCTTTACACAAAAGTGTAGTGCACATATCATTCTTTTTTTTTTTTTTTTGAAGGGTAATAAAATTATGCATTAAGGTCAGCCAATAAGGCGGAAATGAAATGGGGGATTAGTGCCCGGTTACAATAATGGGATTGGGTAAAGGGGATATCAAACCCTAATTTAGCTAACTGGTCAGCCGGACCGTTACAAGTTCGTCGAACAAGAACAAACGAGCAAGAAGCAAACAAGCGTGCACTATCCTGGATACTCTCGATCGGTGAGCCAAAAATCGAGAGGTCTTCATCTTGATTTTATTAAGTGAGATCTGATTGTTGAATCGATTCGATTATAACATGTCCACTCCAAAGTCTAAGCGGCTTCTGCGGTGCCAATAAGGATGGCTTGTAGTTACGCAAATTCCACCGTCGCAACCGGTCCCAATCTACGCCGAAATGGCGGTTATAAGTTCGCCATCGAATTCGAATGGCAATCCCGGCCGTTCCAAATCCATCTTTATGGCGGCATCAACATTGACTTTGATCGATCCAATTTTGGTTTAATCAAGAGGAGGAAAAAAGAGCCGAGAGAGGAATCTAGAGATTCGGAGGCTCTAGCATGATGGAATTCGTCTATGAGGAAGCGACTTGATGGGAGATCTGGCGGATCGGCCGAGACCGAGTTGAAGACCATTCGGTTCTAGCAAGCGGATAAACCATATGAGGGTGAAGAGAAGTTCAATTGATGGTGTAAAGTTGTTGGATAGAAAAAAGCAAAGATCGAGGAAGGAGTGATGGTTTAGGGAGATGAGGTGAGAAAATTGCGGATGCATATTCCATAAGTCTTCCGACCAAGGGCAATCAAAAAAGCAGTGGGACCAAGTTTGAGGATATCTTGACAAAAGGACAAGCACCGTGGAGATTTTCGAGTGTGAAGATTGTTTCCAAAAGGTAAGGCATTAGTAGCAACTTTCCACAGGAAGGACTTGATTTTGGGAGGTACATCAATCGACGGAGGTAATTCAAGTTTTCATCTTTGTGCATGTTTGTAGAAAGTATCCATGCCCCTCCAGTTGTTTTTGCATTTTAGGGCTAGGTTATAACTAGACTTTCTGAGTGTAAATCCCATTAGTGTTATAGTGCCAAATTAGGGAGTGCAGTATGGGTTCTTGAAGGATATGAATCTTGAGAATGGCATCAATGTCATGAGGAGAAACAAATGTTGTAGTAGTGGTATGTTCCATTCACCATTAATGATGAGCTTGTCCTTTATCTGAAGCGCGGAGAGGGTTCCCAATCGGTGACCTTGAAGCTAGATTCGGAGGAATCAGGGGTCCATCCAGGTTTTAATCTTTGCAACCATCCCAAGTGACCATCGAGACCTCTATTCGATGCGCCTACCATTTAGGAGACTTTTTCGGATAAAAGATGGTACATGACCGAGTTTGGGTGATAAGAAGGAACTTTCTTGTAGTATTTATGCTTTAAAATGGGTGACAAGGGAATTGGGGTTTTGATTATTCTCCAACCTTTGTTTAGCAAGAAGGGCTAAATTGAAAAGTCTTAAGTCTTTAAAGAAGAGGTCACCACGATCCTTTGGTTTACAAATCTTATCCCAAGCCACCCAATTTGTAGATTTATTATCACTTTGCCCTTGTCCTTTGAGAATCTTACGATCATAGATAAATTTCATCCGACAACTTTTTGGGGAGAGAAGCATTGCAAAACATAAGTGGGGATGGCTTGTATGGCGGCTTTTATAAGAACCTCTTTCCTGCGCATTTAGAAACATAGTCTTCCAACCATTTAGCTTTTTCCAAATCTTGTCCTTTAGATATTTAAATATCTCATACCTTGTCTTCCCAATCATAAAAGGTAGACCCAAGTATTTTCCTTTATGTTGCCCAATAGGGATAGCCGGACTTACGGCAATCGAGCTTAAAGTAGGGTCCATTTTATTCTTGAAGTACAAGTTTGACTTCTCTAGGTTGACCTGTTGACTAGACATCTGTTCGTAGAGGTATAGAATTCTAGCTATCTCTTGGGCATTTGGGTTCGTGGCTTTGGTAAACAGGATGCTATCATCTGCAAAGAGAAGGTGGGAGAGGCATGGTCCAGTTTTTCCGAATCTAAAGGGGGTGAGGGATCCAGATAGGATAGCTTTTTTTATGATGGCTGTCAGTCCTTATGCACATAGAATGAAGAGGAATGGAGACAATGGGTCTCCTTGTCTAATTCCTCTAGTAGGCTTGAAGGTTGGTGATGGCTTTCCATTGACCAGGACATTGAAGGAAGCGGTTGTAACACATCTCATGATGAGGTGATGGTTGTAGGAGGATAGTTCATTCTTTGCAAAACATTCTCTGGTAGATCCACTCAATCTATCAAAAGCCTTTTCATGTCCAATTTGATAGCCATTTGCATCTCCTCCTCCTTTTTGCAACTATTGAGGGTATGGAAGGCCTCGAAGGTGCAATAGCATTGTCAGTGACAAGCTTCCCCTTTTGAAAAGCAGATTGGGTTGCATCAATTACAGAGGGTAGGGTCTTTTTCAATCTGTTTGCAATGGTCTTAGAAATAACCTTGTACACGATCTTGGTAAAAGGTGATGGAGTCTGAAGTCCTTTAGATGGTTTGCCTGCTGGATTTTTGGAATAAGGGTAATATGGGTATTATTTATATGGCTGAAATCTGCTCCATTATTAAGCACAGCCAAGAAAAAGGGAAGAAGATCAGCCTTATAGATATGCCAATGTTTTGAAGGAAAATACCTTGCATACCATCGGGCCCAGGGCTCTTCTTTCCTGGAAGTTGTTTCATAGCTTTGAAAATTTCATCTTCAATAAAAGACTGTTGCAGGGAAGTTCTTTGAGCCTCACTTAACTCATTAAAGGGGAGGGACCCTAAGGAGAGATCAATGTGACCACCATGGTGGATATTAGTACCTGCATAAGATGTAAAAAGATTAGTGTAAAAATCTGCAGCATGAGTTCTCAACTCCTCAGGATCAGTGATAGTGTTCCCTTCATCAGTTATCAATTCAGTGATCTTGTTCTTGTTAAGTCGGATAGAGGCTTTTTTATGGAAAAATAAGGTATTTTGGTCCCCAGATGCTAGCCAATTAGTTCTCCCTCTTTGTTTCTAGTACTCCTCCTGCATATTCAACATAAGATCAAGTTCCTTCATAATGCCTTTCTCTTTAGTGACATCAGAGAAATACTGCTGCTGTAAATGAAGGAGTTCATTTTGCAATTCTTCAATTCTTTTTGCAAGTTTGCCATATTTGTGAGAGCTCCAGGCTTTGAGAGAGTCCCTTACCTTCCTGATACCATTAGCACACTCTAAGGCAGTAGAGTGCAGATCCTCAGTCCAGGTTTTTTCGGCAATCTCAGAGCACCCTGGATCCTGTAACAAGAAGGGGTCAAACCTGAGAGTGCCTTTTTTATCAGACTTCTTCGTATAGCAAAGAGGACCATCAGTAATAAGGATTGGCACATGGTCACTTCTAGACATAGTAAGATCTTTGGATTTTGTAGGTGGGAAGAGATTCATCCAAGCACAATTAGCCACAACCCTATCTAGTCTGGCCTTGACATTACCTTTGATCCACCTATTGTCCCAAGTAAATCTTGCTCCAGTGAACCCCAGATCAATAAGATTGCAGTCTTCTAGAGATCTCCTGAAATTTTCCATTAAGTATCTAGGCTTTGGGAAGAAGCGACTTTTCATTTAGATTAAGGATCTCATTAAAATCTCCGCCATGAGCCAAGGAAGATCGAGAGAGGAGGGTGAGTCTCTGAGGAGGTTCAAGAATATTTCTAAGGAATGTTTTGGGTTGCCATAAAACCAGTGAATCTAAACTTGAGGTTGTTGTAAGTTACAATGGAGTCGATATGGCCATCGAATTACCAAGAATCTTAACACGAGACAAATTGTTCCAAAGTAAGGAGAGTCCTCATCTAGTTTCCTTAGGCGCGTGAAAACCTAAGGCAAACCAGGCTTGTTTTTAATGAGTTCATAGCGAGAGAAAGAGAGTTTGGTTTGAGAGAGAAAGAGAAGAATGGGAGAGGAGGTTTTTATTAGGCATTTAAGGCTTGGAACTGCGTTGGGGTTGCCTAAGCCCCTGCAGTTCCAACTTAGGATATTCATGATTGTGGGTGGGGCTGCATAGCAGCCTCCACCGGAGAGGTTTCTGAAAGTTTTGACTTTTTGAGAGTTTCCATGTTTTCTGCTTCCAAATTATTTCTTTTTCCATACACATGCTCAATATTAGAGATGTCACAAAGGGGTATAATGGGGTCTTGTTTGTGTCTTTTGAAGGTTTTTGGTGTTTTTGGCTGATTATTGATGGGTTCAAGGACTTGTTTGTTTTCGAGTGCGAGGGCACAGGAAGTGTGTGAAATAAAGGCTTCTTTGTGGCGAGTGGTGGATGAGACAATGGTGTTTCCATGAAGGGAGCTGCAGTACAAAGGTGATAGTGGTGAATGAGGAAGAGCAACAACGTTTTCAGAGGTTCTGTGAGGGTTGACAGGGAAGGGGAAGTTGGTGGTTGGGATGGTGACTGGGTTGGAGAGAGAGGTGCTGAGTTTGGTTGGGTTTGGTGAGGTAGCATCAGAGGTGTTCTTAGTTGAAAGGGACAAGTCAGTTTTTTTTGCAGATTTTTTTGGGAACAAGTGATGGAGGTTCGATTGTCAAAGGTATCGGTTTTGGTGTCATTGGGACATGGTGTTGTGGTTGTGATAGTGACAAGAGCTAGGGTAGAGTCAGAAGTGGATGGGTTTTTTTTGGATGGATATGGGGGCAGGGGTAGTTGAGAGTCTGGATGTTGCTTTTTGTCAGAAAGGAGGGATGAGAGAGGCTCTTCGATAGCTGTGACATCCAAGGTTGACTTCTGATTTGACTTTGTCCTATCTGGAGTGTTCAAGCAGTTCCGCCAGGCCCACTTTGAAGATCAAGTGGCGGAAATTGCTAGGATACGAAGTGTGGCGGTGCGGATTCTTGCACATCCGTATCCATAATTACGAATTTCCTTGATTAGTTTTGATTTTGTTTTTGTATGTAACCACACTCCATAATTGAATTTTCCTTCATCATCTGATTAAATTCTTACGTGGTGGAGGCGGAGTCCACGGCTATGTGTCTGCAAAGTCCACAAAAATAGCAAAATGATGGAAGTCTTTCATACTGGAAAAGTCCAAGGGTGGCTCAGATCCTGAACCAAAAAACCCTTCTTCATCCAGGTGAACATGAAGGAGTTGAGGGATGGGTTTGCTGATGTCAAGGGCTGCCCTGAATCTGAAGAGGAGCTGATTCGTAGAGGTTTCTTCCCTAATCTGCAAAAAGGAGCAATCAGAGAGATTTGCTGCTATTTTCTTCCCCACTTCCTCTGTATGAGCATACATTGGAAGTCCAGTGAGTAGGATCCAGAAATGAACGGAGGAAAAGGTAATGCTTTCGCTTGTTAACTCCGGCCTCCAGTGTTTGAGGACCAAGAGATTATCATCGAAACACCAAGGCCCGTCTTGCACAACTCTGAGCAGATCTACATTATCATCAAAGAAGAATTGGAAGAAATTCTTGCTTAGCTTTGTAACTTTAAATTTGTTAGTTCCCCAAGACTTTTCCATTGCAATTCTATAATTTTTTGCTTGAATTTCCTTGGGTGTAATGAACTTTCCAAGAAGACTTTTTTGGCTATGTTGCATTCCAAGAGACAAATCAGTAGATCTAATTTTTATAATTTGAGGAGTTATATCCTTGAGGGAGATCTTAGAAAGTATCTTGAGAATGTCTTGTTTTTCCATGGATGCAGAGATGAGAAAAGGGATAGTAAGGCTGAAGGAGAGGGAGGGTGACAGACATATTAGGATCAAAGAAAAAAAAAAGGAAACAAAGCTAGAAGAAGAAGCGAGATGAGAGTTTAGATAACGATGGAAAGGGTGAAAAACAAAGCTAAAGGATTAAGGCGGAGAGGCGGATCACGAGGTGTAGGGAAGAAGATGAAAACTCAAGGGGAGTAGAAAAAAACTCTAGAGAGAAGGAGAGCTCTAGAAGCAGGCTTCCAAAAACACATTCACATAACTAAAAACACGTTATTCTTCTTGAAAAAGGTAGTTTTTTCGCCATCAGTAAATGTAAAGAGTCACCTAGAATGGGTGCAACCCATGCACCTGAGTCAAACTAAAAGTTGTTGGTTTCGAGGTCATTCGCAGCTTTTCCAAAAGGACGTATTTGCTACTAGATATGTTAATTGTAAAATTGTTTTCATTTGGGTAAAAAGAATATTGTCAATCATGAATTCGCTAAATACACCGCTAATCGCAAGACAGATGACCATTGACATTTGTCTTTTTCCATTGGGTTATCGACACCAATGGGAACAATGTAATAAACTTTTCTATTTAATGCAATTTCTTAATCCTCACCAAATTAACAAAAAAAAAAAAAAAAAAAAAAAAAACCAAACTGGCCCATTGAGCTCGACAAGAAGCCAAATTTAGTTCACTTTCAGGTGAAATCTCAATATACAAAGTCAAAATGACACCACCAAGGTGAGTTTGAACTAAAATAGCAAAGACTATATATTTAAGTTCCTTAAATTAGTCAAGGGACAAATGTGCCAAGATAAGCACAACGTCAAAATAGGGGTAACCACGCAGAGACAAAAACATGTTTACCCCTTAAATAAAATCCCAAATCCATAATAGTCTTAAGGCACGAGTATGATCAGACCGTGTCAAGGTCATTATCGGCCTCATCAATGCTAGCTAGTAGCTCCTCAAGGCCAGGGTTCATCTGCCGCAATTCCTTTCCGATAGTATCATCTTTTTTCCAAGCAAAAACCTGATAAAAAGTGAAGTTAGAATTATAGGCAATGCAAAACACGTGGTAGTAGTATATGGAACCAAATAAGACCTAATAAATTGAATGGTCATAATACACTAAGCCAGCATCAAAGTATGGTCTTAAAATGTTCTTATTGGGTTGATGAAAGCGATTAAAAAGAAGCGGAATAAACAAAGTCACTCCCAAAACAGTACCCGTATCTCATCACTTCAAACTCCTGGCGGAACAAATTTGAAAAGCAGAAATTGCTGTATGCAAGAATAATAATAATAATAATTATTATTATTATTGTTACGATCCAAAATAAAGCTATTGATTGTATGTATAATATGCTGAATTCAGAGTCATATCCAACTAAAAAATGGTTAGCATTCGGCTATACGTTGACAGTGGGTAAAATAACCTTTTGGTACTTGAACAAGCTCACAAAATACCCAAGTTCCCGAGTTTAGTTGATTCCTTTTACCTGTATAGTTTTATCAAAGGTAAAAGTTGCACCGCTTTTCATTTCCTCTTGTAAAAACTTGCTGGTATATTTTGCACGATACTCCGCCCTTGAGGCCTGTTGAGAGTGCCAACATTTTACCCCAATGAGATCAAAGCGTCTTGTCTAAACAAACAAACAAAATCATGGGTAACTGATGAAACATGGTATGCTGCTACTAGGCTCCCGAATTTTTCGCAGGAAGAAAGAAATAGAGGCAATGCATGTCCAAAATAACTCTTACACACTTATTAGCTTTCATATGCTAAAAAAGAGAAAGGCATCCAAGAAATAGATGCAAGCTGAGTACCTCATGACCACTTCTTTTACGAACCTTACTACTGCCTGAAATTACCGAAACTGCATGAAACAAAAGCAAAAATGAGTAGAAGAGGGAGGAGATACATTTGTTACGTGTAAAAGCAAAATGATGTTACAAACATACCAACAGAGAAAGGTCTCTTGCGGCTCCTTCCGAACATATGGCCTTCAATGCCTGCTCGAGCAATGCGTTAACTATTAAGCAAAAGGTTCAAAAGAGAACTTTTCTCTAGTATGCCAATAACATTTTAGTTTTTAGTATTTTTTTTTTAGAGGGACTACAGTAATCAAATCAATTATGTTAGAATACACACACAGAAAGAAAAAGAAAAGAAAAAACAAACAAAAAAACAGAAGTTTACTACGTAACACGACAATAAGGAATCATATGTGTGCGTATATAAGAAAATAAAATAAAAGGATGTTTGTGCGTACACACACAAACATACAAGTAATGGGAAATAAGTCATAACAAAACAAAACAAAGGATTACAATTTAACACGACAAAAAAGAATCATATGTGTGTATATAAAAAAAAAGGAAACAGATGTTTGTGTGTACACACACAAACGAGTAAATGGGTCATAAGTCATAACAATTATCAGCCAACTTAAATATCTCCCTCCCCCCTCCATCGGTTATCCTTACTTTTTCCACATTGCATTTGAACTCTACGTTTACAAACCATTTATGGCTGTTTATATCTACAAAATATTATCTTCTTCACTACCAAGATTGCGATTAGTATTCCATGTGTATCCCCCACTCCCACCCAAACCCAAAAAAACAATGTCAATATAATCAACAATATTAAGAGAAGATAACTCTAAGGCATTAGTGTATGATGGACTATGGACAAGACCGATTACGCTACAAATATAGTCATTCGAGAGAATGCTAAGGAATCAACATACCTTCAACCGCTGACTATAGCATTCCAAAAATAGCGGAGGAAAGTGTCAGTAGTATGTGTGCACCCAGGTCGCGACAGTTCTTGTTCCTATTGTGAATTATAAGAGTAAAATTTAACGTCTGAAATCTAGACCGTGGAGAAAAGTACTCTCCCACCCAAAAGTAAATAACAATGCTTAAGAAACAAAGACACACCAGATGCACCAGATCATTGTTCTTTGAATTACCACACATATTGAGTCTATCGTGCAGAGTGAAGCCCATGTGATTCCCAACGATTTGTCTGTTTTCCAAGAAACACTATTATCATGAACAAAAACTACACACATATCTAAACAAGTATACAAGGTGGTTTATAAATGGATTGAACACCATGAAAACGGCAAAAAGCAGACGGTTGAAATAGGATTATATGGTCTAAATTGAACTTCTAACAAGCCGGATGGAGTATAAGACATTTTTAAAGTAAGTTGGAACACAACCAAAGCAATAAAGTGCTTACCCCTCAAGAAACGCTCACCATCGACACAGGTGCAAGCTTTTATCACTTTCATGTCACCAATACAAATCATAATGAATCAGGAAGAAGAAATAAACTGAGATTATATTTTTCTTTTATAGCTGAAATTGACATAGCAATAGATTTAGTTTTACAAGGAAAAAATTTGGCCTGCCGTCTTCGCCTTCAGGCATCTCTACTACCAAACTGAGCTGAGTAAAAACAGGAATAAAGTAAATAAAAGAATTCAAAACAGCCTTGAAGCAAGATTGAAGGTTGTCAAAAAACATTTTTAAAAAACGCTACAGTAGATAAGTGCGTACAGATTGTGTCAAACGGCTCCCGGCTCCCTGTAATACCAACATCAAGTTGAAGCTGAGCGACTGGATCGATTAATGGGGGCGCACACGGTGGAGAATCCGTCGTCGACGAGTCAGAGATTTCGCTTTTGAGATCAGGCATGGTGATTACGAGATCCATACATAAATCAAAAGAGTAACGATAGAAGAGTAACGAAATAGAGACACAATCAATTGATGACAATAAGTGACAACCCCTGATCATTCCTCTTAATTAGGTTGTGTTGTGTCTTCAAAAATAAATAGATTTCGACCTCCACAACGAATTTATTTATTTATTTATATATATATATATATATTTTTTTTTTTTTTTGGGCAAATAGTATGTATCCGTACCTCCAGCATTTATAGCATACTATCTATGTTAGATAATACGCACTAAAACAAGTTCGGTTATATTAGTTCGGATATCAGTTCGGATAATGATTTGGTTATAATGGTTTGATTCACGTCAATTTATATTCTAAGCAGAATGGCAGAACCGAACCGAACTTTTCGGTTTCTTCGTGATGCAAATCAAAATCGAACCGTATTAACCGAACATAACTAAACCGAATTACTATAATTCGGTTCGGTTTTTGAATTGTTCATTTCGTGTGTACCTACGTAAAATGATGTAGAAGGTGAAGAGAGGAGAAAGGTCGGGGAGGGTATAATAATCTGGAGGCTCATTTAAAACCTAGTCGTTTCCTTTGTGTAAAGAAAACAAAACAAAACGACGTCGTTTCAAAAATAGAAGTAAGATCAAAATTGTACAACATTACAAAAACTGTCTCTTGTTATGTCTTGCAAAGGCAAAATTTGATAACACCAAAGGAATGTAAAGTGTAAATTTAAACAATTTGTCTTGCATTACCATATTTAGACTTGGCAATACCATTTGCCCTTGTTATATATGTATGGTCTCCGTGCAATCCTCTGATAACAGACTTAGCGGCTGTTTGTTAAATCTGAAATGTAAAATCTAAAATCTGAAATTTTAATTCTGAATACATTAAGTAACTGAATGAATTAATTGTGTACCATGTGCCTAAATCACTATATTTTTGGTCCAGAATTCTGTGTACCATGTGCCTAAATCACTATCCTTGAAAAAATTTGGCCGGCGTTCATTTTGCTGACAGACTCGCAATTCCCAGATTGTACGCATTAAGGGTGTTTTATTCCATTAATAAATCAGTTTGTCCTTAATGACATGTTTTCAGGATCTATGTCCTTTTTGCCAATTCTTTTTATCTTTTATGTCCTGCTCCTGCATACCCACGACCCATTTCGAATATCAATGCTGAGCCGAGATTCTAGTAAATTCCCTAATAAAAAACATGAAATTTTATGGAGACTCCTAAATAGACCGAAAACACCTACTACCTCCATCCCAAATATAAGTCAATTTAAATATTTTTACACAGTTTAAGATTGTAGTTAACTAGGATGCACGGATACGGGATACGTAGATATCTGATTTTACAAAAATATAGGATACGGATACAATGATGTATTTGTAAATAATAAAAATACAAGGACTATACTGTAAATAATAAAAATAAAATGTTATATATATATATATATATATATATATATATATATATATATATATATATATATATATATATATATCAAGGAGGATCAATACGTATCGGATACGGGATACGCTTGAAGGATGAAGTATCCGTGCACCATAGGTAGTTAACGTGACATTAATTTTAATGATAAAAATCTAAAATACTCTTTTGAGTGTTATTAATAAAAAAGTTGTGTAGTAGTGAAAAGTGAGTGGATGATAATAAATTAAAGGTAGAGAAAGATAAATGTAATAAATGTTTAATTCAGTATTCAAAACATACTTAGTCACGAAATCAAAAAGCAATCGATTTATATTTTTTTACTTTACGGAGGCGAAATAAAACACGCACACACTTTTGTCCCTAACTAGGACTCGAACCCGAACATCCGGGTTATGAACCTCGAGAGATTACCGGGTTAATCGAAACATATTTTGGATCGAGGTAAGACGTTTTAAAATGTATTTAATAACGCGATTTAAAAAACACCAGTGTTTTTTCATTTAAAGAAGAAGTCTCTGTATAAATTAATTTTTCCGTAAAAAATTTATAGAAAAACAAAAAACATACCTCTCATCCAATCCCAAAATAAGCGGTGAAGTTGCAAAACGCGCATATTATGGGATGCGAGTTAATCTTCAACTTGAATGTCAAAATGACCAAACCTTTATACATAATTAATGCGATATTGTTTTCATTCTCTCATTCTTAATAAATCTTTGCATTGAAAATGTAATTATCTTAGTTATTTTGAAACAAATTTTTTTAGAATCGCTTGATTATTTCGAAAGCGGAGGAGTATCTTTGTTGTTTTCATTCTCTCGGCTCCTTAATAAATAAGATGTAGGAAAATCATAATAAATCTTTGCATTGAAAATGTAATTATCTTATTTATTTTGAAACATTTTTTTAACAATTCTTGATTATTTGAAAGCGGATGGAGTATCTTTGCAATTCCATGATAAAAATCCGATCTTGCCAAATTCTAGCTCATTTAACCAATTTTTTACCTACCAACAAGTCATTGACTCACATTGCGGTTAATGTTGTAGTTATTGAGATTCGGATTTGAGTCTTACCTCGGATAAAAAGCGACCCGGTATGAGCATAGCGTTTTTGGTATGAGCAGGGCAAATATGTCGCTATGAACAGAGCAAATAGCGACAGATTTGCCTTGTTCATACCAAAAAAACACCCTGTTCATACCGGTCGCCCGAATAAAATTGTGTGCGTGTCCCAGAAAAAAAGAGGGGAGACTTGAAAAAATATGCTTAAAAAGTTAATTATTTATGTGATATGACTCAAAATAATAACATTTAAAAAATATATCTGAAAAGTATTTCGTAGCGATTACGTAGCAAATCGATAGTGAATCTGAGCGAAAATTTTTTGAAATATTTTGAAATGTTATTATTTTTAAACATATCAGCATAAATAATTAATTTTTAAGGATATTTTTCAAGTTTCAAACAAAAAAAAAAAAAAAAAAACTTTCTTTTACACCGATTTGTTTTCTTTCTTCCCTCGATTTATCTGTAATTCACTGTTTGACGTGCAAAATTCCGAGATATCCTTCGAAAGTACCTCAAAGAAAGGTATCAGTATGAGTTTTTCTTCAATATAATCGATTGATCTGAAGATAACCCAGGGTTTACCGATTTATTTATTTATTTTTTATTTTTTGAATCAGGTATGGAAAATCTTAAAAGCGGAAGAAGCCAGTTTGCCCCAGTGCAGCAGATGGGTAACCGCTCACCCAGTCGGACTTGGGTTTGAGGGGCTATCCGGCCGGTAGCCACTTACCTAACATCTCTTTTTCTAAGACACCTTCGATCTTGTTTGCATTGATTGACTTGATTTTTTTTTTTTTTTTTTTTTTTTTGGGTTCCTATTTTTAATAAGAAATTTATCATAGACGCTTTAATGCATTTAGTCTCCGAGATATCCGCCGTGCTTGTGGATGTACCTTCGGTATACCCTTGCATCCTTTTGGTTTGACAAATTTATCTAGTAATCTCAGTTTATCTCCTTTTTCATGATTTGTTCTGATTTGTGTCGGTGACATGGAAGAGGAAAAAATCTGCATCTCGGCCCGTGGTATAGATCAGTGGCATGGTAAGCACTTCATTGCTTTGGTAGTGTTCCACACACACAAACCAACTTACTTCCTGGCACCATGCTGAATACTGAAAAGTCGATTACATTTAATCTCACCTTTTTAAAGTTACCCTATGATATACTTTTAAAAGGTTGATTCTCACAATGGATTTTTATTTTTATTTTTGCTATGTTGGGGATGTTTTGTCTCAGTAAGTTGTGTTTGGTGATTTTATAGACCATCCGAACATGCCTGCTTAGATATGTATGTACTTTATGTGCTTGATAACATTGTCTTCTTGGAAAGCAGAGAATTTGTATGGATTCACGCATGTTGTTGTGTGCACGGGATGGACTCACTATGTGTAGTAGCTAGGACCGAAGATCTGGAGGGTGTGATACGTCAGGTGCGTTGCCTCTTTCTTTATTTCTCAAGTAATACTTTTCGGATTGGAGAACACTTTTCTTCTAATTTTAGATTTTAGATGTTATTTTTATTTTTAATAGGTTGATGAAGCTATCCAATATCGTGTAACCTGAAAGATGCTCTAATCTATGAAGTTGAAGGTATGTTGGATTCCTTAGCCTTGTCTCGAGTTTCTGTTGTAATGAATATGTGTGTAGTGTTGATATTTTAGAGTTATTTTCTCTTAGTATTGTTGACTATAGTGACATCGTATGAGGATGCACATGGAATGTTTTTTTTTTTTTTTTTTTCAATCTTCAGAGTGAACTAGAAATTCTTCTGTAGGCATATGCTGCCAGAACAGTTAGTAAAAGTAGAGTTGGAAAAAGCTAGGATAACTGATAGTGGTGGTGGTGGTGGGGGGGTAGTGGGTGATGACTGTTATGACCCATTTACGTGTGTGTTTGTGTGTGTACACACAAACATCTGATTCCTTTTCGTCATACTCCCTCCCTCCCATTTTAAGTGTCCATCCTTGTTCCTTTTTGGAAATATTCCAAAACTGTTGTCCAGTAACAATAAATTTCTAATTATACCTTTCAACGATATCTATCTAATTAATACAAGTGATAATCATTCTCAAATTTTGTTTTGTTTTGTTGAACTATTGCTCTTTATTATCATTATTAGTGTCTAATTCTAATTAGCCTGATTATATCTCTTATTATGGTTAATATTAGCTCCGAAGTCTTTTAAGGCTGTAAATTGTTTTTTAATCTGTTTTTACCGTACAGTGTCTCCACAGCCACTGTACAGGACCGTTAGCTACTTTAAATTGGACAGTCTTTGTCCTATAAGTAGCATCTCTTTGTAATAAGGTTCATACATATTGAATAACAAGAAATCTCTCCTTTTCTCCTACTTTCTTCTCTAAAATTCTACAAAAATATGAGTGATAATGCTAACCATTAATATACTTAGATCAAATCGGAGCAACTTGCCGCCATTCACTATTTGGGGCATAAATATCGGCACATCTACAGGATTACACACCTTGGAGTAAATTGCATTCGCTGTATTTTCTTTTCTTAGTGGAAGTTAGAAAGTCATTTTTTATAATTGAAGTTAGGAAGTCACTTTTAGTATGACCTATCTAAAAAATATTTATAAGGGCAGTTTAGACATGTTTCACATAAAATTAAGAGTTTTAATGCATTTCTTACACCGTGTGCAAAGTCAACTGGGACACTTAAAATTGGGCATAGGAAGTAGTAAGTAGCAAACCTTTTATTTGAGTTATTAGCATTATAGGCAAGTCCTCCTTGGACTAATTTTCATTTTGTACTTGAACATATTTGATTTGTTTACCGTGATGGCGTGATATTTATTAGAAACAAACAAACTAAAACTTCATTTTCTTTGGAAATCATATTAGCATTCTAGTCAAAAGTCCTCCTTTGAACCTTTTCGCTAATGGTTAATGAATTGTCGAGCAGACCTTGCTCTCCCGTCTTTTGATGAACCAAATAAAATGACTAGCCGGAGCATCGAGAAACCTTTTGTTGTTGGTATGTTTGTAAGACCCTTGTCCTTTGGCTCGTGCATATCTATCTATGTCTTCCACTCAGTTTTGCTTTTGCTTCATGCAGTTTCTGCGATCCCAGTCCCAGGCACTAATAGCGGTCATGAGGTACTCAGCTCCCATTCATCTCTTGCTTCTTGGGAAAATTCTGGAGCCTGGTAGCAGCATACATTTATATAGCTGTTACCCATTCATCCACCATAGAAGTTGTAATTTTGTTTGTTTGTTTGTTTAGACATGACGCTTTGAACTCATTGGTAACGTTGGGCACTCTCAACAGGCTGAGTATGATGTAGATAGTGCCATCAAGTTCTTAAAAGAGGAAATGGACAGCAATGCAACTTTCACCTTCAATAAAAGTGTAAAGGTAATTGGAATCAACTGAATTTGGGAAATTAGGTATTTTGTGAGCTCGTTTAAATACTGAAAGATTATTTTGCCCTAAAATCAACGTATCACGGAATGCCAACCATTTTATACTCGGATAAATAGTGACTTTATCTTATTATTTGGGGAGTGGATAATACCCTCCGATAGCGCTATGGAATCCCCTACATTGTGCAATATCGAAAACTTTTTCACCTTCGATGAAGGTGGTTCGTTAATTTACATTTATTTTTCCTTGTTCATATATATATACTAGTTTTTTTACACTGTGCGAGGCACAGTGCATGCCCACTGCAATTATGTATACATATATGGAGTTGGTTAAGTGTATCGCTTTAGCTTAGTAGATATGTTATTGTAAATATCATTCGTTTGTTTACGGGGGTAATATTTGTATAAGGGGTACAGGAATGTAAAGGAATTTTGAGTATGGTGTAAAGGATATTCAAATGGAAATGAACGTAGTGATATGTGAGTCAATGCATAAGGGAATTAAGCATACAAGTGCGATAGTGAACGAAACAAAGTAGAACGTCAAATACATATAGCTAGGCAAGGATAATAGAAATCCAGGTCAGTGTTTGGAATTCAGATTCTAAAACAAAACATCATACATGCTACGGTAATACCAGAGATGCATGAGACATGTTGGACTTGGACTATGTCGCAAGTCGAACAATAGTTTTTTGGTTGCTTATACTGACTTACAAAATGAGCACATATTATTAATCATTAATGCATCCTCGTATGTAGGAAGTTAATGATATAATATGTTCTTCATTAAAACACATAAAAACACCGACTTTATTTAGGGATTTCTCATTAGGCGAGTTATCCAAACCTTAGTAAGCAGAGGTCACTACGGTCATCGATTGTTTTTGACTTCTTTGATTGAGTGAGTGTTGTGTTTGTTACGATATGGTAATGGTTTGAGTTGAGGTGTAAGATTTGGAGACAAGCGGTAGCCGTTTCAATATATGCCTGGTTTGATTCAACGACTGACCTTCTTCAAAAGTTAGCATTCTTTTAGTACGAGACGGTTGGTCGGTGCGAATACGCTTTCGAGGTAGGATGTATAATTACCTCTTGAGTCTGACCTTCGTGGTAGGTGTAAAAAGCGCTTCTCGATATTTTCATTTGGTCTGCCGAGGGCGACGATCCTATGTGAGTTGTAGGTGTTGTGTTGGCCAAAGGATGGTGTTTTCGTTGGTTCTTCACGTGATGCATGATACGAATGAAGATCAGCTTTAGTGTAAATCTTAAGAATAGGGTAGCGACGTACTGTGTGACCCATGCTTGACCGGTCGTAGTACTTGAGAAAACTAATGACATGTTTCTTTTCAAGAGCAGCTTCGACTTCTTTTGTCAAAGGGGTCTTCTGTTTTTACAAGTTAAATACATTTCGGTCTAACTTTTGGAAAGGTTGGATAGTAGTTTATTTAATGGAATTTTTTTTTTAGAATTTGTACCTGTTGAGCAGCAAGTCTCAGTTCATTGGGAGTGTAGGGAAGCAACTTATCAATATCAGGTGATTTGATTGTAGCCTCAATAATGATTGTGTCACTACTCAGAATACATCAACATCTCCACTATATTATTTGTACATGTAGAAAAGGCAAGTAAGTAATTAGTAGTCATTACTTATTTGTTTGTTCTAAAAAGTGGGGAAAAGGTAAAACACAAGATAAAGAATGTTTATTACCGGACGACTATATAGGTAAGCTCTGATGTGATTGGACACCATATCTTCCAATCAGATCTCAGATTCAAGGCGGTGAAGCACTTTCCACATGCTTCAAACCAGAGTGTATCTTGTGCGCAGGAAGATAGGTTAGTTTACCTTCATCCAAGCAGTTTTACTGCATAACGCTTTTTTGTATTTAGGTTTTTCATCATTGTTAGCGGATTTTTTTAATGTCTTTGTTTGTTTAACGAGACTTTAGTTTATTACGATAGTGTAAACCGACATGTATATACCGTGTATATGTGAATGGGAGGTTCATTTATGTAGGTGCTAGGCATTCAAGAAGACTCTTTCAATGTATGTAGTTAAAGTTGTATATGATCTATCTTCCATGTGTATAAATGATGGAGTCATTTAGATAGTCATGTGCGTAAACTTGGATATGTGGTTAACGTGGCTTGTTCTACATGAAGTGTACCTTAATGAAAATGGTGATTTAAGATGGATGAATCAGACATGAGACTAAAACTGAGGTGTAGTATGAATACTCACATTTCCAATTGTAGCCAAAGCATGGTTGAGAGGTATAATCTCGGAAGGGCGTGGTGGGTGGAAAAGCCTTGTCGTATCTCTGTAGGCACAGGTCTGAAGTAAGCGTGTTATTTCAGCAGAGTGAGTAGCATACATGGCGAAAAAAGAATACATAGATTATAATCTGGTCTTTCTGTAAACGGGAACGAATAATTCACTGTACATACCATTGTTTTAAAGGGTATGTCTCGTTTAGTGGCGGATCATGGAGGAAGTAAACATTATTCCACGGTTCCTGAGTGAAAGACACTGTATAACATGGTACATTAATATTAGACATCGTTATTTGAAAGTAATCGCTATCTAAGCGTAAAATAAACATGCAGAGAAGCATTAAATGTTTTTTTTATTTAATGCCAGTAATTTTTGGGTTAATGATAGGCTCTACTGGCATCTTAGGTGAATTTATTAGGACATGTACATTATCGGATGTATCCCGTATTGTCATTGAGCAGGCATATATTTAATGTGTAGTATGGCAAAATAGGGGAAAGCACAGGAGTATATGTAGTTTTGGGAGGGGGGACACACAGCATAGAGAAGTAACTTACAGTTATGTGTGGTAACTTTCAGGCCATACGCAATAACGAGAGTCGGAACCTTGTACTTAGTGTACACGCTTACATCAAAATCAGCTAAAAGATCTTCCCACACCCTGAGCATTACAGGAATCATCCTGTATAATGAAGAAGAGAAGTTAAAAAAAAAAAGACTTAATAGACGTGTTCGCAGGATAGAAAGATTTATTCGAAAGGGAGAACCGGTAAACTTATGTAGAAATGAGGCTTACTCTTCATTGATAACCACGAGGTCTCTATAAGGCGAATTTTCCTCGATTCTTGAGCTGTAATGCGTGTATAACCAATGCTTTGATGCTTGTGAAACAAAGTATTTCTTTATGTTATTTAAGCTGTATGACATGGTTGGATGTAAATGAAATGGATTATGGCAATTTTTAGATAGGGCTTATAGATAGGGACGGTCTTGATCAAAGATAAGCGGTAGAATTCGAGAAGGTATCAAATGGGAATGAGCATGGCAAATGGGTGAGAGCAGTTTCATGGTAAGGTTCAACCAACGCTCTCTTGTGTAAAGTCCAGGTGTATTGATAGTCAACGACTTTGTAAGCTGGCGGAGTTTCTTTGGTAATGCAGTTTGACACTTTGTATCTTTTGAAAGGCATCAGTGTGTTTGAAAAGAGAGCTACATTCTTATCAAAGGCTATAAGAGGAACCTTTGTGCCCTGTTAAAAAAAGTTGACAAACAAAAGAGTAAGTTCATAGAGGAACAAGGTAGTAGGAACTTGGACTGAGTAAATAGAAAAATCAGAGAGTACATGGATTGAACAATACCTTCATATCTGTGACCATATAGTTCCTGTACAAAGGACCATTGTCCCTCTTATGAGCTTTACGTCGTTCGAATACTTGAATCAAGATCGCCCATTTCTTATCTAGTGATTTTACGAAAGTTGCGTCATACAATTGCTCGTCCATTTTCTAATCGCATTGTGAATACAATGTTCTCATTGTTTAGTAAGAAAAGAGTAAATGTTAACAGAGCACAAATTTCCAGTTTTTCACAGCAACAGCAAGGTAAGACTAAAATCTAAAGTTTGGTTTGCGTTGTAATGCCTCTTGACAGTAAGGAAATGAGTATAGATTGTATGTATACTGCTTGCTGTGGTATGTAACAAAAGCATGATTATTTACACTGTTTCATATACTGACAGCTTGAAAAAGAACAAACAGTACGCGGAGATTTTTTTTATTCTATTTTTTGACTGGAGGAGCAATACAGAGAAGACGGTCTCGGATCGAATTTGCAACAAGAGAAAGATCTTCTTTAGACAAAGAGTTTTGAAGTCTAAGTTTCTTACGGCGCCATCGTATAATTGCTAATTTTCTATATTCCGGAAAGCTTACCGTTGTTAAATGATCACTATGAGGTATCTGACTTCTTGAAACAGCTACTTCAGTAGCTGGAACCAGAGAAGAAGAAAGCCATGGCCTAGAGGTAACCATGACACTTTCTAAAGGGACAGGAGGAAATCTATGTGAAACCTATGTTATCGAAATTACAAGTGGAGAGAGACACCTAAATGTTGAAGGTTCGAGTTAGAAATATGTAGGTACAAAGTATATCAGGATACATCAAGTAAATACACAACAACTAAAAATGATAACCTAACAAGTGTGACTGCAAGAAGCTACACTATGAAATGGTAAAAGGTAAATGCAAAGGCTTAACCAAATGGCAAACAAGCATATAAAGCTACTGTGCAAGGAAAGTGGGATTTTCTGTAGATCCCGTAACTACGGGGTTTGCAATAGATCCCCTAACTATTGAGGTTTACAGTAGATCCCCTAACTACACTGACCTGAAGCAATTTGCTTGTGTGCAAAGCAGAAAAACCACAATACCTTCTTACAAATGACCTGTAAAAAACATTAGATAGGTAAGCAGGTTTCAAAAGGGTAAAAAACCATATTTGTTATCTGTATAGTGTGAAGTAAAGCAGAACAAAAAAATATATTCTGAATGTATGATTGTAAGAGGACAACACATTGACAGTTGAAATATTTAAAGGATCTGAAACACGAATTAGGTTTACTATACACATCTATATATGAAAATGTGGTGATAGAACCCAAAGTAAGCGAAAACAAATTAGAGTACAGTTAAAAGTAATCTAACTTCTAATTGGTATCAATCTTAATTGACATTTCTATACTTCCAAGTAGACTGAAAAGAAACTTGGGAAAAGAAAAAAAAACAGTTGCTAACATAGACAATCCCACATAACTGTTACAACCTGGTTAACTGTAAGTTATAAAGGTTACCTAGAAATGAAGGCTAAAACAGTACAATCTAACAGAGACAATTCCACATAAGAAATTGTAACGTACAAATGGACCCTAAAACCATATCTGTTCTGTATTTGCTGTGAAGGAAAAAACAAAGCAAAGCCAGTACATTCTCATTGTAAAATATATGCCATGTTTAAATTTACTTGCAACCATTAATTCTAGCAAGAATAAAATGCTAAAGACCACTTTACTTTACTTGGGGAAACTTGAATGAAAATATGAGTTTTGAAAGAATAAGAGGTAAACAATCACATCCTTAGTTAATCATTAAATGAATGTAAATAATCACATGCCTGTAGTCAAGAAATCAATGAATAGATAAGCATATGATGAAGGAAAGTACATATATTACATACAGAGTATTGCATACATCCCTTTAAATATGCAAACTAATGTACATACTAATAAGCACACATGGCTTACAAAGATGATGAATTTAGCAATTTATAGACATAAAAAAGAGAAGTGCATAAACTATACCTGAAACTGAGTGATGTTTTGTTATGCAGAATCCAAATGAAACAGCTACAAAGCCTGATAATAAATTCAACAAACATAGAATATGTCAATGAAACCTTTCTATTTAAAGCTAAGGATTATCTATTACAGAAAACAAAGCAAGCAAAAATGGAATATTTATATTCAAATCTATGCATGTTTAATCTAATAAGGAATTCAACACACAGAAAATATATAAATGAAACCTTTATGTTCAATTCTAAGGACTATCTATTACACAACAGAACCGAAGGAAAAATGAAATCTTTATATTTAAGTTTATGCATGCTTATATCTTATACCTGTGATAAAAGAGTTGTGTGAATGTAAATTTTGTTTCGTAAGATTTTCTATTTAAGGAAGAGGAAACAACATGTAAAACCTAAAGGTTTAAGTGTTCATACATAGTGGCACTCTACATGACCTAATTTACTTAAAATTTATTGTTGAATTAAAAACTATTAAAAGTGTCCTTACATAGATGAAAGCTTTTCTTCCTGGTATGTGGCATGCGTCAGTCAATCCACCCCAATCCATCGTCCATGAGCAGTTGGATTTCGAATACAACAAAGATCTGAGAGTACAGTTGAACGAACAGTAAGCGAGGCAAATTTCCATCAAAATCAGACATAAAATCGAGTTCCATTGACCAAAATCTGAACTTTTTCATGTGCAGAAATTCAGATCGGACATGGAACAGGGAAATTGTACGAAGGAGAAGGAAGAAAAGGGTGTTGAAGTCTTGCAAATCGGCAGAGTTGGTGAAAGTGGGTATTTGACAGCCAAACCTTTCTAATCCAAACGATTTTATTAAAATAATAGTTAGTAAAATATATTTTATTAGGTAGAAAGTAGGAAAAAAAATCTTGAAGGTTAATATTATGATATATACGTGTTTATGTCACCCGATATCTGAAACTCACTAATCTGATTATTTTCATATCGATTTTAATTCCGTAACCTACAATAACATATCAATTTTAATTTCAGATACTTCCATTTTTTTATCGATATAAAAAGTGATATTACTTTAGAGGCCGTTAAATAAAAAGTGATATCCATTTCAAACTATTTATTAAATTTTTTTAGTTTAAACCCTTCGATATCCTAATCCATCGATCCGACTATTCGCCATAACGATTTTAATTCGTAGAACTTAAAATAACACATCAATTTTGTTTTCAAGCACTTCCAATTTTATCGATATAAAAAACGATATCCTTTTAGATGTCATTAAACAAAAAATGACATCCATTTGAAGCTATTTATTAGATTTTTTTTTTATTTTAGTTTAAAACTTTTCAATATTCGGAATCCACTGATCTGACTATTGCCCTAACAATTTTAATTCCGTAACTAAAAATAACACATCAATTTTGTTTTCATACACTTCCAATTTTATCGATATATAAACCGATATATCTTCCGAGACCGCTAAGGAAAGAGTTCAGTAGATACGGTATATCTGTTTCTTGATTTGATACCAGTCATGATTCTCCTATCAAGGTACTAAATAAACACGTAGCATATAAAAGAAAACAATGAGGTGCAAAATAAAAAGTCATATCCCTTCCGAGTTGTTTATTTTTTTATTTTTTTTTTGTTGCTTTAAAATTCTCGATATTTGAAACCCAATGTTCCGACTATTCCTGTATCTATTTTATTTTCGTAACTTAAAGTAGCACATTAATTTTATTTTCATACGCTTCTAATTTTATCGATATCCCTTTCGAGACCGTTAAGGAAAGAGTTTAGTAGATACGGCACATTCGTTAGTTGATTAGTTGACACATACACATAATATGTAAAAGTAAAATAACGAAGATGGAAAAAAAAGGAATACGTAGCATGCTAAAAAATTGATAAATGCAAAAAAAAAAAAAAACGACATACACAAATTATTAATAGATGTATAAGAGAAGCAACAAGCAAACATAATATATAGGATTAAAAATCGAACGTGTAAAAGAATAATAAAAACGTATACTAAAAAACCGATGAATCCAAAAACCGACATACACACATTTTATCCGTCCCTAAAAACGCGAAGTCCAAAAACGATATATATATATATGATGTTTGATATAGGCATGGAGAAGAAAGAAAACAAAAAAAAACCAACGGGAAAAAAAAAAAAAAAAAAAAAAAAAGGAAAAAAATCAGACTGCCACGTGTCCCTCCCTCCCTTCCTCCCCCCTTAGCTTTGTACGTTAGTAAGATTAGAGGGAAAAAAAAAAAAAAAAAAAAAAAAAAAAAAAAAAAAAAAAAAAAAAAAAAAAAAAAAGAGGCTGGGCCAATCACCAGCTGACACGTGGCAGGCCATGGTGAAGCCCCATTGTCTTTGTATTAGTTAGTAAGATCACCACTAAACCCGCAGTAAAAGACCAAAATGGAGACGGAGAAGAAGTTGACAACCTGCACTCCTCGTCTGGACCATCAATGATGGATTGCTTGTATCTTGGCTCATAGCACTCATGGCGATGAGATAGTAAGCATGGTTTACGAAGAGGACTCAACCGCTTATCGATCCGGAAGACTTTGATGAACAACCGCTCTCATACAAAATGAGAAAGAAGCGTAATCTCAAAAATATGTTGACGGGTCTCAAAAAGGAACCAAGACAAAGGGACTAATATTTAAAGGAGTTTAAGGCTATCTCAGATAACCTAGCCGCCATAAAGAAGCTTTTCGCTTCGATCTGTATAAGGTTTTTCAATTCTCTCATGGTTCAGTAATGAGTATATGAATTTTAGGATCATGCTATGCTTACAAACCCCTTTACCCTCTTTAGTCAACTAATCATGGCTTTGCAAAGGTATGATCAAACCATTAAAGCACAAAGAGTCGAGCAAAAGGAGATTCTAAACTCAGATTCAGCCTTCCTCTCCCAAAGAGAAGAGGAAGAGAAGTTAAGAGGTGGTGGCAGAGCCCAATTTAATTCAAAGGGCCGTGGATTTGCACCAAAGAGTAGATCCTGGTGACAACAACAAACCACAACAAAGAAGTGCAACCCTAAGTGGATCGTGGTTTAACTCGATGGTCACCCGTAACTCAAAATTCGCATACAGACCTACATGCCAAACTTGTAAGAGTCAACCACACGCCACCTGGATTGTCGGGTACAGTTTGACTATGCATATCACCTCAAGAAGACTTAAGGCACTTGTCAGAATGCATCTATCGAGCCCCAGATACCGGGCCTTTATGCGCACACAAAGCTACTACACATATGACTAATGATGAAGGTAACCTTTTACAAAAAGTGCATATAATGGATATGATAAAATATATGTAGAAATGGAAATAAACCGATATTACTCACATCGGTGATGCATATGTTGGTAACCTCAAATTAAAGGATGTTCTCGTTGTCCTCGCTTAACAAAAATCTTATGTCCGCTGGTGAATTTACTTCAGATAACCAAAGGTAGCTTTGAAATTACCGATAATGGTTTTGTGATTAAGGACAAAGAGCGTAAGATAGTGGCACAAGGACATAAGAAAGGAAGGTTATATGCAACCAACGAAGGCATACAGAAGCACTAAGGCAATAAGGATGCGGAAGGCACCAAAGAACACTTTGGCACCAAAGGTCAGCATCCACATGCCAATTCTATTTCTCGCTTTGAATAAAAAGGATCCGATTAATGTCAGAGTTGGAGTTTAAAACCTAATGTTTGTGTTAGCTGCCGACGGGAAAAAGTTGTAGACTTCCTTTGATAAAAGTAATAAAAACTCGGATGCCTTTGGAAAAAATACACCGTGATTTATGGGGCCCGCTTCCTATTGCTTCTAATCAAGGATATCAATACTATTCATTTTATTTGTTGATGACTTTTCCGCTTTACTTGGTTGTATCCCCTTAAGAAAAGTCCGATTTCTACCAATGCTTCCTTAGATTTCAAAAAGTTAGTGGAAAGACAATTTAATCATAAAATCAAAACCTTCCAAAGGTGATTGGGATGAGAGTTCAAGTTAATCGAGTTCCTTAATCATTTAACCAACCATGGCATAAACTTACTGTGTTTCATGTCCCCATACCGAACAAAAATGGGGTAGCCGAAGGAAACATAGATACGTGGTTGAAACCGACTCACCTCATGTTTCATGCCGCCATGCCACAACACTTACGGGCAGAGGCATTTCTAATCATAGCTTTACCTAATCAATAGATCGCCATCATCAGATTGGCGGTGAAACTCCCTATCATTGCTTGTTTCACATGCATCCCGACTGTGGGATTGAGGACTTTGATGTCAATGTTTTCCAACACTCGCACATCACGGACAATCTAAATTTGCCAAGAGAAGTGTCCCTTGTGTCTTCCTGTGGTACAACCCATCTCACAAGTGGATACATGTGCTTTGATCCCCAAACCAAAAGTGGTTTATATTTCAAGGCATGTAGTTTTGATGAGACTGTTTTTTTGCCTCTACTGCAGGTGTATCCACAAACCATGCTCGAATATGTGTAATATCCAACTACCGATGAGTGGACATCAAAGAAAGACTAATACAACCACAAGACAAAAAGTGCATCGACTACACCTAGTCTAAACTGATGTTCGGATACCAGTACACCTATATTGGAGGACACAGATCCAGGATCAAGACTTCTACAGATGAAGCTAGTAACTCATCATGCTTTAACAAGAATTTACAGCAGACTCTAGATCCACTCGATCGTGATGCGTAGATATGCCAACCCTCGAATCAAGAGAAATGTAAGAAGATATGCCGTAATCCTGTAGGTGATATCACCAAGACCGCCGTAAAATGTATGCCCTCAAAGATATTTACAAGACTATGCCTCTATCCACAAGATGCATACCTCTACTATAGTCCCCGAACCTAAAACCATCAAGACAAATTTCTAACACATCCCGAATGGATTCAAGCTACGAGGAGGAATTACAAGCCTTAGACACAAATCACACTTGGATTCTCGGTTCCTAGACCACCCAATGCAAATATCATTGGTCAAGGGTGTACAAAGTCAAAACCAGTGAGGATGGTAGTCTTGAAAGATATAAAGCAAGGTTGGTAGCTCAAGGCTACACAAGAACCTCGGAGTGGATTATGAAGAAACTTTCACTCGTGATTAAGCAAACAACCATCGATTAGTCCTCTCTTTGGCTATCTCACATGGTCGATCCTCAAACAACTAGATGTCAAGAATGCATTTCAGATGGCCATTTGAAAGTTAAGTGGTGTATATGAACAACCACCTAGTTTCAAAGATGCCAAACACCCAAATCATGTGTGTGTCTACTTAAAAGATCACTCTATGGATTCAAACAAGCCCTTAGTGGCTTGGTTTGACAAGTTATCTCAATGCCTTCTTCACCTAAACTTCCTGGGTAAAAGAACTGATTCTTCTATGTTTGTGTTTAAAGACTACTGCTTTGTTATTCTACTAATCTATGTGGATGATATAATCATTACAGTGGAATAGCTCGATTTTATTCAAAGAATCGATTCAAAAACTTGGACAAGAATTTGCACTCAAAGACTTAGTGGTCTCGTGTATTTCTCGAGAGGAGGTTAAACCTACCAACACCGGCATGTTCCTAACACATCAAAAATATGCAAATGCACTATTGACAAGAACACAAATGATGGATTGTCGTGCAATAGCCACACCTTTAAGACTTAAGGTCCAACAGGCCATCCGATTCTCGATCCTTTGATGCTTTCACCCACAGGAGCATAGTCAGCACTTCAAGACTTCACTTTTACTAGCCCCGACATAACTCACGTCAGTAAACAAGGCTTGCCAAAGACTTTGCTCACCCTACAAATGAGACTTTAAAGAAGAAAAAAGGATTCGAGGTTTGTTATGGCACTACAAGTCACGGTCTACATTACTTATCTGTAAGTCCATCAACCCTTTATGCATTCAATGATGCCGATCGGGCAGGTGTCCTACCACCAGAGAAGTACTAAAGGATTTCTCGTGTTTCTTGGAGCAAATTGCATTTCCGAGCTCAAAAAACAAAGCATCGCTTCTGTGATCCACCTGAGGTCGAGTATAGTCTATGGCCTCAACCACATCGTAACTTGTTTGGATCACACATTTGCTGGCGGATATCGATTTCTCCGCCTCGACCCACCTCGGGCTTGTTACGTGATAATTAAGTGCTCTCGGCCTCACCATCAATCCCGTGTTCCACTCCCGCACTCAAGCATTTCAATTGATTACCATTTTGTTGAGAAAAAGTGGCGGTTCGACAATTGGTCACTAAGTATGTCCTCTCTCACTCTCACCAGCAGATGTGTTTACTAAACCATTGCCTCGCGCTCAATTTGAATTTATCACACGCACCGCGTGTTCACTCCTTTTCACACGCCAGATTGAGTGAGGATGTTAAAACCAATAATCAAGAAATTCAAATTCAAGATAAAGAACTTCCTGTGCACGATTGGAAAAAGTGGATAAACTTGATATTACAAGAGATAAAGTTATGGAAGCAGATTACCTTGCAAGAGCAAAGAGTCCCACGGTTCTCGCACTTCATCCAATTCGAATCTTTGAAGAGTCCTCGCTTGAAGAATTAGATAGACTTGAGTTTATTTGAATTCTTTTGTAATTAAAGTTGATTTAAAAGCCTAATTACGGGTTGTATAAATCGTGGCATTGCCCAAAGATAATAAAGCAAGCAAAGTTTCTCCCTTTATTGTTTTTTAATAATTTCTTCACGGTATCGTAGATATAATTCAGGTTTATTCTTTTTATATATCCGTGATAAGCTCTTTCCTCTCCAAACATGGTGAAAGAATCACTCACAATACAACAATCCATCAATGTGCTAGCTTAATATCTATTAAGCTAAACTCACAAATTACCTCCCGTATGCTCCTGTGTCATTCACCGATCAAAAGTCTCTGAGTACACCATCACATTACATCACCACTAAACCCAGTAAAAGACCGTAAATGGAGATGGAGAAGAAGTTGACAACCTGCACTCCATGTGCCTGACCATCAATGATGGATTGCTTGTATCTTGGCTCCTCAGTACTATGTAATGAGGAGATAGTAAGCATGGTTTATGAAGAGGACTCAACCGCTTATCGATCCTGGAAGACCTTTGATGAACAACCGCTGCCTCATACAAATGAGAAAGAAGGTAATCTCAAAAATATGTTGACGGGTCCAAAAAAGGAACCAAGACAAAGGGACTAATATTTAAAGGAGTTTAAGGCTATCTCAGTGATAACCTAGCCGCCATAAAGAAGCCGCTCGATCTAGATAAGGTTTTTCAATTCTCTCATGGTCTGTAATGAGTATATGAATTTTAGGATCGCTTATGCTTACAAAACCCCTTTACCCTCTTTTAGTCAACTAATCATGGCTTTGCAAGGTATGATCAAACCATTAAAGCACAAAGATGCCGAGCAAAATGAGATTCTAAACTCAGATTAGCCTTCCTCTCCCAAAGATAAGAGCAAGAGGAAGAAGAGGTGGTGGCAGAGCCCAGCTTTAATTCAAGGGCCGTGGATTTGCACCAACAGGTAGATCTCGGTGACAAACAACCAACCACAACAAAGAAGGCAACCCTAAGTGGATCGGCCAAACCTCGATGGTCACCCGTAACTCAAAATTCAGATAAGCAGACCTACATGCCAAATGGTGGAAGAGTCAACCACACAAATTGATTGTCGGGTACAGTTTGACTATGCATATCACCGTTGTTCAAGTTGTTCAGACAATGGTTTTTAATATGAATTCTTTTCAAAATTGCACAATATGCCAAAAGAGAAAATACAAAAGCACTTGTGTCCCTAAAAAGCCATTACCGCTTTCATGCTAGCTTAATTGACTTTGTTTTCGAACTTATTTCCGGGCTCTCATTGCCCAGATGATTGCCGTGGTGGCTGACCTAAGCTATTGGGCAAACCTTGTCGCATGATCATCTTCAACTTTTTTTTCTTTCGTAGACTTGCAAGCGTGTGGAAAGGAGAACCCTTTTGATTCCGGAAGAGCTCTCGTACTATCCCTTACTTTCTCCGCTGTTGCAGCCATGTCTTCAAGTGAAAGCTCAGAGTAGGATGGCTAGATGGAATTTGGGTGTAGATTCCTTATGTTCACCAAGAAGTGGACGCTGGCAATCAGAATCTCCTCGTGGTGAGTGGAATTGCTAAAGCAAAGCGTGGTACCGCAATTTATAGCGTGGAATGTATTTCTGGCCATTGTACCACTTGAAGTGGGAGCGTTAGTTGTCTCTTTGATGCCAAGGAGTGGTCGAATAGTGATGCATCCCGCGCCATTTCATTCTCTATGTATACCCTCAAAGCCGCATAAATGGATGCACCATATTGCCTTTCACCTCTCTCGTTTAAATACTTCACGGGCTAAGCAATACACCTCGTTGTTGCCTAAGATCTCTTCAATTTCATCGTAACGGGTGTTGTCTGCTTTCCAAAGGAGTAACATATAAATGATTGTGTGTTCCATATGTAAGTGGTTGTTTTCAAAGCCGAGTAGCATATAAATGATTATGTGCTCGATTTATAAGTGGATGCATAGCAAGAAATTGAATATAAATAACCGTGACATTGTCATCACCGCTTATTTCTACAACAAGAAAAGTGGAGAAGCCTCTCAACATCCGCTTTAATAATGTTACATCCATGGTTCCGTGTCATCTCCCAATGTGGGTCCTCCATTAATAAGACAGTTTATCTGTAAACACTTAGAGAATGTTATTCAAAATATTGTTTTTATGTAGGAGGATATGTAGAAACTGCGGTGGAGGGAATAATACCTTAACTTAATTGAAGCCCACTCCTTACATGCCGTGCTATACACATTCCAGTCATCGTCGGACGGTAGGTTTTGTTGCAGAATTTACAGCATGTGTACCATAAATTTCCTTTGATCTGATAAGTTTTTATTTCTGGAAGTACCAGTTACTTAAAACGCTTGATCTGATAAGTTTTTATTTTTCCCTTTGATCATGATATGATATGACAGCATTGACAGGGCATGGTGATTCTAGAGCTGCAAATTTTCTGAACGGAAATCTCATTAATAATGTGCTAAAACGTCAAGAGTTCATCACAAACACTAATTAAGCTGGCTAGCTATTAGTAAGTTGAGTATGCTGGTTGCTCATGATTCTTTAATTAAGTACCTTTTTTCCATGTGTTTATATATAGAACATCATTTCTCGAGCAGCTAGCTTACCATGGAAATTGGTACAGAAAAACACAACAACGGGAGTACCCAAAACAAAATTGAGGGTAATCACAATGAGAAGAACAACACGAAGAGGCACATTAATTGGTTCTGGGTCGGACTTTGCAAATCTAAACTATTATTCAAAATTATAAAACCCGAAATGAACATGAAAACTTTAAACAAACATCCCACACCATACCCTAAGCAAAAGCATCAATCAAAATGCAGCATCAATCATGAAATATAATATAAGTGAATCACATAAATGCATAAGGAATTTTATTCTAACAACGAAACGAAGTAAAATAAAATTATCTTATCTAGCAACTGCAACTTACAGGGTGGAAGAAATGTTGGGTTTCACACAAAATGTTCTACTCAAATAAAATCACAGCTAAAAAACTTATATAGGGCGCTATAGGGTGTATACGTGGGGTTTCATTGATGTATTAGAAGTACCACGTGGCGTAGTGGGAACATCCTCTTCTCCGACAACCTGCTTGCTTGATGGCTCATCCTCAACCTATTTGCTTGGCGGTGCCAACGGTGGCTGCAAATGTGGGAAAAATGGGAAAAATGTTTTTTTTGCTGAGGAACGCATGTCCACTACACAAAAGTCAGAAATGATTTACGTCGCTGACGATCCCGCCCACGACGTATATAAATATCTTTTTTCGTGGTCCCGACTAAACGCGCTGTAGATGACGCTGATGACGCCATATGATGAATAGAGTTTTTGACGTAAGACCACCGCTTTTTTAAAGAGAACCCTAGCCGCTGTTTGCTGATGATAAGTTTGTTGATCATCGATACTTGGCCGACGTTATAAAAATAGTTTGACGATAAATATGTAATGATCAGATTGATAATTTCGCGCTGACGCGACGTCAGAATTACGATAAATATAAAGAGAATCAGAAGCGATTATTCTGCTTTGATTAGACGTCAGAATTGCTGATAAATATTTTAAATTTATTGATAAAAATATATTAAATATTAATAAAAAGGTTTTGGCCCTTCTTTGAGAAGAACATGGTCTCATTCCTCTCCCAAAATAGATAATGAGATAGAGAGTCTTCAAAAAATTTATCTACAATGCTCCTACTATTTTATATTTGCCCAATTGATCATTCTATTGGGATGAAAAGCAGAGAGAACAACTCTACAAACCCTTTACTATTGGTTGTCTAAGTTGATTGAGTGTATGGGTTTCCGCCATCCTTTGTGAGTCTCGCTCGCTGGTGTGTCTCCACCGCTCTCTTATCAGTTCTATCAACGGGCGGCCGAGTAGAGGATTATTCCAACACGTGATTCGGCAAGCGGAACCCTTGTCGCTTTTCTCGCTCTATTTGGCGCAGTAGGGTTTACGCCTTTATTAATTGATTATGTTAGTCGGGATGCGCCACGTGGTATCACTTTGGGAGAGAGTCGAGATTTGCCTGCCTCACACCTACTTTTTATGGATGATCAGATGCTCTTTTTCGAGGTTTTTGGATAAAGGCAAGAGAGAGGCTTTTGAATCGCTTGACTGGGCACGGATCGATTTTCGATCGTAATTAATTTCCATAAGTCGAGCTTGTATTTTTATGGAAGTGATTCACTGAGAGGCGAGAGCAGATTTCGATCATACGCAGATTCCCTGAGACGGTTCAGAAGTATTTTGGGAATGCCGATCTCACGGGCCGTATTAAACGCCACGCTTTTTTGGGTATCTTAAGGATAAAATCCAGGATGGAAGGACAAGTTGCTATCTCCGCTGGGAAAGAGGTTTTATCAAATCGGTCCTATTGTGCTATTCCGACTTTCATTATGCAACTTTAAGGTACTCATAGCTTATTCGGGAAATTGAGAAGGCGACAGAGGGTTTTATCGGGGTGACACGGATAATAAAAAAGTGCATTGAAAAGTCGGGAAACCCGCCGCTCCCCAAGAATCTGGTGAGGTTACGGTTCCGGATTTGGTGCTTTAACCTTGCTCTTGCTAGCTAAGGTGCTTGGCGGCTCATGGTCACTTCAAGATCCCTTGTCAGACAGTCTCATGGGCGAAGTACTATGGAGACAAAGACTTTCTTGGGGCCCGCTGGTGCCCGACCTTCCTTTTGTCGCAGATCATGAAAGTGGAGGGATTTAATGGTCGCGGGATGATGGTGTGTAGGGACGGGAAATCGGTGTTCATTTTCATAGATGCTTGGACGGAGCATGCCCACGATACCGGTTACGCACCTCATAGTATCATCATAAAATAGCTTGACGACGTGGGTCAAATATTTACTAGGCACATGAGCCGATAAGGCATGCAAGTCGGAATATCGACACAGAAGCCTTGACACGCATGTCGATCCTCGCTACCAAATATGGCTAGGGACTCAAGTCACAACCATCGACTTACGGGCGCGGTCGCAGACGTGAGTTCTGTGAGTCGATCATCCAGGTCGGATAGATCGATATCGAGAACAGGGTCCACACTGGGCCCACGCCGGCCCAATATCCACAGGATAACTTGGGCGAGAGGTAAAGCCCAATTATGGTAAATATGACAATAGCTACGAACCGACTCGGATTAGGTTAGGTCATGCATTGTCCTTATAAATACAACGCTCCAGAACTACGATGGCTTGATTCCTGGAATAATAACAGGATACGTAGGCACTCTAAGAATCCCACTTAGACTCGGCCGTAAAAGCATAAAACCTCTCTCGTTGCTCGGGCATTGGGTTCTTGATTGTTCATCAATAATATAAGGAAAAGCCCGGATCTTTAAGGTGACATAATTTGTCATCGCTATTGGCGCTAGAAGGAGGGTCCTTCTTTTGTTGAATACATCAAGATCATCATGCCTCCGAAGGAAAAGACCGCGGAAAAACCACCTCTAAAAACGTGGATCCACGTAATCCACGCATACAAGTGAGCAGCAAAGCGGATCCTCGGGGAAAAAGATCCAGCTTTTTAGAGACCGCCCATGAAAATCCGCTTAAAACAAACTCGTGGCCTTGCCCCGCAGTATCAAGCCATGGTGGATCACCAAGTGGCGATGTATCATAATGCCTCGAGAAAGATAATGGCGGAAGCCTTTAATCGACAGAGACAAAGAATAACAGCGGAAGGCGGCCCGAAAAACGCCGCCAATAATCCTAAGCCGATCAATTTGAAGAGGTCAAGTGTTTCTCAAGTTCGGTCGAACGGAGGAAGCGGAAATACAAAGGTAAGCACATACGCATCGATGAAGATAGCGTTAGCGAGAGTTAGATGTAATCCTCGGAAAAACCCAGGCCCGTTGTGGTTGTGAGTCTCCTTTCATCAAGGAGATTGAAGACTATCCTAAACCCAAGGGGTTTAAAATACCTAAGATAGACCCGTATGATGGCACCACCGACCCGGAGGACCATCTTCACTGTGTATCTATCCCCAGATGAGGCTAGAATGTGCCCTCGACGAGATGCGATGCCGGGCATTCGAGACTCTACTTGTAGGAGACGAGCAAGAGAGTGGTTTACCAAGTTGAAACCAGATCCATCTCCAGCTTCACCATGCTCGCTTGAGAAAATTGAGACGCCTTCATCGTCAACAAAAAGTTTCATTGAGTGAGACGCACCTCACAAACGTGAGGCAAAGATAGAGACGCAGTCGGTATTAGACTATCTCAAGAGGTTTAACTCGAGGCCATGCAGTGAAGGATCCTCGTGGATCGAGTCTTGATCACTTCATTCGTAGGGGACTCAAGAACACAAAGTTGTACGAGAAGTTAAGCAGAACCTCCTCAAAACATGGATGAATGTGTGAATGTCGTACATCGATTTTGCCAAGGCGAAGAGGGCAAAGCGTAGCACACCCAAGCCGAGTGGATGGACAACTCGAGGAAAGAAGGTCGAGGAGGAAATAAGAATCACCTCGATAAAGCAAGAGGTAGAGAGAAAACATCTGTTTGGGATCGCATCGAGGCGCCTCCTCGGCCGGTCGAGAAAAAGGGGTAGAAAGGATAAAGATTTTACTCCTCAACCGGTCCCGCATGCAGAGGTCTTATCAATCATGGTCTCTAAGAATTTGGCCAAGAGGCCACCTCCGATCAAAAACCTCGAGAAAACGAAGGTCGACAAAGTATTGTGAATTCCACGAGGACACTGTGTCACTCAACAGAGGATCTGCTTTGATTTAAAGAAAGACATCGAGGCTCGCATCCAGGAGGGAAAGTCTGGATGAGGTTGTAGACCGATCGAGTTATAATGAGCCCAGGGGCGCGAGACTTCAAAAGAAGAAATCCCGACCTGTGATAGAGGTCAAGTCGAGAGAATCAAAGAAGAAAAGATCGATCCCCAGACGAGACCGATCTCCCGATAACAATAGGGACTACTATGGTCGTGGACCGCTATGATGATAATCGCCCAAACAATTATGTGAATATGATATTTGGGCCGGGGAGAGTGAGAAGGAGCGAGCCGGTCGCCGAGAACCGCACGACTACCGAGGTCGCGTAAGGGCCAAGATTAACTACGAAGTCGGGCACGGCCTGCAGACGACGTCCCCTAAGTCGACAAGTCATAATGAGGTTAGTGATTGAAGCGATTATAAGTCGCGCAGAGTATCGAGAGTATGCGTCGATAATGGTAGCGCTGTGAATGTCTTATACTACTCGGCATTCCAGGGAATGAAGCTCAAAGAGAAAGACTTAGTGCCCATAGCCTCTCCACTATTCGGCTTCACAGGTCAGGCAGTCCATCCCATGGGTTCCATAAAGCTACTAACGACGATGAGGTGATGGGAAAGAGGAGGACGCTAGAGCTAAACTACGTGGTCGTTAAAGCTCCCTCCGCGTATAATGTTATTTTGGGTAGACCAGCCCTTTTCGAGTTACGAGCCATAATTTCGACGTTCCATAACAGCATGAAATTCCCGACTCGAAAGGGTTCCCACGAAGTAAAAGGGATATTGAAATCGCTGGTCGCAATTCGATAGTGATGAACGGTAAGATGGCGGTGCAACAAGTCCTCATCGAGGAGCTCATTCCGGAGGAGGAGGAAGAGAAGTGTTGGGCTTCGAGTGAAGCAGTTGAAAATGTCAGCTTATGGGAAGATGGAACTGATCAGAGTGTCCAAGTCGGGGTTTGGATCCCGACTCAGGAAAAGCGGTTACTGATCGATTTGGGGAGAAAGAGTTCAAGGACGTTTTCCTGGAAGGCGTCCGATATGCCAGGCCTACCGACAAACATCGCCATCCATAAACTCGAGATTGACCAGGCGTAAAGCCGGTCCAAGCGTAAGAAGCGAAATTTCGCGCAAGATCGATTGGAAGCTATCGAGTCTCAAGTCGGGAAGTTACTGTCGGCAAATATAGTAAAAGAAGTGCTCTATCCAGAATGGCTTGCCAATCCAGTGTTAGTGAAGAAACCAGATGGCGGTGGCGACGTATGCGTTGATTTCACGGATTTGAATAAGGCATGCCCTAAAGATTCTATCCATTACCTAAGATCGATTAAAAGTTAGTTGATTCGACCATCGGTTTTGAGGTATTCGCGTTCCTCGATGCATACAAGGGGTACCATCAAATTCTCATGGACCCCCGAGATGCGGAGAAGACAGCGTTTATTACAGAGTTTGGCACCTTTTGCTATGTTACCATGCCATTCGGATTAAAGAATGCTGGAGCTACATACCAAAGGGCAGTCAATAGAATTTTTTATGAAGCAGATTGGTAAGAATATGGAAGTCATGTGGACGATCTACTCATCAAAAGCCGATCCATGAAGCAATTTTTGGTAGACGCCAGGGAAGTGTTCGAGGTGCTAAGAGATACTGACATGAAACTTAATCCAAAAAAGTGCACCTTCGGGGTGCGGACCGGCAAATTTCTAGGGTATATGGTGTCGAGAGACGGGATTCGAGCTAACCACGACAAGATCGACACACTAAAGAATATGCACGCACTCGAAACATGAAAGAGGTTCAGAGACTCACCGGTCGGATGGCAAGACTGAATAGGTTTTATCTCGGTCACCAGCATGTGCACTACCATTCTTCAAAGTTCTTCAAAGCCCAAATTCTTTCCATTGGAACAACGAATGCCGACGGCCTTCGAGGAACTAAAAGCATATCTTTCGTAACTACCTACTCTCACCTCTCCTCGAGAGGGGAAAGGTTGCTAGTTTATTTATCACCGCGAGGAAGCGGTGAGTTCGGTCTTGGTTCGAGAGGGAGAAAAGGGCCAGTGCCCATATATTTTGTCAATAAAGCTCAGACGGCCCCGAAACCCGATACTCACCGGTGAGAAACTCGCACTAGCGTTGGTACACGACGAGAAAGCTTAGGCCATACTTTCAAGCCCATCCTATAGTGGTAGTCACGGACCAACCACTCAAGCAAATCTAGCGAAGCCCGACACATCCGGTCGACTCGCGAAGTGGGTAATCGAGATGGCTCAATACGACATCGAAGTTCGTGCCGCTGCACGCAATCAAGGCTCAAGCTTTAGCGAGACTTCTTAGCCGAAGGTATATCAAAGTGCAACTTGAGCAAGAAAAGCAAAGTCGCGAAGAACGATGGATGCTCCATGCCGATGGGGCCTCGAGCAAAGAAGGAGCAGAGTGCAGCCTCCTATTAGTCACCCGGGGGGAGGAGTTTCCATACGCCCCCGATTCGATTTTAAGGCAACTAATAATGAGGCGCGGAATATGAAGCAATTATCATCTGGTCCAAGCTCGCTCTCTAAAGCTTCTGGGGTCGAAAATCTCAACGTTACAAAGTGACTCGCAATTGGTTGTTAATCACATCAAAGGGAATATGAGGCTAAGGAAGAGACTATGAAGAAGTATTTGGCAAGAGAGTCAAGGCCTTAAGCCGAAATTCAACTCGATTCAATTCGAACAGTACCTCGAACTCGAGAACAAGAGGCCGACGCCTCTGCCCAAGTTAGCATCGAATTTCGCTCTACAGTAAAAGGTGTTAGTAGTAGAATCGCTAACAGAGAGAAGCTATGAAGAGATAGAAGCCCGGCCGATATCTCAAGAAAGCTACATGGATGGATCCAATTGTCCTTTACTTAAAGGACGGAATATTACCCAATGATAAGGTGCAGTCAAGAAAGGTCCGACTTTGAATGGCTCGACACGCATTCTTCAACGACATACTTTATCGGAGGTCGTTCACAAGTCCATGGTTGAGATCGATCTCGAGACAGAGGAGAATATCTTCTCGAAGAAATCCATAGGGAGCTTGTGGGAATCATCTGCGGGGCTAGAATGCTAGCTCGGAAATGCAAGCTCATTTGGATACTTCGGCCGTCAATGCAACGAGATGCGATCAAATTAGTGCGAGAGATGCAATTCTTGCCAAATTCACGATAACATCTCTCATCAACAGCACAAGAAATGAATGTCATCTCATCAAGATGGCCTTTCGATGTGTGGGAGTCGATATTGTAGGACCCTACCTCGAGCTCCAGGAATAATAAGTTTGTAGTAGTTGCGGTAGATTATTTCACTAAGTGGGTAGAAGCCAAAGCTTTACCCGACATCAAAGCGCTACAATCAAGAAATTCTATGCTGGTCGATATTTTATGCGTGTATGGTATTCGAAGGCTTTAATCTCGGACAACGGCACTCAATTCAAGACCGAAGAGTCGAGAGTGGTTAGCCGAATATCATATTGATCGAGACTTCACTTGATCGCGCATCCTCAAGCAAATGGTCAAGTCGAGCAAACAAATCGAATGATTAAACTCGGATGAAAAAGAGGCTCGAAGGTCGAAGGGGCTAGATCAGGCGTTGCAACTCCCGAGCATCCTGTGGTCATACTGGGGCAGCTCAAACGCATCAACGGGTGAAACACCTTTCTCCTCGACCTATGGGTGCGAGGCGATTATCCCGCGGAGATCGGGCGTCTCTTCCCCTCGAGTGTTAGCGTATAATATTGAGACGAATGATCCCGATATCCGACAAGAGAAGGATAATCTCGAGGAGCGGAGAGAAATGGCCTCAACGAGAATGGCAAGGTACAAGCGTAAGATCTCTCAATATTACAACGCGAGGGTAAAATCTGAGATATTTCAAAGTCGGAGACCTAGTTTTGAGAAAGAACGAAGCAAGTCGGCAAAGGAGATCGGGGCCTCTCCCGAACCGGGAAGGCCCGTGTCGAGATCCTAAAAGTCCACCCTAAAGGTTCATATCAACTAGGTCGAGCAGACGGAACTACGATCCTCGACAATGGCACGCGAATAATTTGAGGAAATTTTACGTCAGGCCTTAGTCGATCGGTTTGTCTCTACTTATTTTACAAGATTTGTAATTAGTCCATGTGACAATTCTATCTTTATTATAATAAATGATGATTCCTTTTTCTATTATTTCGTTAAGTATTTTCGTAATATTCTAAGTCCAAAAGGACGCGGTTACAATCGATGAGAGTGGAGCAATCCGAAAGTCGGAACTCTCGACAAGCGCCACAAGCATATAATGCGAAGGCAAAAGAAGACTCGCAAGGTCGGGTCGAAAGTCCAAGTCAAAAGCCTAACGAGCCTAAGGGTCGAATAAGGCAAGACAAAGGACGGTTCGCATGGTCGGGCCAAACGTCCAAGTCGGAAGTCTAACCAGCCCAAGGGGCAGCTAGACCGAGACAAGGACAGTTCGCAATGTCGGACTAACTCGGAGATCTAGCAAGCTTATAAGGCTAAAAAGCCAAGGCAAATAGGTCGACCTAAAAGCCATATAGAGCCCAAGCGCATTATGAACTGAAGTTCATAAAACACTTGGGGGGGAAAGGGCAATATTACATCGATAAAGCGATTTAACAGAGCGGAGGCTCGACAAGCAAGAAAGCCAAAGACGATAATAAATGAGTAAGTAAATAATAACAAACGAGAGAGACAAAAGGGCGAAATTTCAAAACAAATTAAGGCCGGTCGAAAAAGACCGACCATTGTAAATGGAACATTCACCCAAGTCGATTCAAAGTCAAGAAAATGTACAAATAATTACAAGAGTTAAAACTCGAATATCAAAGTCCCAAGGAGGTCGAGATAATTAAATAGAAGCATCAGAGTCGGAGTAGCATCTTGGGGTCGACTAAGGAGCGATGCGCTGGAGTCGTATTATCGGGAGCCGGGTTTTTTGTGGGACCACCATACTTACGGGCAAGGATACACCTCACTTTGAAATTCATCAAGTATTGGTCATCTGGCGCCCCGAGTCGTGGTCATAAGCGGCCTCGGCTCTTCAAGCTTGTCGATCTCGACATCCGGATAAACCTTTCTTACTTGGTCCACCGCCTTGGTGAATCCTCCAAGTATGGGTATGCATGCATGATGACATCGAGATCCATGCCCAACTCTTGGACTTCCGATACTCGAGAACCGTAGCGACCCTCGCCTCTTCTGGCCGCCTAGGAACCTGATCAAGTTCGGCTCTCAATTGATCTCTCTCTCGCCAGCGATCGCTCCTCGCGCGCGATTCTTCCTCGAGAGCTACTTTGGCGACCTCCCTCCCCGCCGGCCGCAGCCAGATCTCTCCTCGGCTTTCGGCAATGATAGCCTCCCGCTCCTCCTTGACCTTTCTATCTCGGCAAAGCAGCCTTCTTCCTTGAAAACGTTAAGCTGCGATTCCGCACTGATGACACTAGCCGACTCGATAGCAAGCTTTGTCATTCAACCTCCGGATTTGTGTCTTCAACCCTTCCTCGATTTCAGGATGGCGTATTCATACGTCGGGAAAGCTCTCGACTCATAAAGTAATCTGCAAGGAGGAAAAGCTAGGTTAAGATATACACATCCAGGATATAAAAAAGAAATCGACAAGAGTTAGTGCATACCACGCGACCCGGCTCTCGGAGAGAAGAGGGCGAGGACTGGTCGTCCGACCTCTTGACATCGTCGGCCGACATCTCTCCCGAGGCGGCAAGATCGAGAGAAGACTTGATAAGTTTGGCCTTTTTCACTGTTTTTGCCGATCTCTCACTAGCTCTCGAGGGCCGACCTCTTCTTTTGCAACCGGGTTGCTTGAGCGGAGGCTTCTTCACTCCCTCCAACAATAAAGTCGATAAGGTCGTCCTCTTCACGTATCGACCGGTGCTCATGGGTGAGTCCTCCGAGGTGAAGCCGGAGTTGGTTGTATAACGAGGGTAGTTGACTCGACACCCTCGGTCGACCCACCGACTTGAAAGCGAGATCTTTCCCGGACGCGGAGGAGTAACTCTCGATCTGGAGGCGGCGGCGGTGGCGACCATGGCAGAAGCCTTCGGAACAAAGAAACCTCGAGAATCGCCCACTACACACAAGTGAAAAGGAGTCGATTATCAAAAATAGCAAAGATACAACTTCAAAAGAATTAAGACTTGATAATAAAATAACCAAGGTTCATACGATTTTCCGATCGGCGAGGATGAAGCGCTATGCATAGTCTGAGGCCCGCCTCCTCGAGGCGGCGGCGAGGTCATAAAGGAGACTCAGTCTGTGTAACCACCTCGAAGGTAAATCTCTCGAGAGTAAGAGCCTCGTTAGTGCGGCTTCACGACCCGGTTGTCATCTCTCCTCTCTCGACCTCCATAGTCCGACATAGGGGTTATCCGACCCGTGTCGAAGGAAGAAGAACCGAGGCTTCCAATTCGAATGAGATGAAGGTCCTTTCGACACAAACTCATGACGATTGGCACGCTACGAAAGCGTGTACCCCCAGTCGGGCATCGCGAGATCTTGTGCCACCATCGGAACAAAGGGACGATGAACCCGATACCGCAACTCGGCGAGCAATTAGAAAGCCCATCGAGGGTCCGGATGGCATTCGGGCCCGATTGAGATATACCGATCTCGTAGTGGTGAAGAAACGGCTGGACCGGCTGGACATAGGGGAAACCCGAGCCCCATCAATATTTGGGCCTCGTAGATCGTGAGAAACCTTACGGGGCTCATCGGCGAATTGGTGGTGGCCGGAAGGAAGCCGAGCCACCGCGAGTTGAGGCTAGAGCGGCCCATATCTCTGCCGTAGTTGGTTGAGATCGCCCACGGTGAGACAAGAAGTGCACCCTCCAGGCCCTTTCCATCCATTCTAGTGGATAGTTTCTTGGGCTCCCTGATGATGCCAAAGGGCTCCCAGATTTGGGTTACGGGGTTGATCGGAAGAAGCGGATATAGGGGTTTGGCCGCGGAGCAGGACTCCTATATCTATCAGAGATTGTAGCACTACTAGACATGGGATGATTCAAGCAAGAACGGTAGGAACGATGAAAAGATGATAGCGAAATGAAGCTTACTTGTGTTTTGTGAGAGAAAATGGAGAAATTGATAGGTGATTGATTCACCGTCTGGACTCTCTCTCCTTTTATGTGTTGATAGGTGCCGAATGACGGTGAAAAAGGCGTGATTTGGGAGTTACTAGTAGTTATAACTCCCCACAAATCGCGAAGATCAAGATGACATCATTTATGGCGAAGAAGGCGAAGCGATAGTGCGTTCGGCGTCACGTGAATAACGGCCACGATTGGCTAGGAAGCAGGTGGCCAGGCAAGCGGTTACACCATTTCCGCCCAAGTTTTAGTCCAACTCGAAGATGATTTCAAAATTGTGAGATCGACCTCGGACAACGGAAGTCGCCTCTCTCAGTGCAGGGGGCTTATGGCGATACCGGGTTACGCACCTCAAGTATCATCATCGAGTGGGATACGTGGGTCAAATATTTACTAGGCACATGAGCGGATAAGGCATGCAAGTCGGAATATCGACACAGAAGCCTT